>JADKLZ010000166.1:18922293-18934760 GCA_021533235.1 Biomphalaria straminea | reverse complement strand
TGGAACTAGACAGTCACTATCAATCCTGTTACTTGAAAACACACACACATACAAAAAAAAACAAAAAATTCTCATAATTTCTGGTGAGATATTTATTAGTTATATCAAAAACAATGTTGACATAAATATCAAATGCAAAATTGACATGACATAAAATCATCAAAAACAATGTTGACATAAATATCAGTTGCAAAGTTGACATGAACATAAAATCATCAAAAACAATGTTGACATAAATATCAAATGCAAAATTGACATGAACATAAAATAATCAAAAACAATGTTGACATAAATATTAAGACATGACCATGTATGTTTATTTTTGTATGTCTTTAAAACGATTTTAAAAAAAAATTTTTGAAGAGATGCTAACACTTAAGAAATACTCTATATAATTACACAAAATCTAACAAACTATAAAATGATGACAAAAATACAGAGTAACCAAGGAACTTTAGTCCAATCTTTACTTTGATATCTTTCAATGCCAACATAGAAGATCATTTTAGGATTAGATGAAAAGGCCAATACACACAGAAACAAAGATCAGTATGCACATTGTAAATGCTTTTTGAAACTTCTATAGCATGAATGACTCTACTATTTGGTTTTATTAAGCTGAAAGCAGACTTGAAATACTTTAACTATATAACTGAACTAGATCTTGTTAAAAGTAAAATTATTTTTAGATAATACAATTGTTTCACATTGGTATTGTGTATCAGTTTTATCTAAAAATTAAAAGTGAAATGAATTTGATTATTATTTTTAATTGGGGATTTTTTTTTGTTTCTGATAATCATGCCAAGAGTTTAGAAGACAAAGCTGGGCTAATGAAACTATTTTCAAAATTATAATAGACTCTACTCAATTCGTGGAAGTGTGCAAAAAAACAAAACTAAAACAGGAATAAGGATACCACAGCTAAGCAAGCCTAGATTTACAAAATCCCTTTAGAAATAAAGCCATCAGTCAGAAAAAGTCTCACGGTGGACAAGGTGGACAATGCAGATCGTCTAGTGAGCCAGAAGATAAAACACTTAACTTGACTAACTAAAAGATGACAAGAATGAGATCAAGAACTTAAACAAAAATGATCTTGGCAAGTTTCATTGCAGAGTTAATTGGTATGAGGACATGGTAGTCCAGACAATGTGACAAAACTTTAAGCGTCAATGAGCTATAACATATCCAAATGTACTTTGAAAGATGTCTCTATTTAGTCTTGAAAACAATAGAGCTGGCGCATGCAAAAGATATGCCTTTTAAAATATTGTCATGGTTTGTCAGGGAAGGCTTTATGGCTGAGTAGCATAGAAAAAGCAAAATGTCAATATAGTTTTGCAATTATTTTTTGAATTTATTACAGAGGCATAAAAGAACTGATTTGATTTGATTTTGGGCACATGGCACAGTTTAGGCCATGTCGTGCCCACAGTCCCTTCATGACCACTCTCCCTCTACACAACCATAAAAGAACTTAGACAAAACTAGTTTGTTGCCTTTTAATGGCACAGCCCTTTTTTTTTTTAGAAATCATTTTAAAATGGAAAACAGTTCATGTTAAAAATCCTTTCATAGGTAGGTCAGAGATGTATTTCAGATGATATCAGTGATGTCAATTTTTTAACATCTTTTCTGAAATGGCTTGATGCCATCTCACACAGAGCTTATGCTTTATTAGAAATTTCTTATTGTTTTTCTGAGTTCAAACAGAACTATGTATTGTTAGGAAAAGTTCAACTGACACTTTAGAAGTTAGATTTGGTTTACATAGACAGCTGGTGCTCATTAGAATATTTCCATTAGGCAGGTTTATGAGATAGAAAAAGGAATTATACCAACTTTTTTTTTTAGAAAGCCAAGATCCTTTACGAATAGATAGGAACCAGTATACAGACAGAAAAATAAAGTTGTATTAAAAAATATAATTTTGTATGCAGATAAAGTATATGTAATCATCAATTTTTTTCTGTCTCCTGACACCATAAAGTATATGTGATTTATCTTTTTTTTCTGGCTCCTGACACCATAAAGTATATGTAATTTATCAATTTTTTTCTGGTTTCTGACACCATAAAGTATATGTAATTTATCAATTTTTTTTCTGGCTCCTGACACCATAAAGTATATGTAATTTATCAATTTTTCTGTCTCCTGACACCATAAAGTATATGTAATTTATCAATTTTTTTCTGGCTCCTGACACCATATAACCAAACTAAGGAACCTAAGAGCTCAGTCAAAAGAGCATTTATACCTTTGCCCAGTCAGCAGTCAATATGATGAGTTAACCATGTCATTTATCTTTACTTACTTTATATGTAACTTTAGGATGCTTGTCTAAGACAAGCAGTTCCACTTTTGGATTGTTTTGATGAGACTTATGTTTTTGATTCCACTGTGTAGACAGATGGACAGACATAGATGCACAACTGTGAGGACTTTCTCCTCCCTTATGTCATGACAAGTTTATCCCCCCAACCTTCAATTTGGAAAGAACAAAAAGAAGAGGCAGCTGTGAGTGCATTAATTGCAATTCACCATTTAAAAAAATGTGGTACACAGTGTCTACAGCTGAACCACAATGCAAAAAACAAATCAGGGTTTGCAGTTCTCCTTTGGGTGTTTTGTGCCACATGTTCACAAGTAAAGTCACAAACTTACACTTAAATTCTACAAAATATTTACCATCAATAGGCAAGTGGTAGATGCATTGCTTGCAACTGGTATGTCTATGCTGGATTTTCCAAATTTTCTAAAAGGATGAACATCCGGTAATGCAAAGCTAGTCCTATGCTCACCATGCTATAAAAATCCACTAAGCTTCAACACTAAACACTAAGAAAATATTTGCCAAAACAGCACAAATTGTCAGAAATGCCTATCCTGAACAAGAAGGAAAAGGTATTATAGACATTAATATTTCATATGATGGCACATGCAGACCGGAGGACACAAGTCTAATTATTGGTGTTGGATGTGTCATTGGCATAAACATAGAACTAGTCTAGTATTTACTATTTATTAATATAATCTCTAGTATTTATATATTTTATTCTAGTAACTGGACTAGACCTAGCCTAGGCCTAGGCCTAGATCTAGTAGATATCTATATTGATATTGTGAATAAACCAGTGCCATTGTAAATTAGCTTTCACTTTAGACTTAACTTAGGGCTTAGGCATTGTAAACTTTAAACTAGATTTTTAGACTTTAGACTAGACCTTTAAAACCTTAAATCAAAAGAGCCAACATGAAATTGCTCTGAAAACTGTTTAAAGAATCTAGGCTTCAGTTCAGCGCAGGTTTTACATTGGTTTACCACTTTGCGGACGTCCTCACAAGAAAAAGGTAGGTTTAGTCCGAACGAAATGGAGGAGTCTAGTGGCCCCTGGGTGACACATGTTACTGTGTAACAGTTTGAGGTCTTCTCCAGTCATTGCTGACGCAAAGTGGTTTCTTGAAAAGGTATCCGCAGCTGCGTTTTCTTTCCCGGGTCGATATATGACGTCATATCGGAAACTACTAAGCTCCAGTCGCCATCTTTGTATCTTTTCATTTCAACCATTTCAGAGAGTAAGCATCGATTTTAAAGGACCACTCCCATCTGCTACTCACAATAAATATTTATTAACAATGGTGGACGAGTACTCGCGCTTCCCATTTGCCTACCCATGTCCCGACATGTCCTCAGCTACTGTCATAAAGTGCTTGAATCAGCTGTTTTCCTTAGTTGGGATGCCAGAGTATGTCCATTCTGACAGAGGTACGTCCTTTATGTCGAGAGAGGTGCAATCCTTTCTCCACGAGAGGGGAATAGCTACAAGTAGGACAACACCCACTGCAACAAACGAAACTCCACACGAAAGAGTTTTGACAAAGTTCACCACCATAGTTTTCTAAAAACTTAAAATATTTTGGCATTGATGGTCCACTGCATCAGTGGATTAAAGATTTTCTGATAGGGAGAGAACGAACTGTAATAATAAATGGCTCTAAATCAACACCAATAACAGTAAACTAAGGTGTACCCCAAGGAACAGTCTTAGGTCCACTACTATTTCTAATTTACATAAACGATTTACCAAATTGCATTAGTTCAGGAACAAAAGTTAGATTATTTGCAGATGATTGCATAATATATAGGACAATAAAAACAACACAAGATACAGAAATTATACAAAGAGAATTAGATGAATTACAGAAATGGGAATCAAATTGGAGCATGTCTTTCCACCCAGAAAAATGTCAGTTATTAAGAGTAACAAAAAAACTAAAACAAATTAATTCCACTTATCTTATTCATGGTAAACCAGTAACACAGACTAAAAACGCAAAATACCTAGGTGTTATAATAAATGAAAAACTGTCATGGAATCCCCATATTGATGAAACTATAAAAAAAATCAAACAAAGCATTAGGGTTTATTAAAAAGAAATTGGCAATCGGACAGGTCTTATAATAGACTTCCAAGTGATGTCAAACTACTGTGTCCGATGGCGATAGTAATACCATCAAAGCTATCCACAAGTCCAATCAATATGTGGATCTAAATGTGGAAAAGCATGAGTGCAACAAACATGTTTGCAAGCATTTGGGTACAGCTCTACAAAATGTGGTAGACATTGAACAAAAATTAATTATTGGAGGCAACGCAGAGGCAAACTTACCCAAACTAAAATTGCAGTCCTTCAAAAATACTTCACCAAGGCTTTGACAAATCCTTGCTAAAACAGCACACATTGTCAGAAATGCCTATCCTGAGCAAGAAGGAAAAGGTATTATAGACATATATTTCATATGATGGCACATGCAGACCGGAGGACACAAGTCTAACTATTGGTGTAGGATGTGTCATTGACAATCGGACAGGTCTTATAATAGACTTCCAAGTGATGTCAGACTACTGTGTCCGATGGCGATAGTAATACCATCAAAGCTATCCACAAGTCCAATCAATATGTGGATCTAAATGTGGAAAAGCATGAGTGCAACAAACATGTTTGCAAGTATTTGGGTACAGCTCTACAAAATGTGGTAGACATTGAACAAAAATTAATTATTGGAGGCAACGCAGAGGCAAACTTACCCAAACTAAAATTGCAGTCCTTCAAAAATACTTCACCAAGGCTTTGACAAATCCTTGCTAAAACAGCACACATTGTCAGAAATGCCTATCCTGAGCAAGAAGGAAAAGGTATTATAGACATATATTTCATATGATGACACATGCAGACCGGAGGACACAAGTCTAACTATTGGTGTAGGATGTGTCATTGACAATCGGACAGGTCTTATAATAGACTTCCAAGTGATGTCCAACTACTGCCATGCTTGCAGCAAGAAAAAAGATCAACTGGACAAAAAAAGGTCAACACTAATGAACAATATGTGGCTTGGCAACAGCTTCACAAGCCATTATGCAACATCAACCACACTGGATCTAGGGGTAGTATGGAGCAGCAGGCAGCTCTTAGCATGTTGAGACATTCATGCTGCGCTACAAAACTGTTGTGTCCGATGGCGATAGTAATACCATCAAAGCTATCCACAAATCCAATCAACACGTGGATCTAAATGTGGAAAAGCGTGAATGCATCAACCACATAGGCAAGCGTTTGGGTACAGCTCTACAAAATGTGGTAGATAACAATAAGAATATCTAAGGCACAGCAAGGGTTAGATAACAATGAGAATCTTTGTAGGCAGTTCAGAAAGAATGAGATAGACAAGGAAAGAAGAAGGATTGAGCTAGTTGAAGGAGGTGCAGACTTAAGTTTTAGAATTTGTCCTTTTTAATATTTTTTGTCATAGCTCTATCTGCAGTTGCATTTATTTGTATTAGCCACATATTAGTGTATGTATATATTTGTAAATATCTTTTCTGTATTATTAATGATGATTTTTCTGAAGAAAAAAATTATAAAGTTATTTTTTATCATTATTAATGATATTGTTTCAGTAGCTGGAGAGACCATTGAAATAATGCAACTTTTAAATTCCTTGGTAGGTACCATCAGAGACAACAAATTATTTTTTTTCTGCAAATACTGATTATATCAGCAAAAAAAGGCAGCAAAGGATACAATTACTTAGAAAATTGTCCTCGTTTAATGTTAGTGAAAAGGCCTAGGCTATGTTTTATCATGCTCACATCTGCAATATTTTTAAATTTTAATATCACTGCCTGGTATGACAATCTAAAATTTTAAAATAGAATCGTAAATGCTACTGGTAAAATCATTGTCAAAAAAAAACAAACCCCATTTAGGCAGCTGTTTGAGACAAACATTCATAAAAAAGCTAAAAAGAAATATAAAAATCATCTTGTATTATAAAAAGTGCTCCATAGGGAACTTCACCAGCAGTGAATACAAAATTCAAGAAAGACGTTTTGCGTAAAACAATCCAGTATAAAAGAAACAAAATTCAAGGAGCTCCTCCACAGCCTGAACATAGGTCAACTTATTTGACTATTCCAATTGAATACCAAAACTATATAGTTTCACCTGAGCTGAGGGAAAAGTTTCTTATGTATGACAAAAAAAAATTGAAATATTTGGTAGAGTATCAAATGGCAGTTGGAGCAGTCTGTCACAAGTCAAAAGCTTGCTAACAGTCGCTCAATTTTATCACAGCATTAATTATTATTTGTTATTATTTTTTTTCCTCTTCTCGCTAGACAGTCCACCACCTTGTCAACAACTAGGCCAAGACCTTTCACTTATCTCCCCTTGACCGGGGTAAAGACAAACATAGTCACTTACTTTGGTCTTAGGCACCGGATGTCCAACTTTCACGTTGACACCAATTGGGCTTTCTTCTAGCCCTAATCGCATCTCTCTTTAATCAAAGCCCTGCTAATGACGCTGTCCATGGCAGATCAGCCCTGCCTGCAGTACCCTTGTGACCACTTCAGATATCAGAACTTTGGATTGAGACTCCACGAGAACTGTATCACCGGCAACCATCTACCCGCTAGAGCACCACCTAGCTGCAAGACCTCCAGCCAGGATCAAAGCCAGCTGCTTCTCACGCAGGACAACCAGCTAAGTGCAGAGGACAAAAATGTCACACATATTCTCTCAATAAGTGCAAGAGTAATGATTAAATATAGTATTGATAAGAGATAGATGCAACCCCCCCCCCCTTTATTCTTAAATGTAAATAAATATTCTTCAATTCTCAACATTTGTATCTTTCTTTCATTGCTTGTCTCATGGTGTGCCTGCTCCCAAAATATCTCTGATCAACCAGTGTGTGACAATCTAATAATCATTCCCTAGACATAAAACAAGCCAAACACACGTTATACACAAGGTCCGTCACACAGTCAATAAAGCTTTACGTAGATGGGACATTCAGAATCTCCCCTTCTATATTCTTACAGATCTACATTATTATGGCAGAAAGAGGGGGTTTCATACTGCCTGTCCTATATGCACTATTGCCAAACAAAGAAGGAGAAACATATCACCGCATGTCTGAAGCAATAAAAGAATTGTGGCCAGATCTTAACCCTTCATCTGTTTCTATGGACTTTGAGCAAGCTGCAAGCTCTTCATTATGTGGCTGCTTGTTTCACCTGAAAAAAATATGTGAAAGAAATTGGCAGATTAAAATCTTCTTCCAATGTACAACAATGATCCAGAATTTGCATTGGCAGCTAGAATGATAGTTGCATTAGCATATGTTCCCATTGAGGACTTAGATATGGCTAAGACCTGCCTACCTAAATAAGTTCAAATGTGTGACACTGATGGTTAAAATGTGTATTTTGGCACCAGAATGCCCTAAATTTGCTCAACCCTAGAACTCCAGAAAAAACAACAAGCTATTGAAGAATTGAAAAAAAAAAACATCCTTGCCGATCTCTTTTCGAAACCCAGGAGCCAGATGATCTGGACATAGAAGAGGAACTTGGTATTGAGCTGGGAGATATACTTTTTGGAAGAACACTGAACCAAAAGAAAAAAATTTCTAAGCCTGTTCACAATATGATGCAGGTTAGAAAAAAAAAGTACCTTGATTTTTAATTTTGTGAAATATTTGTTTAAAATTATTAATTATCATTGTATTCTTACTTGTATACAGCTTTTCTACCTCCATGATGCTATATCACACATGTTGTCACATGTACGTTACTCAACAAAGCATGGGGCTGCAAGAGTGATATTGGAAACCAACAAATCAACTGTTCAAGCAGGAACACCCATCCTATGAGCCTGACCCTTATATTCAAACACTGCGATCAAAAAACATGAGGCTTTTGGGGTCTGTGCTGATTGACAGTTGTATTTGTGTGTACTGCACAAATGTTCGGTAAGTATATTTCTCTATGCAATTTTAACTCAGAAATATTTCATTCGTGTCTTTAATTTTAAACTTCTGATGTGCCTCTTTTTTCCAGTTTGATGATAAATGTCTTAAGTAGGCATTTAGGTTCATCTGGTTAATTACCTAAAGAAACTGAGATGCTTAGGTTTTTGACCTGCCCTACAGAGAAGGATTGGCCTGATATTAAATGTATCCATAGTATGTTGGTTTCATTACCATCATTTACCAGCATAAAAAAATATAAACATTTCCTTTATTTTTCACTTTTCTTTAAATTTGGTGTGTGCAGATAGAATGAGACCATTCAAGATCTTCTGTAGGGACATAGACACAACACAAGGTGTCCAGTGGAAGAGATGGGCCAAATCAGAAGCTGGAGCCCATGGAAAAGGAAGACTCTATAAGTATAAGGTCTATATTGTTGAAACTTTGTTTTAGTAATTATTTTAATACATTTTGTTTTCATTCATTTTCTAATTGATTTCACCAGGGACTTGCTGACAGATCTCCAAAAAACACTGGAGGAGTCAACCAGGGGCACCAGCCTTCTGCAGCATCTATTCACAGCATTTTAGCAGCATTTTAGCAGTATAGACAGTTTAAGGTTTTTTCAAGCAGCCCTGAAGAAATTAAGTCTCAAAAAAGTAGTTCTTGTTTAATTTTTCCTTTTTCAAAATATTTAAATTGTTAAAAATTTTGATTTCAGATGAGATAGTAATGGTTCAAGATTTTGGAGAAAACCGAAAAGCAGCCTATGCCTCCGAAATCAAGAGCGCACATTTTTGTAAAAACCAAATATCAGCGCACCCGGGGGTATGTTTTTACTGTTGTGGTGCTCAAGTGGTCAGACAAAGCATCATTTTTTTAAGTGATGACATTTGTCATGATTATCATGCGGTACAAAACATTCACGATGAAGGCATTAGAGTTCCATAAAGAAAAAAACTTCTCCAAAGTCACCATATGGAGTGATGAGAAACCAAATAGTACAAGGGAAATTAGAATAGAAAGAAGTCTAAACAAAATAATTAATTTAAAAGTTATTATATCATCACAACTACTATATATGGACACTTTTTCTTTCCATCATTCTGTGACCATAGCAATATGCTAGGTCTAGATGTGCAGAGGTGCTATTATGGCTCTGAGCATGGCAAGGGTGAGTCGGATGATGAGATAGGAGTATTGAGTCAAGCATTAAAAAGAGCTATAATGAAGCCCAATGTTTTAGAGATGCAAAGGACATGGCTGACTATCTGTCTAAACTGAACTCAAACTCCAGCTCTGCATGTGTACCAAAAACTATTTCGTATTTAGTCTTTATAACTAAGTATGATTCATTAAATTTTTGTTTTTCTCACAAGGCAATATGTTCTGGTAAGTAACATCGAGAGAGACAGTAATGATGATGATGACTCACTTGCCATCCCAGGTAGCAGTAAATTGCACAATTTCCAACAGCTGGCTGCCTATGTCCTTAGAGCCTGCTGGCTGTGTTGTTTTTGTTGTGCCAGAAGGCAGAAAAAATTCAACATGTGTATAAATGCTGACATTTTTGGGGAATATGAAGTTCACAAGTTACATGTTGTGACAAAAATAAATTAAGCCAGCATGCTAGGGTCTGACTACACCCGCTGGCGCCCCACTTGGCCTATCCCACTTTTAATCAATCTAATTTTTCTATTTTCTTTATTCTCTTGACTTAGCCTATCTGGCGCTAAAGCTACTATCACCACCCCCTTCTCTTATCTGGACAAACATCCTGGGCGGTGTCTTTATGATATTCATCGGACGGAGGTCACCTACTCCCTCCCTTCACCTGGTGGCATCCCCCTTACCCTCCCCCTTTCAAGGAACGGATCACTTCAAGGCGACCTTTTTAAGTCGACAACATCTCGGGCAAACTCTTTTATCTAGACGGGCGCCCTCCGCCATCGGCCACCTTGGAGAAACAAACGACACAAGCCTTAGTCGATGGCGTCCACGTGGGTGTCTATCCCTACACAGGAAACACGCGGCGATGTCGAGAGGAGATCTTTTGTCTTGAACTATTCACACAAGCTGCCACATTTGACGTAACGCCACTCCCCTTTTTGCCCCTCCTCTCATCCATCTCATACGGACTCGATTTAGCAAATCCTCTCATTTTCATTCTGAGGAGCTGAGAGTGAAGGATTCACATCTCTGAGCTTACGCTTACTATATACTATATTCATTTAATTTCTTTTCCTTACTTGGATTGGTGCTTTTATTACAGGCTACTTCTACTAGAAGCCCTAACTTCGTAACGCTGTTACCAGTCTGCTGACACCAGATCTGAAGATACCAGCCTTACTCACTATCCACAAGAGTCCGACCAACAACCGCTTGCCAGAAGACCCGTCCCTGCAGCTACGTATAGTTGGACTGTCCAGTGCGCTAGGATAGATCACGCCAGCCTACCCACAGACAACTCAGCATCAGCCACACCAGTCTCGTCAGAGCAGCATAGGACTTAAAGCTAAGCAACCAGCCTAATGACACTCAGACCACTTGGTTCTCATATCTCATGATGATAGTCCTATTTATGTAAATAATTAGGCCCCGCCCTAACTCTGTACAGAATTTTATCTTTGCTTATTTCTCTATGTAAATAAACTGTACATATATTTACTTAGAAAGTATTTGTTGCCTGCATTTATAACGCTGTGCCTGTTAGTTTATGTGCAAGTCAAGGTCCTCAAATTATCTAAACCCCCTAGACACCTAAACGGCCACCATCTTTGACCTACTTGTCACACATGTGCATTTATGCATTTATGCTGACATTGTTGGGGAATATGAAGTTCACAAGTTGTAACTAAGTATGATTCATTAAATTTTTGTTTTTCTCACAAGGCTATATGTTCTGGTAAGTAACATCGAGAGAGACAGTAATGATGATGATGACTCACTTGCCATCCCAGGTAGCAGAAGGCAGAACAAATTCAACATGTGTATAAATGCTGACATTGTTGGGGAATATGAAGTTCACAAGTTGTGCATAAATGCTGACATTGTTGGGGAATATGAAGTTCACATGTTGTGCATAAATGCTGACATTGTTGGGGAATATGAAGTTCACAAGTTGTGCATAAATGCTGACATTGTTGGGGAATATGAAGTTCACATGTTGTGCATAAATGCTGACATTGTTGGAGAATATGAAGTTCACAAGTTGTGCATAAATGCTGACATTGTTGGGGAATATAAAGTTCACAAGTTACATGTGCATAAATGCTGACATTGTTGGGGAATATGAAGTTCACAAGTTGTGCATAAATGCTGACATTGTTTGGGAATATGAAGTTCACATGTTGAAACCAAAGTATGATGTACTTTTTTTTTTTAGCTTTTTAAATTCCAATTTAGTTTAGAAATAAATGTTTCCAATTAATTTTACTTTTGTTTTGATTCATGTCTTGTATTTTTCTAGTGTAAATGTTATTTTAAACAATGGATTTTTAGAGGATCCATATGTTCAGAAGAAAAGTTCAGTTCCTGAGTCTGAAAGGTACATAACATAGAAGTGTAGAAATAAAGTTTTTAGTTATAAGTTGCTATCCGAGTAAATAAATAACTTAATTTCCTTTTTTTTTCAGTTCTGTGTATAAGCTAAATGTGGGAGACTACGTCAAACTGCACTGCAGCATTAATAAAGTCAAGAAAAATTTGTATGCTGTTGTAAGTTCTATTTGTAGTATTTTATAACTATAAAACACATAAGCCTTGTTGGCTTGTTGAACTAAAATAAATAAAAAATTTTTTTTTTCCTGACCAGGTGATTGTTGCTACCGCTGAATAAAGTGCTATTTGAGTGTCAGGTTCTTAGAAAAAAGTGGGACATCATATGTATTTGATGACCAGATGGTTGTTCTGTATATCAGCTAAAAGTGGGAGACTATGTCAAACTGCACTGCAGCATTAATAAAGTCAAGAAAAATTTTTATGCTGTTGTAAGTTCTATTTGTTAGTATTTTATAACTATAAAACACATTAGCCTTGTTGGCTTGTTGAACAAAAATAAATTTTTGCATTTTTATTTTTCCTGACCAGGTGATTGAACAAAGTGCTATTTGAGTGTCAGGTTCTTAGAAAAAAGCGGGAC
>JADKLZ010000166.1:18862741-18922283 GCA_021533235.1 Biomphalaria straminea | reverse complement strand
TTAGTATTTTATAACTATAAATCACATTAACCTTGTTGGCTTGTTGAGCAAAAATAAATTTTAAATTTTTTTTTTCCTGACCAGGTGATTGTTGCTATCGCTGAATAAAGTGCTATTTGAGTGTCAGGTTTTTATAAAAAAGTGGGACATCATATGTACTTGGTGACCAGATGGATGTTGGAATGTACAGTTTGGTAACTATTTGTCAAGTTTTAGGGATGAGATAAGTAGGTTATTCATGAACATTTAAAACTTGTCAAAATAGTTATATATGATTTTTCTTTTTTTATTTCATGTATTAGGGTTAGGCATTTTGTGATTGTGTTGTGAATACTGGTGCAATGATTTGCATCTGAACATCTGGGTCTTAAAAAAAAAAAGATTAGCTGAGTAAGTTTCATAAACCAAAAAAAAAATTTAAAAGGTAAGTTTTCTTTTATTTTGTTCTATTTACTATATTGATATAGGCAGCAAGTTTGGTATCATTTTATAATGATAATTTTGTTATATAGGATACATTTTTTACTTCTTGAAAAAATGAGGGGTGAGGGTTCTCGGCAGATAATTATTTGGCATAATATTTTTAAAAAAAATTATTTTCAATTCTTCTATTTGTATACTTCACTTATTGACACATTTTTCTTTTTAATGTTTTTGTAAATTTTTGAAATACATGGATTTTCTGGGATAACTTCTGTGAGTGATGGAATTTTCCTTTTGAGAGGTAAATATGGTCAAACAATTTTTTTTATATTAAATACATAAGTCTGATGCTAATAGTTTTTTTTATTCTTCTTTTTTGTGCAAGTAAAATGATATATAATATGTCTTAACTGTGACTGATTTTATCGGCAATAATTGGTGATTTTTTTTTGACGGCGAATGGGGTCTAGGGTTCTAAATTATTAGACTTTATTATTAAAAAGAAACAACAATTTTTTTTTTCAAACCTATAAATATACTTTATTTTGTGACACATTTTTCTGTTAATATTAATGAGAATTTGTGAATTTTATGGATTTCTGGATATATCTTCTCTTTGAGAGATGGATTTTTCTTAATTAAGGGTAAGTATACTTGACCTACTTTTTAACTGACTGATTTTGCTAGATAAGCTTGAAGAGTTATGATTAAAATTGATATATTTTAACACTTTCAGTGCGAGGTTACTCTCCAGGAGTAACTCGAGTAACTTCCCTAGCGATGTAGACTGTGGCGTTACTCTCCCTGAGTAACTTGGTATATAGTGTTTGTTTCATTTTATTTCTTTATTTTAAGTTCATTTTTTTTATTTCTTTCTGGTTAAAGAGTAATTGTTCTTTCCCTTTATAGTTGATTGGGGGTCATACATACACGTTTTATTTTCAAATCTTTGTTTTAGGAACACTGTTTTTTGTTTTGAATGGAATCTAACATGGATTTAGGTGAATGTAGTGGACTTCCTAGACCTGTGACTAATTCTAGATCTAGGCAAATCACTTTTCAGCAAGCATTAGAAATATTTAATAACTTATCTTCAGATGATAGTGATAATGCGTATTCATCAGACAGTGACTATGAGAATGGCATTAGTCTTAGACCTAGTAAAAACAGTGAAGAAGAAACAGCTTGGGCAAATCTAACTTCTTTGTTGGCGTGTTTCCCAGTAGCTAGTAGCATAAGCAAAAAAAAAAAAAAACTGAATGATAATCAGAATGTTATAAATAGATCTATCTCTGACTGGATAATAATAGGAGATGGTTTTGAAACAAAAAACCAGTTTAGTTTTTCACCTACGAATGAGCCTGGCATAAATGACAATTATTTATCCCAATCATCTTCTGTTCTTGACTGCTTCCCACTTCACATGTACCATCATGGATATTATGATATGAGTACATAAATGCTTATGCTCTAAAGAAAGTGAAGCAAAACACCCCTTTGAGAAGAAGGTCAAGATTTCACAACTGGAAACTTGTTACAAAATATGAGATGATAACATTTTTGGAAACTACCATGGATATGGGCTTGAACAAAAAAACAAGCATTCAGGATTATTTCTTGACAGATTATATTATTTATACTTGGAAATGTTTGAGAGGGACAGGTTTTTGTCATTATTTTGCTCAATGTTACATTGCGGGGAACCAGATGTTGAATAAAAACAAGATAGAGCCTTTCATCAATCTCTTGATTGAAAACTACAACACCGTTTACACACCTTTCGAAATGTGGCCATTGACAAAATGATTGTGGACTTCAAAGGCAGATGGCTGTACAAGCAATTAAATCCTTCAAAGCTTTATAAATATATCAAAAGCTTTGGGCTTGTTGATATGTTCTCAACCTTCTGACATATGGAAAAAACACCTCGATTGACCCAAACAGTGACATGGACGGAGGGCAGGCAGTACAGATTTTCAGGACTTTGCTTGGTGTCACTGGCTGAGGTTACCATGTTTTTGCTGATTGCTTTTACATGACCAGAAAACTTGTGGACTACCTTTTATCAGAAGAGCAATATTATACCAGAACAATACAGACCAGCCACAAAGGCTTTCCTGATGAAATTAAAAAACTAACCACAGTAGAACTTGATGATGTGCGCTGTTTCCACCTCCTATGTGGTCTGTCTATCAGAGAGCACTAAATGGAAATAAGCGAACAAACAGTTTTGCGGAAGCAGCACATCAGCGACTACAAGCCAAGTTTGGAATGAGACACCCATCCATATGGAAATATGAAATATGGAATATGAGCTGTCCAGAAACGCCATGACCTTATATATGAACAATATATCCAGGTAGACAAGCCGCCTTCTAAACGAAACAAAGTCTATTGACACAGACAAAAGAATCAATGTAATTTTACAAACTTATCAACAGAGGAACATCATTGACTACCTCAAGGGACTTTTTAATGGACCCTTGAATTCCAGTGGCTTAGGCAAATAACTAAACAAAGATTTTTTCACTATTTTATACCGAGACAAACAAAATATATATTCAACCCCTTCTCATGTAAAAACAGGAGTAAGATAGGGAATTATGCTTTCACCCTTGATATTTTTGCTGTTAATTGTTTGGGTCACGAGACAAACAGTGTTAGATAATAAAAGCGGCATACAATGGATACAAACACAACATTTAGAGGACCTGGATTTCACTGATGATATCTGCCTCCTCTCCCATACACAACAAAATGCTCAGACCAATCTGACCAGACCAAATAGCGAAAAAGACTGGGACTTTTAATCAACAAAAAGAAAACAGAAGTTATGAGGATTTACAACAGACAAGAGAACCCTATCATGCTACAGGGAGAAAACATCCTTGATACGGACCACTTCACCTACCTGGGAAGTAGAGTTAGTAAAAACGGTGGAGATGACGATGATATACTTATTCGGATTAATAAAGCTAGGTTTGCCTTTTCAAATCTTCAAGCAATCTGGCGATCTAAGGCATACGAATTTATAATACAAAGGTTAAGTCTGTCCTTCTATACAGTTCAGAAAGTCACTAAAACAAATATGGAAAAGCTCCTGACCATTTTTAACAGATGCCTATGCCAGATATTAGGAATTAGGTTGCCAGAAAAGATAACTACTATCAATTTGTGGGAGAGAACTAGACAAAAGCCCATAGCCCAAGACATCACATAACGAAAATGGAGCTGGACACCCTGAGAAAACCAGCTACCAATGTTGCAAAGCAGGCTCTTAGTAACTAAATAATTTTAACTATTTCATGCATGCATACTGTGAAGTATGGATGGCAGCTTGGTGTTGTGTAATGTTAGAGATTTAACAATAATTAAATAGCAAACTTAATTACCAAAATAGCGGACAAAAATATTTCTTCTTCTGTACGTGAAAAATGTCTTAACACAAACACTCACGGAAAACATATATGTATAATGGACCTCATTCACCAAATGTAAACAAAAAACATGTTCTATACAAATTATGCAATACGCAAGGCTGTCACTTGATACATAATTTTCACTATTTTATCAATATTATGACGTGGCTAAATTGTTTATTTACAATTGGTGAATGAGGTCCATTCTTTTTAAAGAAATAAAATAAATACATAAAGTAATTTGCGCCAAAACGTCTTGCTTCATTGGAAATCAAATCATTAAATAGAAACAATCTGATATAAACTTTTCACATAAAAATTTTGAGTCAGTCTGGTTTGAATGTATATTTTGGTTTTCAATTCCTTAAAAATAGTGTAATGCACAAATTGTAATTGTAAAATTTCCTAAAAGATAATAAAGATTATTATTATTAATAGAATTCATTAATAGCTTGGCAAATATTGACAAATTAGCAATATTTTTTTATTATTTATATATTCTTATGTTGTGTAAAGTAATCACTTGTTAATTAATATTATTCTAATGTTTCAAAGTATAATTTTAAAAGAAGTCTCATGAAAAGTGGAAAGGGGGGAGGGTAGTAAAACTATTCAGTTAATTATCATAATATTTGGTCTAGATGTTTTAATAGAATGGTCTTCACACAGAAGCAAATGTCATAAAATGTTTACAGGAAATGAGTGACAGTCATTTTAATTGGATACAATGAAAGAAAATGCTGTCCACAGAAGAGGTGAAATTTTTAAAATGAATGAAAAAAACTGACCAGATTAATATTTCATCTAGTATACTAAAAAGCTTAATACTTTGTCAAAGTAATGGGATTAGTGCAGTTATTGTTGGTTTGACTATATTAGCAATGTTACTTGGTGTCTCCACATTCATAGAAAAATATATCAGCAGACGTGTGGTCTTTGTATCTCTCATTTTCTTTGACAGTTCCTTGTGATTGGCGATGACTAAAAATTGTTAATTGAATACTTCCTTGTCCATATCATCTGTATAAAAAAAATATCACTATAAACCAAAAGAAAAAAGTGTCAGAGTGAATATTAAATAACATAAAGATATACCTAGTACAACATCAATAGCTCAATAATAAAATGAAATATTGAAAAAAAAACAAAAACTATTCCATACCTAGAGTTGTCCACCAGATATGCTACATAAAGTATATATACATTATCATACCTGCCTACCTAAAAAGGTCCAAATGTATATTCCTGAGGGTCAAAATGTGTATTTTGGGACCTCAATGTGTAACACACATGCGAACGACTTTTTTTTTTTTTAACAGTATAAACCGAAATGATATTAAAATTATATATATATATTATAAATGATATATAGGTCTATATATATATATATATATATATATTAATATAGACCTATGGATAGATAGATAATTTAATTCTCATATAATGTGAGAATAACTAGTAAATTTAGAAACTAAAATTTCTAGTCTAAATAAATATAGTCTAGATCTAGATTAATCTAGAATCTTCTTCTTCTTCTTCGTTCTCATTGTTATGTTGGAAGGTTCAGATCACTACACCAATATCTGAGATGAACTGCGCAGTGGCTTCCAAGTCAGGGAGCTCCCCATATAGTTTTCTTTCTATTGGGATGTTTTGGGGCCAGTGTCTTAGACGGGCCTCTTGGTAAAGAGCACAGTCTTGGAGGACGTGGTCTGCATTCTCTGATGACACTCCACAGGGGCAGATGTCACTGGTTCCAATTTTGAGCTTCCGGTACATGTGTTGTCGCATTCTGTTGTGTCCAGTCCTAAGTCGAAAGATTACACGTTGATCTTGTCGGGATAGCTTATAGTAAGCATCATCTTTCTTGTGATTTGGATGTGAGCTTGTCCATTTCTCATTTATTTTATTTATAATTAATTTCTTCATTTCTTCCATGTAGAGTGCAGAGTTCATTTGTGAGCCACTTCTTCCACCCTTAGCGAGGGTGTCAGCCTTCTCGTTTCCCTCTAGTTGAATATGAGCTGGCACCCACTGAACAACAGTCTTTCTGCTGTTGTTGTTGAGTTTTGTCAGTGCTGCTCTGAGGTTTTCAACACAAGAGAAACTAGGGTTCTGCAAGCCTTGGAGGGTTGTCTTCGCATCGGTTAGTAGGACAATCTGACTGTGTGGGGAACTTGGATGACTTGCTAGCATGGTAGCAGCTAGTGTTAGTGCTTCCCTTTTTCTGCTCTGTGGCTGTCAGAGAGCTCACCAGTTGCAATGGATTTTTCTAGTTTTTTTCCATCTGGCCATTCGATGAGAATTCCAGCTCCTTCATTTGTGATGTCTTTATGGGATGATCCATCGGTGTAAACTCTGATCCACTGATCGCTGGGATAATTGGTTTGAAGAAAACAGTTCACTATTTCCTTGAGCTCTGTTGGTCTGTAGTCAGATTTCCTTTTTATGTTTTCAATATGGTCCCTTATAGTAGGAAGAGGTCTTAGGGTTACTTTTTCGAGTTGGTGTTTCTTTTTTAGGTTAACAGATTCCTGTATGAAATTGGTCCTTTTGAGACGGTTTTTAGTGCCAGTTTTGTTGATTTTGGTTTTGAGTGGGTGCCTTTCAAGGTTTCCAATTTGGTAAATTGGGAGAGGATTTTTATTTTTCTTCTTTCATCCAGAGAGATCAGGGCAGCAGTTTCCTCCATAGCTTGTTTTCATTGCTCCTGTGATTATTCTTAGACCAATATTTTGAACTTTGTCTATTTTTCTTAGGTTATCTAGAATCTAAAGTGACTAGATTTTTGTCTCTCTACAGACTAGTCACTAGATCTACCTAACAGTTAGATTACAGTTATATCGAGATCTAACTAATACTCCTATTTATTACTACATATAATTATATTAATAAATTTCTAATAGTAGGCCTACTATGGGGTCTATGCCTATAGACTTAGAATCTAGAAATAGTAATAGAGATCTAGACTTCTGGACCTAGTCATTGCACTTCTTCTTTATCTTTAACCTAAATCTAAAATACGTAGACCAAGATCTAGAATAAGAATATATGTAGTATAACTAGATAACCAGATAATTTCAACCTATCTTAGACGGTAGCTAAGTTTAGATCTACTGTACAATAAGTATTATAAGTAGATATAGTCTGATATCTAAATCTAGATTCTTAGATCTAGAGGTCTCTATAAATATATAGATCCATATTATTCTAGATCTAGCTAAAATATGCTTTGAATCAATAGCGCTTCAATATTTTGATTAAAATTAGGCTACTACGGGAATTTTTTTTTTTTTTTTTTGCAAACTTTTTTTAAGCTCCAAATTAAATAATTTCTAATGAAAATAAAGTCACGTTAGTGACTGAATGATACCAACCCGCCTCTCCCAATCGCTCTTGCGTGGTACCAAACCGCTATTCCCACCACTCTCGCGTTCTTCATTTGATGACTAGATTTAATTGCTTGATTCCAATCAACGTATATCTAGACCTGGGCTCAATGTGTCCACCCCACTTTTTCTGGTTCCCCCCCCCCCCCCCACAGGACGGCTTAGTGCGTGACCTCTAGGTCAAAGTTGCCGCTTAGCAGGACCTCCATGGCCGCTCGTAAGCTAGTTTAGAGAGGGGAAAAAAAAAGTATGAAAAACGTAACGCGACGGGTTTAATTCGTATTTGCGTACTCGCTGTCATTTTTTGGGCGATTTTGTGTAACGAATACGCATTTTGCGTAACTGTAGGCAGGTATGCATTATATTGATGTTTCTTTTATTTCTTACCAAAAGCAAGTTCTATAAATAATGTAATTATGCTGTCACACTTCTTTTTAAAGTTTATGAGCCTATTCTGTGTGGTCTACAAAACTTACACAAAAAACTCATGTCTGTATTATCCACGAAGCAGCATCAAGTCTCAGCCAAAAAGGGAAAACCTTCTGGTTCTGTCTGCCCACTCTATTTCCAACCATGGCACAAAGGTTGTGTCCAAGCCTGTGAGGAATCCAAAGTTAAAAAAATAATTTAAAGTAAAAATTAAAATGCATCAACTATCTACCCTATGTTTTCGATTTACTAGTAGGAATCGTTATTTAACTGAGTGGAATGACACTATTGCATGTAAGAGGTAGTACCTGCATAGGAATGCCTTTAAGTAACAGAACACACAACATGGTTCATGTTACACTCAAACTATACTGCATACTTGAACCCAGGCATATGGACACCTTGGTATGAGACTAAGTGTAACCATGGTGATCTCCAATCTGTAGAAAAAAAATTAAATAGTACATTTCTTTGTCTAATGTCTAATACAAAAAAAAAAAAAAAAACTGTCAATTTTAAATGAAAGTTATTGAATTTTATTAATTACTATATGTCAGGTATGGATTATATTGTGAGGAGCATGAATCATATAAAGCAAAAATAATAATTTAATTTCAAAAGTAGAGTTAGCAAATTAAATATAATGATGTAGGTATTTTGAGTCTGAATCATACGGTTGGTCAAAAATTTGATGGACACTAAAACCGTTTAATTAAAAAAAAAATGTATGAACTTTTATTGAATTTTGTAATAAACTACTACTTATTATACTGGCCTAGATTTAGTACAATTTAGTTCATATATAATCATTCTGTAATAGTATCACATCATTATTATCTAGTTCAGTATCTAGTCTTGTATGCTTTAATTTTCTGGTATCACTAAACTTTTGAAATCACTGAAAAGAATTGTTCTTATGCAGCAATAGTGAGGTCAAAAGAAGTGTGTTTAATTCTAATCTGATTTTGTTCTAAAATTCATGCTTAAAAGGATTGAAAGTGCCTATTTATGTTACAAGGACTGGATATTGAATCTATACTTGTGTTATTCTATATGGCACTCATATGTGGTGAACTAACAGTTTAAGTTGAAAGTAAAATTTTTTTGGGGGGCTCAGATGTAAATTAAAATTTTGTTAGTTTGGGGTGCCTTAGAGATTTATATTAAATCTTTCTAATTATTTTCTTAAACCTGATCACATTAAGCATTTGGCAGATACAAACACATTCTAATGTCTAATATTTAAAAAAAACAACAACTGGCCAGCACCAATAAACTGAATATAACTTAATGACATCAATGGTTACATCCTTTTTTAAAAAATCTATCATAATATAATCATTTCCTTTGATCATCAATGATTTAAAACTTCATTACAATGAATGAATGATATAAATACATATATATAATTTTTTAAAAATCTTGCTTTGAATGTTTTTTTATTAAAAGAAGCTAATTTTTTTCTTCATCAACATGTATAGATAATATTTAAAACAATATTCATGATTATCATTATTTTTCACCAATTATCACTTAGATCTAGAGTCTATTTGGTTCTAAATTTATTTCCTAAAATTATTTGATTTTTTTTTTAAATATATTTTATACACTTATATTGTCTAATATCTAAGTAAATCTAGGAATTCTAGTCTAATTTTCTAGATCAATAGATTAGTTAGTTACATTTGTTATCATTAGTAAATATTATGTATCACATATTATAATACAGTTTAACTTTAATACACAATATATATAGTATACAATAATATGATACTTGATAGCAAAATAGTATTAAGATGGCTGACCCAAGCTGTTATTCAGAATTACCATTATATTAGACTTAGAACTTAAGGAATCCTAGTCTCTACATTCTAGACTACCATCCATATTGTCTTACTCTCTCTCTATAATTATATATATATATATTATATATAGATTAGAAAAGTTAAGAATATTCTTAAGATTATATTACTAGATTTATAAATCCTCTAGTCAATCTAGTAGAATGTAGAATCTTCAACCTAGATTGTCCTTGATAGATTTACTAGCTAGAATATAATATACTAGGGAAGTAACTAGATCTTACTATTGTGATTGTAGGGAGGTGAAATAAAAAACTTATCTTTAAAAAAATATTTTTTCGTTAATACATCATTAAAATACTTTAAAAGAACTTTCCAATGGTGTATAAATTATAACTGTATGTTTAACAGTTAGAAAGTTATGATTTTTTTTTGTGATGTTTTGGTCTAGCATTGTAGACACGGACAAACAGAGACGAGCCATCTCTCTCGCTCAGCTCGCCTCAAATGACGTAACACACCCCCAGCTGAAAAAGTTAAAATGTAGGAATTGAGTTTTGTAGAGGATAAATCTACTTATTAAATAAGAAATTTAATTGCTGATCTAGTATTCGTAGTAAATTTCTAGCTCACAAATCGAATTTAATTTATATTTATTATATTTACTTGTTTAAAATGTAAATATTGATGAAATAAACAAATTATCAGGTCTAGATCTACAAGAAATGTCAAAGAGGTGTGGACAAAATAGCGGCGCTGTGATTGCAGAAAATAACAAAATATTTAAAAATTGGGATCAAAATTGCCTGAAACAATTTTTTTTCAAATGCACTTTAAAATTCATGCACACACAAAAGAAAACTAAAAACTATTTGAATATATTCAGAATATTAGGCCTTATATGGCATGAGGTGGTTTTATGTCTAGGATGAAATTTTCTTATCAAAAAATTTCAAAGATCGATAAATCCCATAGCCCACAATGCTAACCGTAAATTAAGAAAAAAAATATGTTGCGCCCACAATATCGCGATAAAACTTGGTAGAATTATACTTTTTTTTTAGCCAGGCATGATACGTAAATTGGAAAAAAATTTCAATCATCTGTGGATTTCCTGGACCCTGTATTGTTAAAAACAAAAAAGGGGTATTTTTGATAATAAATATAAAAAATAATAAATAACTTCAAAAAAAAATTGCATTTCAACATTACTTCTAAAATGTCATAGTCTAAAGTAATCGATAACACAAGTTTAAAAGTTCTCACGTTTCATTCATAAATGTAATAAATTTTCAAGTGCGGCCTATGTAAAAAAAAAAGTCAAATATGCAATCTCAACTTTATTGGTCATTGTTTACTTCCCCATTTCTGGGTTATTTGGGCTACCTACTGATTGTAACTTAGTAGCTTTACTAGACTAAAAGGCTTTAGCCTACTTTAAGTACTTAGCATCAACTGTCTAGATTTAAATTTTAAACCAAAAAAAATGATTGTGATGAAAGTGAAACAATGAAACTAAAACAGTAAAAGTAAAAGTTCAAAGCATGGTTAATGATTACACTTACAGTAACTTGAGTAACAGTAACACTAGTAATAGTAATATAGTAACAGTAAAGACTACTAAAGAGACTACTCAGCTCAGTCATTACCTGAGTCGTCTACGACTACAGATTGTAGATCTAGATTCTAGTAGGACTGTCATTTATTCAGTATCATTTTGGTGGGGCCAGAGCCTGACTATGAGTACGAGTCATTCACTATTCAGTATCTGTATCATGATAGAATATAGATTATAGATCTATGCCTCCTTCACTGGATTCAGCCTTCAGGGAGTTCAGCCAAAATCAGCAGAGTAGAGTAAACTGTAAAACGAAGTCAATTAGAAGTCTACTTGATTGACTTGATTGAAGAGTCATCAGTCCTAATAATTTAACTAGAATCTTATCTAGATCTATCATTCTTTAAGCTAGATTGCGTGTGGTATCAGTAAAGAGCTTGATATCAACTGTATCTTATATTTATAGTATTGCAACGTGTGACTAGAACCTAGATTCTTAGATCTAGAAGTAGAGATCTATAAAAACTGAAAGCGGAAGTAGGAAGTGGAGCTCTGCAATCTGAATTATTTTTTTTTTTATATATTAAAGGGATCGTCCATTGATGGCGATCGGCTAACATAGGCGTAATCAAATGAATTTTTAATATTCACTAAATGATTATTCTTTCTAGCTTTTAGTTCTCTTGAGTTATAGAAATTTGATCAAATAAATTGTAAGCCTTGTTAACGCAAGTAGGAAAAATAATTGTACTTGTGATTTTTTTCTCTTCCCCATTAACCTCGATTTTTTCTATAGATCAAATTTTAAGTAGAAATTCAAGACCTGCAAATGGCCCCTGAGTCGAAGCATAATTTAGATCTATGTGTTAATTTTATAGACCAACTGAAAAGATTTAGGGGTTAGAATTTTGTGTATGTCATTTGCTTTTTTATACTGAAGAGGTATTTTTTAGCTGCAAACCCCCCCCCAAAAAAAAACCCTCTTGGCTATGATCATAGAATCTGGTGACTGATGAGTGGTTAGTCTTATATTGAAAAGCGGGTTTTATCATTAAATTCGGTGGGGATTTTAAAATGAAAATCTTTCTTAGCTATGCTCCTGGAATATAGAGATTGTTGTTCGCATTATTTTTTTGTTTTGTTTTATAGAAGAAAGGGGTTTTAACTGCAAAACCCCTTTGGAAGCGCTGGGAAAAGTAATGGTTTAGTATTAAAAGCTCACATAAAATAAACGAAATCAAAGCAAAAAATCAGTCACTAAACTCCGATCCAATCCCCTGCGGGAGGTGGGTAGTGGTTCATTTGGTTTGAACTCCCCCCCGTCTACGCCCACGATCCTCAGTCATATAGCCTACTAATGTCTTAAAGAAACATAATTTAATTTTGCACTTCGACTGCTCCCATGTACTGTGGTGGTCCATAGGTCCACTATTAGGTAAGCAAAGCAAGTAAAAAGAAAGGTTTTGATTAATTAAAGCATCAGAAGATATAAACTATTAATAACATTGATACAAAAACAAATTTAACGAAGGATTGCATTGCGATCACTCACAGAATGCACGATGTTTTGATTTTCAGTTTTTGGAACATGGCTGATTTTTGTACATGCAGACCGACAAATATGGCATATGCAACCTTTTCCAAAGTCATCCTTCACGCTCATTGAAACGTCAGTAAGAGAAAATGGATAGGAGAGCAGAGAAAATGAGCCATAAGTATCGACTACCCAGCACATGGTAGAAAAGAAAGGCCTGTTAATCCTTGTCTTATTTAACTCGCCACTCCTCGTGCACGCTTTGTTGAGGTGCTTCTTGGGGTTAATTTAATGGCAGTATATTGTAGGAAATATGAATTAAGGGCTACCTATAGTGAGACTGGACCTCTGATCTTGCACGACATGTAAAATCCGTAATGGTGTGATGAGCCATGACCATTCAGATATGTAATTTAATGATCACTTGGATGATTTTGTACCAGAGAAAAGTGATTTTTCAATTTAATAGAGTCTTTTGTTTTCTTTGTTGAAGTACAGTACAAAAAAAAAAAAAAAACAGTGCGCATGCCATGATGGGGTCCATTATTACAATAGAAAGGATTTTGTCAAACGGACAGTTTTTCAACCCAAGTCCTGTTTGAATATTCCACAATGGCAGCGACTATTACGGGCTTGGATCGGGCCATATACTTACTATTCTAATTCAGTAAAGTTCACAAAGCGTATTATGACCTTCTCTCCTATGACGGACTGAGTTTTCAGGGCTCTGTTCCATCCTCATTTTTGAAGAGAGAAAAAAACTAGGGTAACCTGAGGGCGGCTGTGTTCGGTATTTTTTTCGCCGCCGCGATGAGGTTATAGCAACTGCCAGACTGGATCTATCTATATATAGTTGAATTTTCCAACAATGAATACCTCCCTATTACTCGGTTAAAATAATGGATCCCTATTATTATTCAATTATTTTGAATTAAAGTGGCTGCTTATTTGATCTTGACATCCAAAATGTTGTTTAGTTAGTGAAATACCTTTAAAAATATTAAATATTATAGATTATTAGATCTAGATCTAGCATTCAGGTGAATTTTTTTGAAGTTATAGGATCCAGATCTGGATTTACTTATTTCTTCATCTATAGAGGTAAAATATCGAATTTAAAAGAGATCTAGAATAATCTAGATAGATCTAATTGAATTAATGTTAATGCCATTTTTACTGTCTTTTTAGTCTTTACATTTTACATGATTAATAATATCAGGTGGCCGAGCCTTGCTCGGTTAACTAATTTACTAAGAAAGGTTATACGCCTGAAGTCATTTTGGGAATATTTTGTAATTACAAAAATGAACGATCGGATAAAGACTATAATCTGAAGAGTTGCTTTAGACTTAGTGTTCTGTTAGTTCTAAGTGTAATTGTACATGTTACATGGCCATGGCGATTAAATATAAATTCTCTTAAGCCTAGACAAATCGCAGCTCACATCGCAGCTCACGTCCATCTTTCATTTTTTTTTTTTGCGTAAAAATATTGTTTGCCTACTATTATTGGCATGGAAGAAAGTATTTGCTGTGTAACTTCTCAGATGGTTATGTTCGGACATTTAATTATGGAATTAGTATATTTATTATGGCTTTAGTACGAAACATCAAGTGATGCAAATGTCTACATTATAAGGTAAAACAGGCACTTTTGGCAAACTAAAATGGCACACTTTTTCTTAATAGACTTAAATCATTTCAAAAGTTCTCTAAAGAAACGTTTCCGTGGGGCACCTCTGTTACGCCAAACAATATGTTCGTCCCCCATACCGGATACGTGCCCTGCTCATCCTGTATGTCTACTATAAGAAGTTCATACTGGTTTTTGCCATCCATCCCAGTGGTGCTACAGCCTGTGGAGGCATATGACCTGCTTTTACACATCCTTCTATTCAGATATCTCCTGGGCCTTCATTCTCCACGCCCTATCCCCAAGCTTTTTTACTGAGGTTTATAGTTAAATCAAAAGAGACTGCAGCGTATGCAAACTCGTTGACCGCTAGTTAGATATCATGTTCAGTGTGAGCAAGTAAGGCGTACAGAGAAGCTGTGTTATCAACAATTCCTTAGTTTTTTGTACGGGACATTAGACACTGAAGCATGAACACATGGTCATAATTTTACCAGCAAAATAATAATTATAATAAGGCTTGACTTCGAATCCAAAGATTAATGAGGGATGCACTATTTCCAGTGGCTACGCAGCCCCAGATGTGACCTACATATTTTGTCAAATTCAGGGCAAGCATAACCATTGTCCGAGTGTGATTGATTAAGATTTTCTTTTCGCTTCTGCGTCTGTCCTCAACAGCAGATTTTCTTTTGGTCTCAAATGTGTATCCTCACCTTTGTATAGAGAGAATTCTTAAAGTCTGACAGTTACGTGTGACTGTGCACTGTCCTGTATGGGAGACGAATCTCAGACAAACTTATGCCAAAGGCAGTCTTCTTTTGGTGAGCTAAAAAGTGGTCGACCTAACCACCAAAACGCTTTAAAGACCAGCTTAGGCGCCAACTACCTTAGCTGACATAGAACGAGACAGCTGGAGGTCACCAGCAAATAACTGTAAAGAAAAAGGCATCTACACCTCTCTATGCAATTATAGTGTAAACAATTTATTAAGCACTTACAACACATCGGCACATTTCATTTCATTACTTCTTTTTCATAGTTCCAAAATAAATCAATCTACAATATGATGGCAGGGGCGTAGCTTGGGATTCGGGGGCCCGGAGGATCGACCTTTTTGGGGGCCCCTTTCGTTTTGCTATTCGACAAATGACATGACATAATGTAAGCAAAAAGATCAAATTGGTTCAGTAAACTTAACAAAAAAATCATTAAGACTCTTTTAATGAATAAAACCGTTGTTTATTAGATGAATAATGCACTTACAAGTGAAAAATCTCAATTCATATTGCTTCACGTCGTGCAACAAAGACATCTATAACATCATCTACATCGATACTTTCTAGTATTTGTGACTTCACTGACATTAAAGCCATAATAAGCCTTTCTTGCGTTATTGTGCTGCTGGGATATTTTTTGATGACCTTGAGCTTTGAGAATGAAGCAATGGCAGTGGCCTGAGTTAGCGGTATTCGGAGGAGGTTGCAAGGTTTGAGCACATGTAATTACCATATAAAGCCTGTTTCCGCAATATGTCTAATGTGGATTGTATTACTGGTTTGTTGATGAAAACTGCTCGTATATCAATGACATCATTGAACAAGTGATTTGCCACTTATGTCATCATACAAACAGGAAAAAGTAACACAGTTTGTCATAAGCGTGTCATCATCAAACAGGTGTCTTGATTCAAGAAGAAACCCAAAGGTATCCATTTTCTTTCCAGCCTTTGTAATCTTTCCTTCATCCCCATATGTAATCTGTCCAGCAGTTCTGTCGCAACACGTTTGAAATGCAGTTCCATTGACAGTCCTACATTAGAACTCAACTTCCCATAAAGTCTTTTCTTTCTTCTGGTTGTTTTGATTACAGTGAATCCATAGTATCCACTACATTCTTTTGCTTTTTCGTTGGATTGGGTGATCAGCTTTGTCCGTTTCTCATCATTTAACAGAAAGCATTCACATGATTGGGTTTTTAATTTATTTATTGTTTATGTTTTGTTTTATATCTTACCAATCAAATATATTAATTTATGTATTTACAAACAAATTTCAGACACCCGTTTGGATTTTCAAAATCTCCCCCTCCCTCCCCCCTTAGCTACGCCACTGTATGATGGTGCACAAATGTTTAATTGATTCTTTAAAACTTTTTCTTGTTTGCAAATAAAAATTATTTTAGTTTACTGCTGTAAGCCTAGCGTATGTCCATGATGGTTATTAAGCTAGGGATAATTAAATTTGTAAATTATTAAATTAAACCATTATAACTTTTGATCTCATGTGGAGTTTTTGATCTCCCATCGAGCGCCTCCCCAGGTGGCGGATAGGGGAATGCCTTCCAGATATGGTGGGTACCGGGGAAATAAAATACCCGGGGTGGACCAAAATCAAACCTGTTGCCTTGCAGGAAGTGGAGGGATCCAAAAAGGCTAGGGCACCTTACCCGAAAATAAAGGCAGCTATCCAGAGAGCTGAAAGGGGCAGCCCCCCAGATGGTTATGCACAGGGCTAACAACTCTGTCATATAAAAAAATACTGTTACGAAAGCCTATACACACAAGAAAACCCGGGCAGATCTCAACGGAAAACGACCTGGACCTGGAAAAGGACATGATTTTTGTTTTGCGACATGGAATGTGCTAAGCCTTTATAGAGCAGGTGCACTAGCCCAACTGACTGAAGTGTTAAAGAAATATAGGATACCCCTTATAGCCCTACATGAAATCAGGTGGAAAGACTCAGAACCAAGGAGTATACTATATTTTATAGTGGTGGAAGCACTAACAACCTAGGTACAGGATTTGCTGTTTAAAAGGAAATGGTAGGTAATGTAATTGGATTCAAACCTGTAAGTGATAGACTCTGCTCACTACGTGTGAAAGGAAAATTCTTCAACATATCATTTATCAATGTTCATGCCCCTACTGAAGATACAGATGATAACACAAAAGAAGCCTTCTATGATGGACTGGAAAGAATCTATGATGAAGCACCAAAGCATGACATCAAAATAGTCCTAGGAAACTTCAATGCAAAAATTGGAAAAGAACCAGCATTCAGACCAACCATTGGCAAAGAAAGCTTACATGAAGAGACTTAACAATAATGGCATAAGATTAGTGGATTTTGCATCAGGAAAAGGAATGTCTATCTGCAGCACAAAATTCCAACATAAGAATATTCACAAGGTAACCTGGATCTCACCTGATGGCAACACCCAGAACCAAATAGATCACATACTCATAGATAAGAGACATGGATCAGATATACTAGATGTAAGAAGTTTCAGAGGAGCAAATGCTGATTCAGACCACCTACTAGTAAAAGCTAAACTTAGACAAAGAATAAGCACCATACACAATTACCAAAGAAAGAGAGCACAGCAATATGATAGTCAAAAACTCACAAAGGATCCCCTTGTGGCAGAAACTTATAGAAATGCACTCCAAACGCAACTAACAACATTAGAAAAGGACAACGAAAATAACATAAATGAACATTGGGAAATAATAAAGCATGCTATCAAAAGAACAGCAGAAGAGGTAGTTGGCTTTAAACAAAAGGAGAGATTGGGATGGTATGATGATGAATGTAGAAAAATTATAGAAGAGAAAAACAATGCTCGGATGATAATGCTACTGAGAGAAACCAGAAACACAAGACAGCAATACAATGAAGCAAGAAGAAGGGCCACAAAAGTTGTGAGAAAGAAACAACATGAATGGGAAAAGTCCAAGATTACTCAAATTGAGGAACTAGCAAAGGAGCGAGATATGAGAGGAATGTATATGAAAATTAAAGATGAAAAGAACGGATTTCAAGCTAGATCACACATGTGTGAGAATAAAGATGGCCAGCTTATTACGGAAAACAGCAGTGTCATTGAGAGATGGGCTGAATACTTTGAGGAGATTCTAAATACCGCTGAAGATGGAGACAATGGAGAATATGAACTGCCATACGGAGGACCAGATCCCTTAGTGAACCCACCAACACTCATTGAAACATCAGAAATAATAAAGACCATGAAGAATCACAAAGCACCAGGAGAGGACCAAATTACATCAGAACTAATTAAATTTGGAGGGAAAAACTTACATTCCCAAATACACAGACTAATATCAAGAATTTGGGAAGAAGAAGTAATACCAACAGAATGGGAAACTGCTCTTATAACCCCAATACACAAAAAAGGATCCAAGCTTAAGTGCAGTAATTACAGAGGAATATCTCTACTAAATGTGACTTATAAGATCCTGTCTAGGCTTATAACAAAGAGGCTTGGAAAATATTCAGAAGAAATCTTAGGTGACTACCAATGTGGTTTCAGACCCAATAAATCCACAACTGATCACATCTTCACACTAAGATGTATAGTAGAAAAATGCCATGAATACAACATACCAATCCACCAACTCTTTGTAGACTATAAAATGGCTTATGACAGTATCAGAAGGAAATATTTATATGACACCCTACAGGATTTTGGAATACCTAACAAGCTGACAAGATTTATACATATGACATTAAACAACTCAAAAAGTAAAGTCGTAATACAAGGAGAACACTCACTGGAATTTAGGATTAAACGAGGATTAAGACAAGGTGACTCACTTTCCTGCATGCTTTTCAATCTGACACTGGAGAGAGTTATAAGAAATATACATATAAACACAAGGGGAACTATTACTAACTACTTCAGGAGAGAAAAAACGGGTCCGGAACCAACAGGGACAATATACAGCCAACCTCTACAATACCTTGCTTATGCCGATGACATTGCCTTATTGGGTAAAGAAACCTCTGACATTGCTAGAGCCTTTACACAACTAGAAGAAGCAGGACTTGAGGTCAATGACAGTAAAACCAAGTACATCTCAATGACAAGAAACAATCAAACAGAGGGACCATATATCAAAATCAAAGACCACAAATTTGAAAATGTCCAAACTTTCAAATATCTAGGAAGTACTATTGATTTCAAAAATGACCTACTAGCAGAAATAAAAGAAAGATTAGCAGGAGGCAACAGAGCATTTTATAGCACCCATCATTTACTCAAGAGCAAATCAATTTCAAGGAAAACCAAGAAAATAATATACAAAACCATCATAAGACCAGCAGTAATGTATGGAAGTGAGACCTGGACACTGACCAAGACATCTGAAAATTTACTCATTACTTGGGAACGGAAAATCCTCAGAAAAATCTATGGTGCCATACAGGATGAAACAGGGTGGAGGACACGCACCAACCATGAGATTTATCAACTGTATGAGGACCCACCTGTGATGGGTCGCCGCGTGTGATGTGTATTTAGCTTGTTTGGTGTCTAGGGGATGATTATTTTTGAGTATATCACACACTGACCCATCAGCAGACAAATCGGGAGCAGACACGCAACTAGACAAGCAATTAAAGAGAGATACAAATTGATAAAAATATAAAGAATATTTATTTACATAAATATTTACATAAAATAATAAAAGGGGGAGGGTTTGTATCTAACTCTAAACGATGCTATATTTGATCATCACTCTTGCACTTAATGAGAGAATATGTCACTTTGTCCTTGGTACTTAGCTATTTCTTGATTGAATCGCAGTTGTCTGTATCCTGGCTTGAAGTGGCGTTTCTAGCGGGTAGAGGGACGCCGATGATATAGTCCTAGTGGAGTTTCAGTCCAAGAGTTCTAATATCTGTAGTGGGCACAGTAGAGCGGATGGCCGGCTACCGTGGGCACAAGTGTACTGCGGGCAGAGCTGATCTACGGTGGGCAGCGTAGGGCACAGGATAAGTCCAGTGAGTTGGCGGAGCTATGACGTCTCACACAGAGCGGGTCTATAGGGACGTCGTACCTAATGGGCTGACAGGTGGGCTGTCAAATAGGCAGGCTTGAGCCGATAGCGCCAAGTGGACGATGAGTAGTGACTTTCAGCGCTGAAAAGCACTTAATAGTACGTGATACTCGTAGTGGATCCAAGTGAGCAAGCGATACTGATTAGTATCAAATATAGTAGTATAGGCTAGCGCCCAGTAGGTAGATGGAACTCAATGCAAATAGGTAGATGTGTCAGTACCCATAGGCAGGTAGGCAGACACCTGAGGGAGGCAGCGGATAAATAAAGACAAGTTAGGACATGTCTCTCATGCATCTTATCGATGCCCTCGACTGAGGTGCATTCGTCAGATTGGTAAAATTGCTTTAGTGCGCAATGGGGAAAATGATGACAAATGGGGTTGGAAAAATAGAGGGCTGACAGTAATAATAAAATGTACATAAGAGGGAAAAAAGCAATATATATGTACATATAAGGAAAAGTAAGAATCTCAATAAAACACAAGTAGAAAGAGCAAAGGGGGGGTAAGAGAGGGGAGAATTGGACGCTGGTGGTCAATGACCGTGATGCTATAGTTTACACACGGCCAGGGCCATGGCATGAACAATGATTGTCCGTTCAAGGGGAGGGAATAACTCTTGCAAAAGCAAAATGATTAAAATGAGAGATATTTCTTGTATCTCTTCTAAAATTATCAAGGCGACCAGCCGAGACAAAGAAAATAAACTAAGATGTACATACATGTACAATGTTGCGTCAATTATCAATTGAGCAACGCAGCAATAATATTGCCGACATAGGTAAATGTAATATATAAATATATACATATGCAATGGTTAAGTCTTCTACTTATGACAGTGAGAAATACACAATGCACAAATTAAATATAAATGAAAGAAGTAAAATACACATGATAATATCCAAAATGAAATATACACAAGCCAGATAAAATGGAACTGTGTTTAACGCAGACTCACCACTAAATATTCCTCTAAGAGTAAGAATAAATGAACTAGTCCAGGCTCATGTGGCAAGTGCCGGTGGGAGAGTGAAAATGAAAATGAGCTACATCTACTTTGAAATAGATTAGCTTATAAAAGTCGGAAGTAAGACTGGAGACAGGAAATGTGATGAGATAGGGATTGTCTCTCACATAGAGGCCTAGTGACGACTTTCGCACATATTGGGAAAGTCACGAGGGTGTGGACATGAGATAAGGGACACACCTTGGAGAGTCAGTAGCCTTGAATAATCTATTTGATCAAGGAGGGAGACACGAGTTGAGGTGGGAGGAGTAATGGATTACATTCCTGCCCATATGGTATCAACTGGGAGGGCTGGGCATCCGGCCCTTAAGGCGACTACCTGTTTGATCTCTTCCCCGGTCAAGGGGAGATAAGAGAAAAGGGTTGGCCTAGTTGACAGACAATGCAGCGGTCTTAATCTTGGCGAGGGGAGGAAAGAGGTGGGGTTTTGTGAAGAAATGGGCATAGAAAGGGGAAATAATTAAAATAAAATAAATAAATAATAATAAATAATAATTAATGCTGTGATAAAAGTGAGCGAATCTGACAGCGAGTTTTCGACTTGTCACACCACCAATAGTGACCGAAATAAAAAGAACAGACTACGTTGGGCAGGTCACCTTGAAAGAATGCCAGATAACAGGGGAGCGAAGATAGTATACCGACAAAAACCAAAAGGCAGGCGACCCAAAGGCAGACCCCGAATGCGTTGGATTGATGATGTGGAAGCAGATCTGCAACAGCTTGGGGTTAGGGCGTGGAGACGAAAGGCCCAGGAAAGATCCATATGGAAGAATGTGTGCAAGCAGGTCAGAGCCCTCAAGGGCTGTAGCGCCACTGGGATGGATGGATGGATAACTTTTAATAGGGTTCCCATGGTTTCCTTGTTTTCAAGGCACTCCAGGAAATCTAAAACTCATACAAATGTCCTTAAAATAGACAATATTGTAATGCAAAGACGAATTTATATTCTAACACAAAATCTTAATTTTTACTTTTTATCCTTATCACTATCCTGACTGGGCCGTGTGCATTCTATTTCACATGGGGTTCCGCAAATGTTAGGGTCTACCCTGGGTATCATGTTCAGTGTGTGTTATGACCTTTTTTTAACGTTTTGCTATGGGACAGTAGACTTCGAAACTTGAGCCAAATAATAACAAAGTGAAAGTTACCCACAGGTTAACGCAATTTCAGTTTAAACAATGGCCCTCATTCACCAATTGCCACTTAATAATATTGATAAAACAATGAAAAAAAAAAAAGTATCATGTGACAGCCTTTATGGATTACATAATTTTATAGAAGATATAGAATCATGTGGCTAAATGTTGTTGGTTTACGATTGGTGAATGAGGTTCAATTACGAAACCTTTAAAACACAATAACTAATCATACATTGACAAATTTAATTTAATACTTTTTCTTCCATAGTTTCATAATAGATCAATTCACAATAAGAGGGTGCGCAAATGTTTAATTAGGTCTATTGATTAGTTGTTCTTGATTAGGAAGTGTACTGCTGTGAGCCTAGTGAGGTAAGCAGTGTCAAGTTTTTTTCCCTTTCACGTCATGGAAAATAATTTTATTCATAAAACCTTCTAGCCAAAATAATTTTTCGATAATGAAACATTTTCAAACTGATTTAACGGTCGACCTCGAGTTTTCATGATGTGGCCAATGAGTTGAGAATTTTTTTCTTACTAATATGCACATACCTTGAAATTTAAAAGAAAATCGTTAGAGTCGTTTTCAAAATAAAATATATATATATATATATATACATAAGAATTGCTCACTCAAGAGTATAGGATTTAATTAAGTGGACATTGACATTGTCATGAGACATGATTTGACTCATTTGATTCTTAATAATAATAGATCTATTACTTTATAATTTTATAGTTCAAAATTTATTAGTTTGTATTTGACCTCCTTTTAATAGGCTTTATTAAATTTTTTTAATAATCGTTTGACATAGAAATAATTGGAATATAGATCTAATAAACAAAAATGTTTATCAATTTATGGAGAATACATCTATTTATAATTGTTTACCTAGCCCTTGTGCTTGTTATTATATTTAATGTGTAATTTATATTTAGTTTGAATCCTTAATTACCGGTATTTTTTTAAAAAAAATCTTTCCCTTTTGTTTTCAGAAACATGTATAGAAGCTGAAAAAGAAACACAGAAACTAACTATCAGTATCAGTGTTTCAAGACATGGAACAAAATTTTACTCTTGATCTGAGAAAGGTGATAAAAAAGGAAATGGAGGAAAGTGTTGACAATGCTTTGTCAGCACAAACTTTCCAAGATCAATCTCATATATTGTCAATATCGACTGAAACAAAACATGTTACTCCTGATTTAAAAATTGAAATAAAAAAGGAAATTGAGCAGGATGTTGATCAAGATTTGGTGACACATACATGTCAAAGCCAATCTGAGAATTTGTCTCTATTAGATGACATGAAACAAGACTTCACTCTTGAACAGGAGACAATAAAAATTAAAAGGAATATAGAAGAAGAAGCATTCATTGAGACATTAGAACAGAATTATACAAATATAATTCCAGACGATGATTGTGATTTTATTGAAAATCAGCTACAGGTAAAGTACTAGCACAGACTCACATACTGACCAAAAATAAATCTCCAGTTATATATATATATACGATTTTATATATTATATATACGAGTATATATATAGGTATGTTTTTTATGAGAAAATTATAAATAGAGAAAAATAAACATTAAAAAAAGCATTTAAAATACAAAACATTAAGAAAACATTAGAAAACTCACTGTTTTGTCTGGAATGTGATGGCTTAGGTGGGTAGAGAAGAAAGGTTTTCCATGAAATCATGTGACATTGTACATGTGGGGATAGTGGCTTCTAAGTATCCAAAATGTGTTCATTGTCTGGTGGAAAATTGTAACTTAATTTTTTATTGTTTTCTGAAACTCTCACTATCAATGATGTTCCCTAGCTGAGATTCCACTCTCCATATGCACACCAATTATTATTTTAGGAGCTCCTCAAAAAAATACTAATGGAAAGCAATTTTAGTTTTATTGTTTTGATCTTATACTTTAATAAGTCTTTAGTTTTTCTTTGTGGCATAATACAAATAACATCTCTTCTGATAAAACTTTCATTTGCATTCATGATATCAGAAAGTTTGCTGATATTTTTTGGAAGTTCTAATTATCTGTATTCCAGAGTAAAAAAAAAGATACAATCAATTTTTTTTTAGCTTTGCTTCTGTTCCATCACCTTAAACAAAAAGAAAACAAACAAACATATAATTAGATTAAATCATTAAATTAGAGAAAAAAATATTTGAATTTATCTTGTTATTTTTTTTTGTGTCTTTTAAAAATAAGCACATTGCACAATGCATGGGCATCATGACTTTCTTGGTATTTTGATGCTGCCATGTATTTTGCTGTCAAATGAGCAGCAAATGACTTGATAAAAGCTTCATTTCTTTAAAAATGGTAATAATATAAATAATACTAGTAATCCAATTTACTTAGTGCTGTTACCAAACATGATGTATGCTCAAGGTGATTAGAGAACATAACAAACAAAATACTAAAGTTGAAAGGGCAAAATAATCTAAGTTTTGAACAGATATATCCTAATTTTCTTATTGAATATAGTGAAACATTTGTCTGAGCTTGGACTTGACTTGACTTACTTAATCCTGTGTACTCCCAGGAGCTTGGACTATATGCTGAAAAAGATTTAAAACTGTAAAATTTGATAGAAAAACTTTGAACAACTAGAAGCATTGTATTCATGGATTGTAGGGTTCCCTGTGGGACATATGGAGTGATCAGCTTGTTGAACCTCAAATTTCAAAGATTTGATGGATGGATTTGATTGATGGCCTCGTGATATTTTTCAATTGTGTTTCGTGCAATGGTGTGTTGTTTACAATAAGCTGGGATGAGACAGCTCATCTAGGCAACTCTATCACTCTTTCTCATATTTGAGAATTTTAGTTTATTTTTGTTGCAATTTTATGAGCTTAGGTATCCCATCAACATGGCATACCTAAGGAAGAGTACATTTAAGCCTTTAGGGTCTCCACTATAACAAGGAAATCTGTTACCTCCTTTATTGGAATATTTATGACTCCAAGTGTTACTGTATCAAAAGAAAAAAAAATTACTACTTATTCATCTATCAAAAAATGTTTAATACCTTACCCAAATCTAGGGTTGTACTTAATGATGAAACATGACTTTATAAACTCTAAACCTTTTGTTAAGTGGGGACTCACTGTATACATGTATATGTCTGTGTGTGTTGTTTTCAAATAATAAGCTTCTCTTATTATTTAGATTAGACACATACACACATTTTTTAATTTATTCATATTATAATGAATCTCTCTATTAAGGCTCTCTGCAAACTGCACCACACGACACCACCAACTTAAAGGTCTTCAAATTAACTTAATGGTTAAGTCCAATAAATCACACAGCCAATACTGTAATATTGGCAACACATAACACTAACTTCTGTAACACTGACTGTACAATTTTCTGAATATATGAATTGCCGTATCAACTCTGTACTCTAGCAAGAACTCTACTGGCTTCGCTGTACCTTGTAACTTTGCTCTTTATATAGGGTCCCTAATGGCCTTATAGAACCGGATCGAATATTGCTCAACCCTTCTGGGTGGTCACAAGACTATATTTGACGTGACTGACCTGATTACTATTCACTTTAGATTTTTCTTGAAACTTTGCCAGACATTGTAGTTGACTGTCTCAATTTGTCACGATTGGTCATCTATCGCTGGCCTGGGGAGATTTGCGTTGTCTAACTACACACACACTCCTATCCCCATCTGTGCCACCACCAGGTTTATAACAATATGGTATATTAAAATCTTGTTTGTTACTACATGTACAGTTTTCTTTGTTTACATTGTAAACTGAAATTATACTTATTTTTTCCCCTTTGTTCTGAAGTTGTTTTTTTTTAATCCTACATTCACTGAATAAAGAAAAATATTGATTTATTTTTTCTTTCTTTGTATTTGTCTTAGGTAAGATTCATGAGACAAGAGAAAAGAACAATTGATGATGAGCTGACTGAAGAAAGTCAGGAGAAAAAATTGAAAGGGAGCCCACTTTTGGCTGAAGGAAATCAAGTCAAAACTTCTGAGTGTCCAACTTGTAACAAAACATTTTCTTCTTCCTCAGATCTTCAAAAACACCAGATGATTCATACTGGTGAACTGACATTCAAATGTGAATTATGCCTGAAAGTCTATTCTTGCTCTGGCAATTTGAAAAGACACCAGTTGGTTCATACTGGTGATAAACTCTTTGTATGTGAAATATGCCATATACCATATTCGTCACCTTCATACTTGAAAAAACACCAGGCCGCTCATACTGGAAGCTCGTGTAAAATCTGTCATCAAGTATTTCATAACTCTTCAGATCTCAAAATACATCAAACAGTTCACAGTGATGAGAAGGGATTGAATTGCCAGTTGAGTTTGAAAGGGCTTGAGTGTCCTACTAGTATGAAAGTGTTTGTGTGTCATGTTTGTTTAAAAGTGTTCCCTTCATCTTGGAAATTAAATAGACACCTTCTAGTTCATACTGGGGAAAAAACTTTCAAATGTCAGACATGTCCAAAAACATTTTCTTTATCCTATTATTTAAAAAAACATCAATTAGTTCATGCTGATAAATAATTCTTTAAATATAAGACAGTTAAGAGACAAATCCAATGTGTCAAAGGGCATTTTCTTTTGCTATTGATAGGAGTCACTTTCAAGTACTTTTTTTTCGTTGGTTGGCAGGCTTGTTAAAGTTGACTGGAGAATACATTGAGTCTGTGATCTGTACTCAATTAAAAATCTAGATAAGTCAAGGTTCTTGATAATTTCTCTATTTGTAGTGTCAGACAAGATTGTATTAGATATATTTTGAAAATGTGCATATTAGTCCTATTTCAGTGTACTGGTTTAAAACAGGGAATGGGTTGCCTGAATCAACCAGGAAAACCTATAACAATAGCATTGTGTCTAATCAACATCCTTGACTAGATAAACACATAATTGTCTTCTCTTTCATTCAGCCTTTCCATTATTAGAACAATAAGTTTTGCTCACTTTTTTTTACTTAATTCCTTTTTCACATCAAAATTAATATGAAGGATATATTGCCTTCCATTTGAATGTGATACAGGTTTTAATAAGACACTGTGTTTCAGGAAAAAAATTGTAATTAGAACTATAATTTGCTGAGAGTAATCATTTCTACAAATTAGGTGATTATAGAAATGAAATGTATTTAAAGAACTCATCTAATGCCAATTGTCCCTTGGCTTTGACTTTCATAATACTGGTAGTGGTGCTGTGACATTTCATGTAAAAAACAACAACTCCACTTTACTCCTTGACCTACAGACCAACTCCATAGTAGAAATTGTGCTTTTTGAGAGTTATTGTAGGGGCTGGTAGTGACAGACATGGTTTTCTTCTTGTGTCAAAGGCAGGGAGCAGAACCTGGACTTGTACGCTGACTTCATTGATCTCACCCAGGGCCGGTCCTAGCGATTGCGGGGCCCTATGCAAAACCGATTGTGCGGGGCCTAGTATGTGTGGGAATAAGGATAATAAGTGAAAATTAAGATCTTGTATAAAAAAAAATTTGGCTCAGGATTTTATTTATTCTTCACTAAGTTAAAAATTGCGATCTGTACTTTACGAACCTTGTAACCAATGGCATTTTTATATGCTAGTGACTATAAAAGTAAATAAAGTACTGGAACTTCCGATTAGGTAAATATTCGCCCATTCGTTGCATTTTATTACATGAAAACTGACAATGCCTTTTTTTTTCTTTTATCGCACCTAGGATTGGTGTTTTCCGCATTTAATAACACCCACAAATGACAATTTAATATATTTTTCTGGAGACTATCAAGAGTTTTCAGGAGATTTTAATAAATTCAGAAGATTTCCAGGAATTTTTCTTATTTATTTTGCAATTTAATTATTACACCTTGAATTAGCGCTGGGCCAATGAAAGCGCGGGTCCCACTGCCACCACATAGGTTGCAGTGGTCTAAGACCGGCCCTGATCTCACCAAAAAAAGCATTTGAGACAGTGAGTCGCGATGTAGAGGATTTTGTCCAAGTTTGGATGCCCTCCAAGGTTCCTATCTATTCTCAGGCACAATGGCACTTCTTTGGCACTTCTTACCATTTGAGAACTGAGCTTGGTCTGACAGTTTTTCCACATGGGGGACAACCTCAGGCTAAAAGCAAGCTTCAAGGAGTATGGAGGTGCCTCTTGTAAGCACTCCAAAGATCACTTGCATAGAGGAAAAGCAGCAGATGTTCTCTGAAAGAGCTAGAGCTCTCTCAAAGAACCCGGGCAACACATTTGAAGCCCAGAGGAAAACGTTTGCATAAGACAGGCTTACAAAAGCTTGCATTAGATGTGGAAAAATATGTATGTCACAACTGGGTTTCCATAATCATGTCAAACACCACACTCATCCATAATCTTTGAAATCGAAGACATTGTCATTATTTTTGCACTTACTATTTCTTAAAGACTCTCCACTGCTAAGTGAATGTTTGTATTACTGTATTTAATATGAAGTCCCTAAGCATTTTTGTGTATTGATATTTAAAAATAAAAGAGACATTAATAATGAATTATTTTAAAGTAATATTTATATCACAAATGACATTATGTAACCATTGGTTGTCAGGTTGTTGCATGTAATTACTATTACTTTAACAATAATATATATTATACTAATCACAACATCAAATTTTATAAAATTCATTAAAACTAATATTTAATTATTTACAAACGAGGGTGTCTATCACCATTGTAGAAAAAAATTAATTACCGGTAATTGATAATGTCAAGCTTCTCACACAACATTTAATATCCATAGTCTCAAAACAAAATAATTGATATATATCGTATATGATTTTTTACGAGATACCAGTAATTAACCGCACAATAAAATTTTGGAAATTATAATATGCAATACTTTGCAACATATCCTACATAAATCATAACTTAATACAGTCATGTGCGTAGCCAAGATATTTTTTTTAAACTTGACAAAGTTTATATAAATATAAACTCACTTGGTCTGTCTGTCTGTCTGGTAAAAAGTTTGTACACCTTATTTATCTCAATTTTGGATCAAGCTGAAATTTTGCACATTTATTTCCTTTATCTGACAAAACAAGAATTAATTAAAAAAACTAGCTAACCAATACGCTAATTAACTATTGGTAATTTTTTTTCTTTGGTATCGAAATAGAAAAAGAATTTTACTTGAGTGATGTGGTGGTATATATTAAATTAGTCCCCTTTATTCTTTGTAGAGAGAAATAGCTTGCTGCTTTAAAGTTTGAAACAAAGGATAACAATAAAACCTCCTATATTCTTAAGGACTTCGTTGACACAGTGGTTAGTGTCACATAAACATGTTGTTTTGTGCACAAGTCAAGGTCACTTTCCCGGGCAGCAAGAAACCCAACAGTTATTTTTAGTTCTATTCCAGGATGTTGGTCACGTGATCCAGAGACGTCGGTATTCAATTTGATTGGTTGGGATGGATTAGCTGAGAAGGAGGCTTGCCGGCAGAGCTAGCTCAAATTAGTCGGGTTCTGGATCTTCTTGAGGACAGTCGCATTGATAGATCTATATTTTAAAATAAGGAATATGCTTTTGTTCAATTACTTATTTCATTGATATATATATTTTACATAGCTGTACTTATGTTGAGTTTAAATAAAGGTTCCTGTATTTAATTTATCAAGGCATTTACTCAGTTGAATCCTAGATCGTCATCGTCAATAATTATTATTTAAATCTTTACAATCCCCGGCGGCACAAGACTTCTCTCCTACCAGCTAGTGACATCTAACAACACCACAAGAAGAGATTGTGACATCAGACACTAGAGAGGTAGACTTGTGACAGTTAGTATGAGGCTTGAGTCCTCAAGTTTGAATTCAAATCATTCAATTTTTTTTTTATCAATGCATTTAAAAGCAATCACTGTCACATTCATACAGATACCACCTTCATTCTTTCCCAACTGGCCCAGACAGGTTATAGGGTCATATCCCATTGGAAAGCTAGAAATAAGAAAATTTGCTAAACAAAAACAATTAGTACCATACAAATATTTCTAATCACAAAATTTATTATTGTTAGTCTAGAATCTAGATCTATTACAAATTTAATTACATGACTAAGCCAAAATTATTGATACAACTAAGCATGATATGCTTTGTTGTTTTTTTTTAAAGTATTTTTTGTATTTTTCTATTTTCTGTATATATTGTTTATAAAGCAGTGGTTCTTCTTGTATGGCTTTGAGACCTGGGTGCAACATGGAAGGCATCTAAGGCTCCTCAAATGCTTTCATCAAGGGTGTCTTTGCTCCACAATGGGCATACATGGACAATTCTACTTTAAAGGCTACTTGCTGGATCAGACACTTTTACTGCTTAGGGGATGACCGCATGCTAAAGGAGAATTTTTTTCGCATGCTCTAAAAAGGATGGCATAACAGAGGTGCCCCCAGAAGGAGCTATTAAGATCAACTCTGGCACTATTTGCTCTCACTGGCACAAAAGATAGTACCGGTAGCTGGCAGTAGTTCAATGAAAGAGACAGTTGGTTATTTCTCATGAGAGATATGGGATACACATTTGAGGCCTAAAGAAAAACCCTTGTGGAAGACAAGCACAAAAGAAGAAACAAAAATATACAAAAAAGTCCAGGTGGACAAAAGCTTTGTATGTATTCTGTATGACAAAATATACAAGTCGCAACCGGGTTTGCATAGTCTTGTGAAACATTGCTCTCATACTTAATCTTCAAAATTAAAGACATTGTCATTATTTTAATTGTGTCTGGTGCTATAGAGAATAATAGAATACCATCATCTATCCACACCTGGAATCTGTCCCAGTTTTAATTTAAGTTTTTAATTGACTAAAAAAATGTTTTTATAAAATGTCTTTAAAAATAAGTTATGAACCATGTAGTGCTATTGAAAGGTACACACAAAAAAAGTTTAAATAGTGTTTAATAACAAAAAGAATATATAATCTTATACTTTTAAAAAATGTTACAATAACCGGTATAAAAATTTATTGTGTTGAAACAGCAAATAAAAAATTAGTTTGAGAAAATTATTTAACTTCTGTGGTTTAGGTTTAAGGAATCATCTTTGCTGTTCTAGATCCAGGGTAAGTAATAATTACTAGTTAAAAATTTTTCGTCTATGACAAGTGGGAGAATTAGTGATGTCAGGGCTTTTGCGTATTTAACTATTGCTCTCAGGTTCTTTTTAAATACTAGATATTGTTACGACTTTCACAATCAGGCCTTCTGCTAACACTGCTTCTCACAAGAACACATCTAACACAAGAACTTGACAACAAGAGCTTCAATAAACACAGTGGCGGTTTAATTACAAATGCTACAATCACAGCCAATAAACACAATTAGCTCCAGTAATTACAAATACAAACACAATGGAAGTGCCTAACTAACACTAAAGTCTCTCTAGCGCGTGCATGCTACATTTTCGAAGACTCCGTTCGTAACACCAGTCCTCACTGCTAGCTATCTGCTGGACTGGACTCACATTGCTCTCGTCTGTTAAAGCGTCTCGGGTCATGCGCAGAGCACAGGTCACACTAGGGACAGCCGATGGTTGACCTGTGTGACTCGCCTAAGTGTGTGTCAGTGGGCCTCACACATTAACCATTTCATTCAGCCACTGGAGTTATAACAGTATAGATGTAAGTTTGAAACAGACAAATAATTTCTTCTTCGATGCTGAAATTAAACTTTAAAATTGAAATCAATCACATACATTTACAACAACCTTAAACACAATATTATAACATAGTGGTACACATAAAAATTGCCGGTACCGGTACTCAGTGTAAATAGTCTCAATTAATTAATACTTAATTATTTTGTTCAATATCGAACAATGAGGGAAATAAATTCTACATTATTGAGAGCTTATATTGTTACTGAAACGACAAATTTAAGATATAGAGAAAAGATTTGTAGAACTAGCTGTAAATGTAGAGTTTTTCCCCACAGAAAAAAACAACTTCTTTTATTTTCAGTTATTCTTGTTTAATATAATTTAACTTTATAATTATATAGATCTAGACAAAGAGCGTCCATGGAGCTATCTAGATGATCACTAGATCTAGTTTAGATCCTATTATAGATCTTATATTAGTAAATTTATATCATGAGGAATAAAATCACGATACTAAATCTAGAATCTAGCTATCTTCAGTATCGGTACTTCCGGCTTCAGCATTTAGCTATCGCCTTCTTCAGTGACCATAGATTCTAGATTTATTACAAAAATATTATCTAGATCTAGACTTCTAGTAGATAGACTGACTAGACTTGTGACTAGAGGTACCAATTGAAAAATTCTAGATCTAGTAATACCCTTACGATATTGTCATATTCATGAACGTTAGCTCGTATTTTACATCTAGTCTAGATCTACTAGTACTAGTGACTACTAGTCTACTAGTTAACTAGACTAGTAATAGTGTGAGTAATAGAGTAATACAAGTATTGAAGTAAAGTTAATAGATCTAGAATGTCTAGATAGATTAGATAATTAGTAAGCACAACAATAATTTGACTAATAATAAAATTATTTTATTAAAATAATACTAGAAAACTAGAGACTTAAGTACTACAGACTAGTGTCACTAGCGGATCCAGAACTTTGGAGTGGGAGGGGCGATTTTTTTCCAAACCCTACTACTAGTACTACTAACCCTAATTCTTAATGCCCAGTAAACCCTAACCCTATTGCCCTATGCATAAACGTGTGTACAGCATATATATATTTTATATACTTACGAGAATAAATAAGCAGTGTTTTTTAACCTTCGTGAAAAAAAAAACAAAAAACAGTCATGTTGAGGCCAGCTGGAGTCTGAGGGAGGGCTGTAATCTTAGCCAGTGGGATTCGGGGCAAAGCCCCGACGCTAGAAGCATTTTCTTGCATTTTTAACTGCAGAAATGAATTCTCCTGACATTTACGGCTCATTATTCATCAGTAGATTTCGGGGCGAAGCCCCGAGGCCAAAAGCGTTATTTTGCATATACTTCACTATTCTAATAATATCCATCCATAAAAATATCCATCGCCCCCTCCCAACCCCACCATATCGGCCAATGTACTAGGGGGGGGGGGGGCGAAATATAAATAATTAGTATATATTGTTATAACTGAGCTGTAAGGGGGTCATGGTAACCTTACGGCTGGTCAACACAGACGACTCAGGCCTGTGTACTGAGAAAAGGACGGGCGGATGTAAAGATCCGATGTGTAGAAAACCGGTTTTGTTGTGTGCTCTGACCAAGACAGTTGGAAAAAAAAGACTAGATCGATTTCTTTTAATGTGATTCTATTCAGACTTGTAAAGTATTTGACTATTTTTATTGCATCATTTATTACTTCAATAATACATCTCGTTTATTAGAACCCAAGTTATCTGTTTCTGGAATTGGCAATATTGTTTGTTCAAGGGTTCATAAGGAAACGTAACAATATTATTAACACAAGTAATAAGTTCGTATAGCAATTGTGTGAATTCTAAACTAAAATTCATCCGCCCCCACCCGAAATTGGACCACCCCTCCCCCCCACTCGAAAGCTTATGGGGGGCGAAATTGATGCCACCGCCCCCTCCCGACCCCACCATATCGGCCAACACACTAAAGGGGGGGCGAAATAATCTAAAAATATTGAGAAATATAAAATAATTAGTATATTATTAACTACCCCCCCCCCCCCTCTGGATCCGCCAGTGAAGTACTAGTTACTAAGTACTAAGAGTAGTAAGAGAATCTAGAATGTCTATATCTAGCTAGACTACATAAAATCTAAAAGTAAAAAATAATGTGTTCAAATAATCAAATACAAGAAAAGTAATAATTTTTCAAAAGGTGCTGTCCCAAAATTTTTTATTGAAAAAAGCTAGATAATTAGGTGTACCGATAATTATATAATAGATATATTATATATACACCAGTATCTAAATAAATTTAACAAATGAGCAACAAGACAAGTGTAGCTTGGGCTTGAGTAGATTAAGACTAAGACTTTACTATTAAAGTAGATCTATCAGATAAGACTAGATCGGGATTAATTCTAATACTAATTTATTTAGAATCTAGACTTAGAATAATCTAGAAGCTAGAGTTTCTAGACATGTAGAATCTAGATACTGCATACCAGTAGACAGCTGTGGACTTGAGGTCAGGACAACTTTCTCTTTCCCTAGCTGTGTAAAATTATTGTTTTTCTTTTTCTTCCTCGGTCTCATTTTAATGTTGGAGCATTCAGGTCTGCGCAGTGGTGTCCAAATCATGAAGCGCTCCATATATTTTTCTTTCTGTTGGTGTTTTGGGACCAGTGTCTTGTTCTGGCCTCTTGGTAGAGAAAGCAGTTCTGAACGACACGGTCAGCATTCTCTGGTGACACTCCATATGGGCAAATTTCACTGGTTCACTGGTCGTTGATTGGGATAGCTTATAATAGGCGTTATCTTTCTTGTGATTCGGATGAGAGCTTGTCCATTCCTCATTTATTTTATTTTTGTGCTTTGTGAAAGATTTCAAGCATGTTTTATTTGTTACTATAATTATCATATGTAGCAAACAACTGAATCAGAATCATTTCAAGCATTTTAATTGTTATAGCATGAAGTTTAAATTACTGTCCAATAAATGTCTTGGTGATTCTTTACATTATGGCATTGCAGATTCTATATTATTTCTATGGGGAAGATTTATTATTTAGGTACGTAATTGAAAAGCACATACATCCAGTAGCGACCTTAGGGGGTGGCAAGTAGGGCAACTGCCCCAGGTCTTGCGCCTAAAGGGGGCCCCGCGATCAGAGATTGTCACAGACTTGATTACTACATATTTTCCTAACAAAATCCGATTGGACGTTGATGTTTATAAACAAAATAAACTCTTTGGATTGGTTGCTTCCACCTAAGTGTGTAGACATCGTGCGGCCATGGGAGTATTTAAAAAAAAAACTTTTTTATCTTCAAATAAAAATCTTTTATTAAATTCAGAACAATTACAGTACAGTATATAAAGGACTTAACCCTCAAAATGCATTGGGCCACGATCGTGGCTTGATGTAAACAGAAATTCTAAGGCGTGAGGCCACGATTGTGGCTTCGTTTATATACGTTCGTTTGTTTCGTATTTTCTCGGTAATTAGTTGCGAAACTGTACAAATCCGTTTACTTCCTTCACTTCCGACTATGAATTTTCAAAGGACGCCATTTAATTGCTTTCTAGACTTTTTTAATTAATGAAAAAATGAGTAGTGACAGTGAAGTTGAGTTTCCAAATATGAATAGAGACAACCTAACTGATGAGGAATTTGTTGATTCTGATTTAGATGAAGATTTATCTGGTAAGTGCAAATTATACGGATTATTAGATCTAGATCTAAATCTAGCCTTCACGTGGAGCGATTTTTTTTTTTAAAACAAATATTTTTATCCATTGATTATTTTAATTTGGGGTGACAAAAAGTAACTAAAAGGGGCATGCCACATCAAAATGTTTGTTTACATCAGTGATGCTCAACCTCACTCGGGCGGCGGGCCATTTTAATATTCGACACTCGTGTCGCGGGCCACATGAAGAAAATGGGGAAAAAGGGAATTATATAATAAACCAATTTTTATTAGAAAAATTCCTTAGAAGTTTATCTTAAAATACTTTTAAATATCCAATTACATAGATAAGACGCCAAGTCGAAGAATTGAATCTAGAATTCTAGATGTTCGTCTATGTGACGATACGATTACGTAGCATCGGTTTCGCACGATTCATCACTGAATTTTTTTTTTCCCATTAATAAGTCCTTGTAATTATTGTGATCATCCATAACACTTGTTTTAGGATATTTTGAAAAGTTTATGCAAGAAACACGGAGTAGAAATCAATAGTCTGCATCACACCATCACTTGAAATTTATCAAGCAAGGATGTCTAGTTTGTAAGTCTATCAGTTTCAGTTGTAGCTCTGCCAGGGCACTTCAAACATTGGCCGCAGATGAATTTTAAAAATGACATATCTGAATACGACGATAGACATGGACCAGACAGCATTTTGCCACATAGATTTTGTTGGTGAATAAATCAAAGAGATTTGACTTCTGAAAACTATTGCTGTCAACTATAGAAAGAGAGCCACTCTCTCTTTCTAAAACAAATATGTTGGCTTACCATAGATACCAATCCATTTACTCTACTCAGGGAAAGATTTTAAAAACATTTTTTGGACAGTGGATTTTCTACACTTTTAGCCGACGTTTCGGCGGGCCGGATAGAACCACGTCGCGGGCCGGATGTGGCCCGCGGGCCGTACTTTGGGCATCACTGGTTTACATTATTGGATCTAGATCTAGATCAATATTTGAAAATTAGTAAGCTTTACATTAAAATATTAGTGATAGATAATATTAGATCTAAATTTAGGCTTAGCCTTAGGTCCTAAGTCAATCTGTAATATAATAATTTAAGTATAATTAGTCTAGATCTATATCTTATATTTTTTTCTTTTTCTTCAGAATCAGATGAGGCAGAATCCTTTACACCCTCTGCTGAAGAATGGAGACCTGTTGGTGATAATGACTGTGGTCCCAGGCCAGTTTTATTTACAGCCCACCCAGGCCCTAAACATGTACCAGCTCCAGATGCAAAGCCTGTTGACTATGTCAACCTTTTTTTTTGACAGATGACATTGTTACTTTGATTGTAAACGAAACCAATAAATATGCCAGGCAATTCATCGAAGATAACCATGAGAACCTGGAAACCACACCAAGATCTCGTGTCCACAAATGAACACCCATGTCAAAGGAAGAGTTTAGGGCATTTTTAGGTGTGACAATGAACATGGGATTAAACAAGAAGCCCAACTATAACGCCTATTGGGACTCTTGCAATCTGAGCCAAGAAACACCTTGGTTCCCTGTCCACATGAACCGAGATCTATATCAGATCATTTTAAAGTTCCTTTATTTTGCTGACAACACTCTGCTGCCAGATAGAAATGATCTTGGTTTCAAGCTTTTTAAGGTACAAGAACTTATCAAGCATTTCAATGGTAAATTCAAATACTTTTACCACCCCACTCAAAACGTCAGCATTGACGACAGTATGATTGGGTTTAAAGGAAAAAACCCTCATATCCGCCAGCTTATGCCTAACAAGAGGCATGCTAGATTTGGCATAAAGTTGTGGTGTCTATCAGACAGTTCTAATGGCTATCTTTGCCAGTTTGAAATATATCAGGGCAGTGAAGGAAGAAGAATTGGCAATGGCAGATCTAATAGTATATACGCATGAGCTGATTATTAGGCTTATGACTGCAGCAGGTCTGTTAAACAGAGGACACCACTTAGATATGACAATTTTTTTACCTCCATCGAATTACTGGAAGAACTTTTTATGAAAACACAACAGCTACAGGAACTGTTAGGTCAAACAGAAAAGGGCTACCAGAAGTTTGTGTAAAAACTAAACTAAAAAACAAGGAGCTCATCGCAGCCAGAAAAGATAATCTGCTTTGCTTGGCTTACCAGGATAATAGCAGAAAACCAATCTTGCTGTCTACTGCTTGTAAAGCTGGTCTAATTGACACAGTTAACAGCAGGAAACAACCTGTAACAAGACCTGCTGTGATTCATGCTTACAATCAGGCCATGGGTGGTGTTGACTTGGGTGATGAAAATCTTTACATGTATATGGCTGAGCGCAGAAGCTTGAAATGGACAAATAAAGTGGTTTTTTCCTTGTTTGGAAGAGCTATTCTAAATAGCTACATTATCTACCATAGCAACACATCAGACAGACCAAAGCTCTCAAGGTACAATTTCATCGTGTCTGCACTAGAGAGCATGACATCAAACTTTGTACCCCAAAAAGTGATACGTCGAAAACGCACTAGAGTAGAGATGGAGGCTGCAAGAATGGATCCAACACCACTAACCCAGACAGTATCAGGTCATCCACTTGTGTCCCGAGTGTTTTGCTAAATATCACTGACAGTTGTAAATTATCATTCTTTCTACTTTTACAACTCTTGTATATATGTGTGTATATATTTTTTTCTTCAAATTTTCTAAATGTGGTGGTTTTTTCAAGTTTTATAAGTTGTTATTCTCAGGGATTAAATTTTTATTGTGCTTTTTAAAAAAAATGGTTTTATTATTTTTTAAATAATTGTTTATATTTCATTAATATATATCTAAATTGTCTGCACTTAATTAAATTCCTTATTAAATTCAATTAGCTTTTCAAAAATGTATAGGGTTAATAGGCTACTATGCATAGTTTGGCTTCTAAAAGAAAAATAAACAAGTGGGTATCCAATGTTTATAAACACAAGAATTTTAATCCCACTTTTCAATGCACTCTCTGTAAAATAGCTGAGCACTTGAAGGGTTAAGTGGACAATAGTAGGGCAACAGCACCTACTATTTGTTCTATGTTTTGTAACCAAAAAAAAAGGCTTACAGTCTTAGAGGCGGACATACTGAATGGTTATTATTTTAGTGTTAGAGACAGATTAGCCTGTTAGCGTGATGTGGTATAGTATAAATAGTCTACCCTTACGGCTCAGGGCCCCGAACAAGACACTCGCCCAGGGCCTTGATTTTAATTAGCTAATTATATGGACTTTGGCCCCTGTTTTTATAGAGGGAGAGTGGTCCTTAAGGGACTGCGGGCACGACATGGCCTATACTGTGCCGATGTGCCTAAACCTAAAACTAAACCCAAACTCGCCCAGGGCCCCATGCACTGTTAAGGTCGCCCCTGCATACATCTGTAATTAGTAATACACAATCATGTTTTTGAAGGTATTATTTTCATTATGGAAAAACCCATAAAAATGGATCTTGACATGGGTATACAGTATTTTAGATGTAAAGTTGACTGAGTCTTGTCAAATTTTAAGACAATTTTCTTTTTTTTTTTTGCAAACTTCTTGAAAGGACTACTACAGCACCTGATGTATTTGACATTTGTTCATTTTTGGAAGTATTAAATCTCTTGGAAAAATATTTGTGGTGTCTACCAAGATGCTGCTTCAGTTATACATGGATGTTGGTTTGGTTTTCAGCATTAGTACTATTTGTCACCAATAGTCATTGGAACTCACTATTTAATCGAGCAGCGAATTAGTAATTTCCACAAGAATTTTGAAAGTAATTTTTAAAAAAAGGATATTTTTTAGTGCTTTCTATTTAATTTTTTTGTGTAATCTAGGTTTTTAACAGTCAACTGTTTTCAAAGTGTTTGTCGTGAGTTTGAGGCTTCTAAAGAGGCTCTGCTATTTCACATTCAAGTGAGATGGTCATGAAGCAAAGTTTTAAAACAACTTTTTTAGATTAAGTATTTGCATACTTTATGCTTTCTCTCTATTAACCATTTTTTAATCATTTAATATGTGTCTATGATATGATACTATATAAAAAAAGTTTTAAGTCTACACATTTTTAAAGAAAAAAAAAACATTTTCATTGATTTGATCCTTTTAATTTTGATGTGTTTCAGAAACAATTCAAGATTGTATTAAACTGACTAGATTTTGAATGATAATATGGAACAAAATTTAACTCTTGATCTAAGAATTGATAAAAAGAAGATGGATGAAGGTTCAGATGGTGAAGATTGTAGATTTGATTCAAAGAAAGAAAATAAGGAGAGTATTGCTCAAGATTTTTCTAAGCAAACATCCCAAGAACAATGTTATAAATTAACTGTTGCTTCTGAAAGGAAACAAGATATTACTTTTGACATGAGGAAAATAAAAATTGAAAAAGAAACATTGGAAGATACATTACAGGCATACTGCAACGATGAGGCTTCTTCTGATGAAACCTGTGATGAAACTTGTGATTTTATAGAAAATCAGCTTAAGGTAAAGCATTACTGTTGGAAACTCAAATTAAAATGAAATACCAGTGAAACATTTTTTCTTTAAGTAGAATTATATGAGTAAAATGTGATATACAGTAAGATAATAAAAGTATTATAATTCAACTTACCTAGACTTAGATCCTTCTGTGCCATTCAACACATTGGGCAACAAGCTGTCTCCATAGAGAACTGTCAATGTTTGAAGCCTCTTCCCACTTGGTGTCCACTGCTGAGAGGTCCTCCATTAAATTGTGGCATCAAGTTATGAGGATGTCACTGTGTGCCCTTTCTTCATATTGGCCTCCATATCATTGCTACCCTTGGTATGCATTATTCATTCTTTCTGAAGACATGTCCTGTAAACCTCATGTAGCATTTGATCACTCCATCCTTAACTGCTTGAGTCCCATTTTAGCATAGGATTTTTTTTTGTTAGAGACCAGATCTCTGTAACTGACTTAAAAAATCTGTCTTAGCCATTTTTATTGAGCAACATTTAGTCTTTTTCCTAATTTTAGCAGATGACTTCCATGTCTTGCATGCATACATTGCTGTTGGGGTGATGATTGTGTAGATTTTTATCCCAAGTCCATTAGATTGGCTTGTCCAAATAGGCTGCAGCCTTAGGAAAATACTCCCTGCCTTTCTTATTTGGCATGTTACATCACTGTAGGCATTCCCATCTTTTGATCTTTTGCTATGATGCTGCCAATGTATGAGAACTTTCCAACTTTTCAAGTTCTGACTTGCCAAGTATCTCAATCACACAAATGTTACTTTTATTTAAGGTTATAAGTAAAGTTTCCTTTTCAGACCTTGTGATCTATGGGGCAGACGATGTTAAGGTCATCTGTTTCTATGCTTAAGCCAATTTTGGGTGCCTTGTATGCATTTATTTGTAGACCTGAGTAGTGCAATGTCATCAGCAAAGTACAAGTCCATCATTTGATTCTGTAGATGCCATGGAATTCCGAAGGCAGTCTTATTAATTTCTTTTCTCATTATGTAGTCGAAGGCTAGGAGGAAAAGGAAAGGAAACAAAATGCACTCGTCTCAAACCTGTCTCTATGCTAAAAAACTTGTTGTTCGTTCTTCTGAACTGCAGCTAGATTGACTGTATAGATTTTTCACAGGGATGCCATAGTCTCTATTTTCCATAGTGATTATCAATGGACACTATCAAACGCCTCCTTAAAGTCTCAGAAACTGATCACAAGCCATTGTTAATATTCAAGACTTTGATCTATGATATTTTTGTAGATGATTTGCCTCTTCTGAGGCCTGCTTCCTTTTCTCTGAGTTTCTCATCTACAGAACAATGCTGAAAACTTTGCTCCTTCAGTTGTTGCCATCTATCAAGTTTTTAGGAAGCTTTACAATCACTTTTTTTGCCAGTTCTCAGAGACGGTAGAATAATATAGCAGCTGTTATAAAAAAATATTAACTGTTGTAAATGATTTTGGCTTTATTATGACTAAATAATCAGATAATTGAATTGCAGATTATATAGTTAAAATAGCTGCAAGAAAAAAAATGTTCTGCCTTGATGAAAAAGCATCATACCACCCAATTCCATCCCAGGGTCATGCAGAGGTGGCTAAAGTAATGTGAAAAAAGCTCTGACCAAAGTGTAAATCATAACCAACTACACAAGTGCTCAATATAACCACTAACATCAAGCCTAGTTAAAAACTCCTCTAGTTAAATAAAGATGATTCTTGTATTTAAAAAAAAAGGTAAAGTTCCCCTATTAGACCTTGCGATCTATAAGACAGATGATGTTCCTCTGTTTCTTTGGCCAACGGTTAACAGGGAGGGTGTAATGTGGCCAGCCTTTACTTACCCCAACTAAAGTCAGGTATCCATTCAAGTTGGGTGGACTCAGGGGAGCCCTAAAAATCTCAGAATTACAAAATAACAATCTTCACAGAGATTCTAACACAGTTCCTCAGATTCAAAAGCCAATCACTTAACCACTCTGCCACCATGCCCCCTGTATAATGACCACCAATTCAGTCTATTTCAATGCCCATTCACCTTGTATATATTTTTTATTCCTCCATTTCAGGTGCAGTTCATGAAACAAGAAAAAGAAGAAAATTCAGGTGGAAAAAAACTTTCTAGAAATGTTAAAAATAAAAAAGTAAAACAGAAGCGTTCCAAAGAAAAGACTCCCAGGAATCAAGTAATAGTTGATACAACAAGCAGTTCCCAGTGTCAAATATGTCAAAAAGTTTTTTCTTCCTATTCAAATTTGAAAAAACATCTGATAGTCCATACTGCTGAAAAGAAATTTACATGTGATATATGTCAGAAAGCATTTTCTGTGTTTTCATATTTGAAAAAACATCAAAAAATTCATACTGGTGAAAAACCATTTAAATGTCCAATATGTCAAAAAGCATTTTTGACATCTTCATTTGTAAAAGTACATCAGGTGGTTCACACTGGTGAAAAGCCATTTCAGTGTCAGATATGCCAGAGGGCCTTTTCCTCCTCTTCAAAATTACTAAGACACAAGGTGGTTCATACTGGTGAAAAACCCTTTAAGTGTGATGTTTGTGAGAAAGTATTTTCTTATACAGCAGATCTCAAGAAACACCAGAGATACCACACAGGGGAAAGGCCATTTAAGTGTGAAATATGTTTCAAAGGATTCGCTCTCTCTGCTGATGCAAGAAAACACCAGATGGTTCATACTGGTGAAAAGCCTTTCAAATGTGAAATATGCCAGAAAGGATTTTCATCTGCTTCATATTTAAAAAAACATCGGTTAGTTCATTCTGATGATTAATCAATTCATACAGGTCAGTGCTGACATGTTTTTAGCTCTCTAAAATGAAAACATATCTTTTTGGGCAAGTGTGGGCACACAAAAAACTTATTTATACAAATTGAAAGCCACACATAATCAAATAATGTATGATTTTATGTTTTAACTGTCATGAAAGATTGTAAAATTTATTGTGATAGCTGCCATAGTGTGTTTTTCTTTTATTAATAATCTTGTATTTTATACTATATTTTTGAGCTTATAACCCATGGGTTATACAAATTTTTACAATTGATTGGCAGCTGTGCGGGGCTTACTATGGACATACCGGTGGGTCTTTATACAACATACTACAGATACAGCTGTAGGCTCATATTTCACACACACATGTTGCACTCTGTGTATTGCATGTTGAAACCACAACTGGCAGTGGCGTTATATGTTTTAACTTATTTTGGTCATTTGTGGTATGCGTGTGACTTGTATGTGGGAAAAAACAGTAAATGTATTTCAAGCATATTACTTTGGCCTTGTAATAACTTCTATATACATGTATCTAATTTCTGTTTATTGTAAACAAAAAGTATGTCTTATAAAATGTCAATATAATAAAACCTTGAAATTTGTTTACAAAAAAGTTTTTTTAATGTTTAATGCATGATAGAAATTTATTATGTAAAAACTAAATGATTTGATCTTGTTTTTTTTTTTTTTTGTTTTAATATAAAGGACAAGGTGATGTTGAAAAGAATTTTTTTTTATCATTACTATGTTTTGAAACAAATGATGTATACTTTACTAGAATTGTTAATTTTTGAAATAAATGATGTACACTGTAGTAGCTGGCTAAGAGTCTATTTAAAAAAAATGTATTAATTGTCTTTTTAAAAACTGTGGCTTTTCCAACTGTTGCCTTGGGTTACTTGGACCTCCGACTGGTGGAGAGCCTCGCTTATGACTAAAAAAAATTAAATTTGGCATAATAGAAAAAGTTAATGATCTAAAACATAAAAAACATTTGAGAAGTAAATGACAGTGTAAGCCTACCTACATTCAAAAATACATACTACAGTATACATTATTTCCATGAATTTATGTGGTTGCTGTAGCAGATTGTGTTGAAATTGTGAGACTTTTCAAGAGTAAACTGTAATTAATTTTTAATCATTTTAAAGTTATTGTCACGTAGACCACAAGTTGTTTATTTGCAAATTCAGGGTCAGCAAAAAACCCAAGTTATTTTTAGATTTGGACATCTTTGCAGAAGTCACATGACCTAGATGCATGAATTTGATTGGTTGAAAGAGTTTAGCTGAAAAAGAGGCTCGCAGCAAAGTCCCAGCGAGAATCAGTCTATGTCTAGATATGATCGAGTATAGACGTATATTTTGTAGTTCTAGAATTTAAAGAAATATGTCTTTGTTCAGCTTCTTGTTTCATTGAAATATATTTGTATATAGCTGTACTTATGTTGAGTTTTAATAAAGGTTCCTGTATTGTTTCATCAAAGCATTTACTCTATTGAATCCTAGATCGTCATTGTTCAACATTAATTTATAATTCAAGATACAGTCCCCGGCGGCACAAGACTTCTCTCCTAACAGCTGACGACATCTTATAACACCTCAAGAACAGATCGTGACGTCATCCACATAGGAGACTTGTGACAGTTATATTGAAAACAGATTCTCATTCTAAAATAAGAATATATTTGAGAGAAACTATTACTATTTCACAACCTTTCCAATCAGTAAAGCTTTTTCACTTAGATGTAATACTGTGTATATGCAAATAAAGATAAGAAGAAAAAAGGGGCTGTTGTTACATGAGAACAACATTTAACTTTACTGCACAGACATAAGTACAACATTTAACTTTACTGCTCAGACATAGGTACAACATTTAACTTTACTGCTCAGACATAGGTACAACATTTAACTTTACTGCTCAGGCATAGGTACAACCTTTAACTTTATACTGTTCAGACATAGGTACAACATTTAACTTTACTGCTCAGACATAGGTGCAACATTTATCTTTACTGCTCAGGCATAGGTACAGCATTTAACTTTATACTGCTCAGACATAGGTACAACATTTAACTTTACTGCTCAGACATAGGTACAACATTTAACTTTACTGCTCAGATATAGTTACAACATTTAATTTAACTGCTCAGGCATAGGTACAACATTTAACTTTACTGCTCAGGCATAGGTACAACAAATAACTTTACTGCTCAGACATATGTACCGTACACCATTTAACTTTACTGCACAGACACAGGTACACCATTTAACTTTACTGCTCAGACATAGGTACAGCATTTAACTTTGCTGCTCAGACATAGGTACAGCATTTAACTTTGCTGCTCAGACATAGATACAACATTTAACTTTACTGCACAGACACAGGTACACCATTTAACTTTACTGCACAGACACAGGTACACCATTTAACTTTACTGCTCAGACATAGGTACAGCATTTAACTTTGCTGCTCAGACATAGATACAACATTTAACTTTACTGCTGCTCAGACATAGGTATCGTACACCATTTAACTTTACTGCACAGACACAGGTACAACATTGAACTTTACTTCTGATCTGGTAAAACAGAAACAACCCCTAGAATAACTTTGATATATTACTAACTGTCGTAACAATTTTGTAGCAATGTAGGATTTAAGTACTGGAGTTGTTTACAATGTCCAGTTTCCAAAATGTCACATATGAAGTATACAAAATGTATAAAGTGAATGCGTTACTGAAAAGTAAATAAATGCAAATCAAAAAGATACAATTGCATTTATTTGTACATTATTTTTAAGGAGAATATAGTGTTTGGTGATTGAACATACAGCCTTGGAAATTCAATACAGATATTGACATTTTTATTACTATGCTATACATGACCCCCCCCCCCAAAAAAAAAAATGCATTATATAATTTTTACAGTTGGGTGTTGCGGTACTAAAAAGTTTGAGAACCGCTGGTTTAGCAGGTTTCAAACTTTGGTTCAATACCACATTCCAACAATTGACACATTGTGTCTACTGTATATATTCAGGAACGTATTTACGTAATGTGCCTTGCGTGTTGCGGCTTTACTACGGCATCAGTTCAGTGTCAATATTTTCAGTACGCAATTGATTAAAAACTATCCAACTAGCGTGTACCCCAACAATAACATTGAGGACAAGTTTCTCTATTTCTTCTCTAACTCACAGTGTCAAGTGTTAGGCATTCACCTATCGGAGGCTCTGTAGGTGGCTGCCTAGTTTGCCTATGTCTAATGCCGACCCTGACAGGGGACTATAATATGGAGATTTAAATATGTTGGCGGCGCATGTTAATGAATTAATGCAATTTTGCAATATTGCTATTGATCATGAGAGTAGCATAGACTTTTTTCTACGCCCTCCCCCCCCCCGGCCAAATGTGTAATTTGGCCACCCCTGGGCTAAGCTCATAGCATTTTGATGGTGTAATTTGCTTTTTTTATATTGAAGAGGGGGCTTTAAAATCAAAATCTTCCGTAGCTGTCCTCTTGGAATTTGGGGATTGTCTTTTCACATTTTTTTTTTATACGAGGAAATTGGACTGCAAAAACCCTCAGGTAAGGGGTTTTAAACTCAAAAACCCTTTGGCTGGGCAATTAACAAAATCAAAGTAAATAATCAGTCACTAAATTCTACCCCCCCCCCCCAACAGAGGGGGATAAATAGGGACCTGCGAATCAGGAAATTTTTTTCGAATCGAATATCAGAAAATATTCGAATTTTGAATCGAATTCGAATCGAATATTCTTGAAAAAACTTGACAACCAACAAGTGTAAAATAAAACTTCAAATTCAAAATTTTTATTATATTATATTTATTTAAACTGAAACACAAAAAGTTAGCAATAATTAAATTGCAAAGCAGGCCTTTTTAAAAAGTAGATCTTTATTTATTTTGGCCCAAATCAAAGTTTCAGCATTATTTTCCGAGAGATTAATATGTGACGATGGTCAGTAATAATTTGTCCTCCAACTGAATTAACTCTTTCTGAAGAACAATTTATTGCCTGAATTGCAAGCAAATTCCTAGCTGCTATGGCCAAAAGTTGAAAAATATTAATACTTTCTTTCCAAAACTGAAGAGGATCACTGTTTCGATCTACAACTGCTTGCTTTGAATAGAAACTGACTTCATCCTTAATTTGCTCAGAAATGGTGGACATGCATTTTCTTGATTCTGGTATCTCCTTGAGCATCATGCACTTTCTTGAACATTGAATCCATAAGGCTTCCTCTATTCATGTCTTGAACAAGACTTTCACGTGGCAATTCATCAGAATTTTTGCCAATTTTGCTTCCGTCAGAGTTTGCCAATATTATATATATATATATATATATATGGCTCCTTCTGTCTCGGAAGACAATGGATGCGCCGAGATGAGTCACTGGCTTTGGTTACGTCTTGAGACGGGGCAGAATCTGGAGTGGCTGATCAAGCCAATTCTGGATCTGCATAGTCTGCCACAGCTCGTGCATTTATATTCCTCAGTTTTAGGGCTGGCTGACAGCAGGGAAGCTTTCTTTTTCATTCTCTTGGCCGATGCAGCTTCATTTCTTTTGCATTCAGCAAAGTTCGTGCCAGCACGCACAGTCTGTCTCCATGCAGTTCGGTCTTGGGCTATCTCCTCCCACATGCTTTGGTCGATGCCCGTTGCCTTCATGTCTCGCTTGCAGACATCTCTGTAAGTTAATCTTGGGCGGCCCTTAGGTCTGGCTCCCTCTGCTAGCTCAGCGTAAAGGATGTCTTTCGGGATTCTTCCATCTGGCATGCGCGTGACATGCCCCAGCCAGCGTAGTCTTCTCTGTTGAAGGAGAGCATAGATGCTGTGCATGTTGGCTCGTGTCAAAACGTCCTGGTTGGTGACACGATCCCTCCAGGAGATGCACATTATGCGTCGCAGGCAACGTAGGTGGAAGCCATTTAATCTGTGTTCTTGACGCATGTAGGTTGCCCAACTCTCACTGCCATAGAGGAGTGTGCTTAGGACGCAGGCATTGTAGACAAGGATTTTTGTTGCCGTGGTCAATTTGGTGTTTTCCCACACACGCTTAGAGAGTTTTGCCATTGCTGCAGATGCCTTCCCTATTCTTTTTGTAAGCTCATTGTCTAAGTCAAGGTTGCTGGCTATCGTTGTTCCCAAGTATGTGAACTCTTGCACCACCGTAAGTGTGTGATTTCCGATGTAAATCACTGGTGTTTCTGAAACATCTTGTGCCAGGATTTCAGTCTTGGAGAGACTAATTGTAAGTCCAAAATCCTGACAAGCAACTGCCAGTGCATTCACAAGCCTCTGCAATCCTTCTTGTGAATGAGATATGAGTGCGGCATCGTCGGCAAACAGCAGTTCTCTAATCAAGATACGCCGTCTCTTCGTTTTGGCTTTAAGGCGTGCTAAGTTTAAAAGCTTTCCATCAGATCTACTGTGGATATATACTCCATCTTCCAGGGATTTGAAAGCGCTGGTGAGTACAACCGAAAAGAAGATGCCGAATAGTGTTGGAGCCAGAACACATCCTTGTTTTACTCCGCTCTTGATGGAGAATGGCCTAGAGGCGGAACTGTCAAATTGTACGGTGCCCTGCATATTTTCATGGAAAGCTGTCACTAGTTTCCGTAGCTTGTTTGGACAGCCGATTCTCTCTAATACAGCAAACAAGCCGGTTCTGCTGACAAGATCAAACGCCTTGGTCAAGTCAATAAAGGCTATAAAGAGGGGCTGCCTTTGTTCTCTGCTTTTCTCCTGTAGCTGCCGCAGGGAGAAGATCATATCTGTTGTGGATCTACCAGCTCTGAAGCCACACTGCGATTCTGGATAAACTCGTTCTGCCAAGATCTGCAGCCGCTTCAGTATTACTCTGGCATAAGCCTTCCCAACTATGCTAAGGAGTGAGATGCCTCTATAACTGTTACAGTCGGTGCGGTCGCCCTTATTTTTGTAAATTGTTACAATGTTGGCATCCTTCAATTCTTGGGGGACCATTCCTTGCTCCCAGCACAAACTTAGCAGATCATGGAGTGGCTTGATTAGGGCATGCTTCCCAGCCTGAATGACTTCAGCAGGAATACCATCTCCTCCGGGTGCTTTCCCGTGTGCAAGCATGTCAATGGCTGTGCTCAGTTCTTTTACCGAGGGTGTTTCGTCTAATTCGCACAAAACTGGAAGTGGTGGGAAGTTAGATAAAGCAGTTGTCGAGATGACATTTTCAATTTGATAAAGTTCTGCATAGTGCTCCACCCAACGCTCCATTTGCAGTGCACGATCACTAATGATTGAGCCATCTTTTGACTTAAGTGGGGCACACTTGCTGGTGTGAGGTCCAAAGGCTTTTTTCATGCCCTCGTAGAGTCCTCTGATGTTACCACAGTCGGCACAGGATTGGATGTTTTCACATAGGTCCTGCCAATATTTATTTGCGCACTGTCTTGCTATTCGTTGGGCATCGTTTCGAGTAGATCTGAGTGCTTGTAAGTTGCCAGGGGTTGGCTCCTTCTTGTATTTTAGCATGGCTGCTCTCTTGTTTCTGGTGGCAGTTTCCATTTCTTGCAGACTTGCTTCAAACCAGTCAATATTTTTGCCAATATTGCCCCTACAAATAAGACAGCTTTTTTAGTTTCAGCTTCTGAAAATAAGTAGTGTTTAAATCTTGCATCAATGAATGTGGCTGCCAGGAGATGATCCATTGTCAAATCAAATCTTGCTCCAAGTTGTTTCAATAGCTCATCTCGAAATTGTTGGAGACCTATTGGTGATTTGGACACTAATATAACTCTTCCTTCAATGTAAAAATGCAGGGATAGATCAAACTTATGCTGACATTGGAATCAGCACTCAAAACTGTTGTTGCTCCTGCTGTTGGTCTTAGAATTGGAAGAGTAGCTTTCAGAGTACCTTGTAAAGTTTGTGTTAATGGTTTTGGTGGATTTCTTGCACATTTCTTTTTAACACCACATTCTACAAGTGCAAGAGAGACAGGAACAGAGTTTTGGTCAATCCATTCCAGCAAATAAGATGTAGATACTATTGAATCTAGTAATAACATGCAATGGAGGCTTTGATTCCTTCATTCCTTGATCAGTTTGATATTTGGACAACATAGTTTGACCAACAGTTGATGAATGAAAAAAGCCAGAAATCCTGTGAACATGACTGATTAGGTTCTGAATGATTTTTTGAGCATCTAAAGCAGCAATTTGTTTAAGAACAAATATAAAGTATTTTCGGAAATTCCGAATCGAAAGCAAGAAAAATCTTGTTTGAGTAACTGTAGAACTTTCAGCTGATAGGCCTACTGGTTTCAGAAGCTGCTTTATAAACCAGTTAAGTAACATTTTACACACCAAAGTACACACCAAAACCGAGCTTGAATTATCCACAAAAAAGCATTACTTTTTTTGGAAAATATTCGAAGATTCGAAAATTTAAAAATAATTTCGATTCGAATTCGAATATTCTTTTTATATTCGAATTCGAATAGAATATCGAATATTCGCAGGTCCCTAGGGATAAATTTAATTTCCGGGGGGGGGTGAACCGCAAACTTGCCACCCCCCCCCCCTACGCCCATGCTATTGGTACATTAATTTAATTAAGACAACATAAAAGAAATTAACAGACATGCCATATTTATATTGAAAAAATTCTATTCAAGAGAATTAAAAGACAAGAGAGGAATGGAGAAGGACGGTTGACAGATATTTGTGGTGCCCCCAAGCAGTGGCGTAGCAAGGTATCCGTGGGCCCGGGTTCAAGAATATCTAGGTGGGCCCCCTACCCAAAGTAAGTTGAATGTATAGTGTGACAGAACAATGGAGTGATCGGAATGTAGGCCTATGTTTATGTTAACCAAAAGACATTCCAATGCTTTCTGCTTTATGTAGATCTTGCTTCTCATTTTTTCAACATTTGAAGGAAACGCTGACTTCGCTTATATTTTTGTAATCGACGATATTGTTAGCAAATAATTATAATTTTCTTCTAAGTGCTGCAGCTTCCATGCATTTTTTTACATTTGAGAAACACAAACTGCTTTGGTACATCAAAATATCCTGATCTCATTGTTGTTAGAGCATTGTCCCTTGATGACCGCATTGTGGGAAAAAGTATTATATACTTTGCTCTTCCTATTGGATTCAAGACGCGCCCATTTTGAGATGCATTGAGCAAAAAACACCAAGTCATAGAAATCTGCAACGTCTTGAACACAGCTGACGGAATCATTTAATATCAAGTTTAAATCGTGGTTAGCAAACGTTAACATAATGCACGAGCGACTTCTTTCGATGAAGCAACACCCGAAGACCATTCTAGGTCCTACTATCCACTTAGGCCTATATTGGAAGCACCATCATAGCTTTGGCCTCGCAGTTTATTTCAGGATAATAGGTATTATTAATTAGTTGGATCATTTTCCAGCCAATTCTGCAGACGTCTGGTTCTCACAAAAAACGAGAACCTAAAAATTATTCTCTAATTTTCTATTTTCTGGGGTATTCCGTCATTGAGATCACAAACCTTTTTTTTTTTAAATCATGCTAATTTGATCAACTTTTATATAATATGTCTTGAGTGCTCTCAACAATGAAAGAGAAAAAATGGCGCGGATTGGACCTTGGTATTTCAGCCAGAACTGCATTGCCAAACAGCTCTGTTTTCTCGTTTTGAATCTGTATATAGGGCTTTGTTTTCCTGTTAAATTTCAATATTCATAGCCATTCATAGCAATTTCAAATAAAGGTTTCACGGATTTTGTATAAATATAATGGTGTTAAATTTCTTTAAGAACTATAAACCAAATAATAAGCATTGGTCAGAGTTCCATAGCTAATGCCCAGGCATTCATCTCACCGAGATGATCCATAGTCGCTTCGCGACTGAAGGAGGCTATAGAGAGATATATGTTTGGATAGATCAGCTGTGTAGAGAGGTGGAACTTATGTGTGGTCGACATCGTTCCTACCACAGCTAATGCACCGGTATTCATCTCCGAAAGACACTATTCCGTGATAATGTTTTTGTAAAAATATAATGATGTTAACTTTCACTAAGAACTGCGAACAAACACTATGCATGGGTCAGAGAAAGACACTATTCCATGATTTACTTGGACGTCTATATCTTCTTGTCTTTTTTATATACCTGCTCGCCAATTTGGTTTCGCCGTTCATTGTAACAGAACAAACATATTCAACTGTTAACGATACATATGTAACTTACTTTTTTACACTATAAAAAGACAACAAAACAATGTGATGAAGACTTTCGAGGACGCTGTCCTCCCAAATGAGTGTTTTACACTACTTCCAAGTATCTACTTCTTTGGCTCGGACACATACGTTTTAGAATCACCACTGTTGAGATAGTTATTTACCAACTCATTTAACAAAGTAACAAAGTAGAAAGTTTCATTTTGGTTTATGATTGTTATGTAATATAAAAGAGTTGTTGTAAAACATTATAAATACAGAAAAAAAGAAACTATTTAAGCTTTGATAAAATTGAATAATTAACTGTTTCGAAATTTTAATTCGTGAATTAGTGTCATCCGTAAGTTCTCGCGTGGGCCCCAACCAGTCACAAGAGTCATGGGCTCAAGTCAGTGGCGTAGCTAGAGTATATGATGCCTGGTGCGGTACCTCATCTTGGTGCCCACCAAAAAAAAAAATAACTAAATAATAACGTTGCAAAACCTTACTTTTTTGTTCAAAATAATTTGTATTCATTAACCAAATATTGTTAATTTTAAAAAATCACTTTTTACATAAACATACTACAAGTGAATTTTACGCGCTTTATTGCTGGCAAAAGTATCAATAATTTTATCGAAATCAATTTTTCCCACCAACTCTTGTTCAATGGACAAAATGGCCCAATTAGTGAGTCGTAAATTTGTCATCGTTGATCGCGCAAGTAATTCTTGATCAGTTTAAGTTTGGAAAAACTTGCATGTAGCGATGCTTACTGCAAGATTTAAAAATATGCGAATCATGGTGGCGATATTCGGGATTGAATCATCAAGCTGATATTTTTTTTTAAATTCAAGAGCTCAACGGGTCCATGTTTTGGACGCTCGGAGGCTTCTGATGAAACTGTGACAAACCGTTATTGAAGCCTCTATTATTCCAGCAGAAATTCCTTTTTATCAATGTCGCTAGGAGTACTGTCGAGATTGATTTCGACCTGAGGATTTAATAACTGGGAAGGCGGCAAAAAGTCATATCTATCTGCTACATAGTGAAGTTGCTCGAATCGGGTGATTATTTCTTGTACAATCCTGTCCAAGGTAGAATAAATTTCCCTTCGTAGCTCTTCTTTGTGTGTAAGTACAAAGTCGTCACTTTGCTCACCAGGTATCTTTTTCTTATTGCCTATACGTTTTGGAGGTTCTGTACTGATTCTCAGATCTGAGCACACGCTTTCGGCAAAGGCAATGCTGTCTTCAGCGATGTCCTCTCGATTACTGCTTAAAAATGTCTCTGATTTTAGTTTGAGTGAGCAGTCTCGAATAGAAAATCCATTAATTTCAGTTAATACCGGAGCCCAAAATCCAAGATAAGTGAGAAAATTAATAAAAGACTGAATAGCCACTAATAATTCACCTGCTTCAGATCTAGTCGATGAATTTTCATCTCTGCTAGTTAATGTCTACAGTATCTATAATTTTAGAAAATGTATCCCTAACCATCTTGACGGCGTCTCCTCTGGCGCTCCAGCGGGTCTCAAGGCTAGTTCCGTTTATGTTGATAAGGATATCCCAGCGGTGTGTTGAAGCTGAGACGAGTAAACGGTCAAGTGTACCAAAAAATGTTACCGAATTGACTTCAGCTTCAGCAGCTCAAATTCCTGCTAAATTAAGAGAATGGTTTGAGCAGGCAATGAATAGTGCTTTGGGATTGACTTCTACAATACGTTTTTGGACACCGTAGTTTTGACCTTTCATGACCGCAGCATTATCATAGCCTTGACCCATGCAGTCAATTATGTCTAAGCCATTCGAATGCAGTTTCTCTAGAATCATCTAAAATTTGGGAAGTTTGATCCAGCTTTGAGATGTCAGGTGTTCTGTCAAAAATAATAGAGAAATATTTGGCTTGTTTTACTTGCTGTATGATTTATTTTTTAACGTGATCCCCCAATATTGTAATAAATTTATTTGTATTTGTGGAGACATGTATGGTTTTGGTCTGGAACAAAGCTTAGTTCGAAACACATGCTTTCTCAAGAATGTATCGTTCTTTAATAGTAACTCCAACTAATTGCCTTGATTTCGCCTTTCCAACACTTCTTCAGCCTGCTCGCGATTCCCACGAAGTGACATATTTTGCTTTGAGAGAAAACGAATGATGTCCAAGATTCTCTTCAGGTAGTCTCTATACACCTCTCTGAATTGACTGCTCTGAACTGTTTCAGATCCTTGAGTGACAAGGTGTATGCGAATATTATCTGTGATGACATCAGGCCAATCTCCAATGTCGTTCAGTCTAGAGTTATTATCCTGCTTTCTGTATTGTTTACACTGTCTGATTCTTCAGTATGATTTTTTTTGAGGAGTGTACTAAAGACATGCTTGTGTGCTGTCCTTTAGTCTCTAGAACCTGCGGTATTGAAGTCTTTTCTTCTTTTTCATCATTCAGGGTGTCGGCTTCATCATTTTCGTGTCCATACACTTAGTCGTTTTTACTGAAAAGCTCAGGAAAATAGGAAATTAATACACACTGAAGGGATTTTGGGGCCCCTCTCCAGTTGGTGCCCTGTGCGGCCCGCACCACCCGCACATTGGTAGCTACGCCACTGGCTCAAGTGCATCAAGCCCTTTACGACAGTATTGCTACTCCACAGGCTGTGGGCCCCTAATGGTCGTGGGCCCGGGTTCATTGAACCCCTTCGCGCCATGGATGCTACGCCACTGCCCCCAAGGGTTCAACAAACTCAAACAGTAAAGGGATAGGGCCAAAGATGAAATAACAATTAATGTTCTTAGTTATGAATAGGAAAAAAATTTTCAAATCATTGCAAAAAGACACGACGCCGTTTAAAGGTTGGTCAATGCAAATGTGTAAATCGAGGCGCACTCGTTGTTTGGTAGCCCAGATCACATGGTAGATCTAGATTTGTGTTTATGTTTAATGGGGTAGTTCCGATTTTCTTCCGAGTCACGTGGTGGCTGTGTTTACATTATATGGTCCCTTTGATTTCACTCATATTCAAATGTCAAAATGGGCAGGCATTGTGCTGCGTTTGGTTGCTCTAATAGCGATAGAAAAATAAACAACAATGAATATAAATCGATATCTTTTCATTGCTTCCCGGTTAAACATCCAGAAATTCTCAATAAGTGGTACGCAAAAATTAAGAGAGTTGATTTTAAAGCTACAATACACAGCCGCATTTGTTCAGAGCACTTCAATGAAGAGGATTTTCAATATCAACCATTTACCAGTGAGTGAGTATTATTACTAGATAGATCTAGTAGATCTAGTATCTAGTAATTTACTAATTTAATTTAGTGAGTATTATTACTAGATAGATCTAGTAGATCTAGTATCTAGTAATTTACTAATTTAATTTAAGTAATAAGATCTACGTAACGTCGTAACTTCTAAATCTAGATCTATTAATAGATCTTTTCAACAATAATGAAATGCTCAACATGTGCAAAGTGCAATGTTGAAAAGAAATAATATTCATGAAGGAAAAATTGCTACCTCATGCTGCACCAGACAGACAATGACCATGTAAAAAGGTTGCGAAACATGCTAGTTGTGGACTATTTCTCCAAATACCCTGAAATAAAACGACTGGAGAACAAAACAGCAGAAAGTGTTATCAGGGTAGGTAGTTTTGCTAGACATGGCATACCAGAAGAAATAGTAAGCGACATTTTATGCCATTCAACAGCTATCAATATAATAGAGAATTTGCTTCTGAATGTGATTTCAAGATAACCACATCAAGTCCCAGATGCCCTCAATCAAATGGTCAAAGTGAGGTGTATGTTGATATCATAAAGCAGATATCCACAAAGCAGTCAAAAGTCAGAAAGATCCATATTTCGCAGTGCTCTGATAAGCAGACTGCCGTATTCACCATCACATCTGATGATGAGTAGAAGACTCAGGGACATCATTCCAACTGATCCCAAACTATTGAAACCATCGGTAGCTGAAAATGCTGAGACATTGCTCAATGAAGGACAGAGATGAAAAGCAAAGTGAAATACGATGCAAAAGAATGACTACCTAAATATTACTCTGTTAGAAAGTAAGAGTTTGTCTTGGACAAACATGTCAGAAAGCAGTTATCATTAAGAAACATTCATCACTCAGATCTTACACCATAGAGACAAATGATGAAAAAACCTACAGATGAAATCAACACTTTTTAAACTTGAAAAGCTACAAAGAAGACATGTCAGGGTAATATGATACCGATGAAGACAACAAACAGAAAACTGTTGGAAAAAACAAAACAATTATAGACCAACATCTAGAGAACTTGTTGTGCTGGTCAAGACAACCAGAAGTGGTCGAGTTGTTAATTCCATCTAGATATCAGTATTGAGAACTTTAAAAGGAAGGATGTGTTAATATTATATATGATATATTAAATCATTGTTTTTTGTTTATGTTTTGTGCGAAAGCAAAAGGATTTGTACGGAAATAAAAAGAGAGTCTTCTATGTCTATTTTGATAATGGCAGTCTCCATTATTATTTTCATTATTAATAATTAATGTCTACAGTATGTGAATGTTAATATCTATCTGTGACAACAGAACAATTACAGAAATACTAAGGTAGTATAGTGTGCCATCCATTTTTCTAATTTTTTTTAACACATTTAGCTTTATATTCTTGAGCAAGATCATACTAGGTGATAAAGTACACCAGTATAAAAGCATGTGTTTTTTTTTTACCTCATACTTATGGTTGGGGGTACTTTGGTGCTACTGTATTGCCTCATTGTTCATTAGCTAAGCAAGACCTATATATTTGGATTCAGGATTGAAAAGGGAACATCTATTATATATATTATTCTATTCATGGCCCAACCATGTGGGACGCTATGATGAAAAAGTAATGGAAATATAACTCTTTTATTTCTGCAAGTCAGACTAGAGTTACTCCACTTTTGGGGTGACAGAAAGCGAGAGTCAGGGAAAAAAAGACAAGGAGGGGGCTTATGCTGCGCAGCGTGTCGGCTTCTTCGTGTATATGACACTTCCCTTGCTTTCGCTTTAACCCTATAATTCAGAGTTTTTCGAAAATGTAAATGATATCCAATACATTTTTTAGCGGCTTCCGTAAGGGGAAAAGCCGCTATTAGGTTTGTGCAAAATGTCAGTCTGTCACACTCAGGTCGCCAAAACTAGAAGAGATAAGAAAAATATTTTTTCACCATTAAATGCGGCTTGAAAAGTTTAGGTGCAACGGCTACTTTTAGTTTTCTAAAAGCAAACTGTTTCATTTATAAAATTAATTATGCAAGCGATTTTTTAATAATAAAACACCAATTCTGAAACAATTACGTAAATGTAAGGGAGGAAATGTTACTATAAGAAATACTCTCGACACATAGATATCACGCACATTTTTTGAAATGAACTTTTAGCAGCGGCTTTCGTGTACTAGTGTAAAGCCCGGAAATGACATGATTCTAAACTAATTTCTTAAATTTAAAAAAAAATCAGATTTAAAAAAAAAATTGTTTAGTGCCCCCATTAGAATGAAAGAAGCATATTTGTGTGCATTTTGTCTGTTTTTGGTCTGTCCGTCACGGTTAGAAAAAAACACACTAAAGGCTTTTGTATGATTTAACCTTTACTGTTCTTTCAGAAATATTGCGATAGTTTAAGGATGGGAGCATACAGGAATTGAGCCAGGGACCAACGATAAATCCGAACTAAAGTCTAGTGCGCAAACATCAAGATAAGGCAGGTTTATACCCTGCTCGCCATCCTCCGTCGTCCAGCGAGAAGTTAATTATTTTCAACTTAGAAGGAACATCCGAAACATCTTGCGAATAGGCAGATCTGACAGGGATCCGACTCTGACGGGGGCTGCCTCTGAGTTTGTGTAATCTTGTTTTGTTGAGTGTTCATGTATTTTTATGCAATGTTTTCTTAAATGTCTAAAGCAAAAATAAACATAATCAGTAGGGCCTACATTTTTAGTATCTAAGAGACAACAAAACACACAAGCAATTTATAAATACATTCTAGCTAAGTGGAAAAACCTGGAATGGGAGAACTAAAAAATAATTTAGAGATCATACTTTTTGTGTTTGTTCACACAGGTTGCACCTGGAAATAGATTATACTATATCAATGAATAAAAGAGGTTTTAAAGAAGTGTTATCAACTATTTTAGACAATGGTTTAGATATAATGCTTAAAGAGGAATTTTTAAAAAGTTAATTAAGTTTTTTAAATTTATTTTGAAAAATACACTTTTTTTGTTTGTTTTTGCCAAGACAGTGGCCAGAAATCTTCAAACATTTATATTTTTTTAGATATCATGCCTAGCTAAATTCTACCACATTTTATCACAATATCTCTTGTGGTTTGTTTACAAAGTTGAAAAAAATGATAAACATTACTTACATTTTTTTATACAATCTATATAAAAAAAAATTGCTAAAAAAGCAAAAAAAAAATGTCAGGCCTTGTATATTTTGTATAATAAAATACTTGCATAAGTCTGATATGCATTTTTTGGACTAAAATAAATATTTTGTCTTTTTCTGCCATCACAATGTCAATATTTTGTCCACACCACTCTGACATTTCTTGCAGCTCAGGACCTGATAATTTGTTAATTTTCTTCAATATTTAAACTCTTAACTAGTAAAGCTCATAAATTCTAATGGAAATCCGCTTTGTGAACTAGAAAGTAATACCAGATTTACTATTGTTATTTAATAAGTAGATCTATCTTCTACAAAACTCAACTTTAAACTTTCGATATGGGGTGTCTCTTCTTTATGGAATCTCCTTGCACACACCAAATTGTGCCAAATGTTAGGTAAAAATGGTTAAAAATGGTTACATCATATTCGGTTAAATATAGTCAAGATTTATACATCATTACAAAGTTCAAATCAAGTTTTTAATAATGTAATGAGAAATATATATATATTTTAAAAGACACATTTTATATTTCACCTCCCTAACATGCTTATTAAATAATTTTACAAAAATGATTTTTTTAAAATATAAATTATTAAAAAAAAATTTTTTTTTTATAATTACTTCTCTTTTCCATTAAAAAATTATTTAAAGTATTTTCTCCCCTGCCATTGCTAAATCTATTTATAAATAGCATTTACTTTGTCTTAATTTTGAACTATCTCTGACATGTGTATGGTAATTAGTCTTTTCTTTCTCACGTGGTAGTTCAGCAGCTCTTGCTTGACCAGAAAATACATGAAAGAAATAGATGATTAAAACAGTTTTGATTCTATATGTGAGTTCAGGCCAAATGTGTTGTGTTATAATAGCTTCTGTTAAAGTTGCTGTGGTTCGATCAGGCATTTCAATTAGAAAATATTTTTTGGAAAGTCTTTCAACACCTCCAAACACCCTTCTTTCAATTAGAAAATA
>JADKLZ010000166.1:18824295-18862731 GCA_021533235.1 Biomphalaria straminea | reverse complement strand
TTTCAATTAGAAAATATTTTGTGGAAAGTCTTTCAACACCTCCAAACTTCTCTCCACTAACCACTATGGTATTTCCAATGAAATTATATTGTTCCATCAATGTCAACAACAAAATGGCACCATTCTATAAAAGTTTTGGCTAAATATTTGTTGCATGAATAATTTAAACTGGTGCATGCCATAAAATCTACTGTAAATCAACTGCTATAAACGTTCAAGTGATAAATGTTCAAATCTTCAAGAAGGGTAAAGACACAACTATCATGGAGTCACACAGACCCTTTTTTATTATCTTCCATGGTAGGCAAAATTGCTGAACTGGTGTCTAAAGAAAGAGTTGTTTGGTGTTTTGAAACATCTTTAGGGCTGGGTTGAGCCTGAAAGACCATGTATTCACACATGTGACCAGAGAAGGTAGTGCAGAACAAATGTTTTAATTTTATGACTATTTTTCCTTCATTTTGCAGTGAACCCTTCAGATACGGTATAAAATAAAAATGATAACTTAATAGAGTAGGGTAAAATGAATAAATTTCACTAGTTGACCGGCGGCATAGCATACGCCGCTATTTACCAGGGCCAGCGACCACAGTGGGGCCCGCATTTCATAGGACCCGCAATTTTATAGGATCCGCTCTAATTTAAAGTGTAAAAATTATTAAATTAAGCCATTTTATCACTTACAACAGATTCCCCGCAGTGGGGCCCGCATTTCATAGGACCCGCAATTTTATAGGACCCGCTCTAATTTAAAGTGTAAAAATTATTAAATTAAGCCATTTTATTACTTACAACAGATTCCCCGCGCCATCCTGTCGATTTAACATCCCTACAATTATTTGTCTGTTAAGCTATTGCTTTAAAAGAAATCAAACACATTTTTAACAAAATATAGTCATTTATAACGACCGCAGTGGGGCCCGCAATTTTATAGGATCCGCTCTAATTTAAAGTGTAAAAAATTATTAAATTAAGCCCTTTTATTACTTACAACAGATTCCCTGCGCCATCCTGTCGATTTAACATCCCTATAATTATTTGTCTGTTAAGCTATTGCTTTAAAAGAAATCAAACACATTTTTTACATTTTAAAATATAGTCATTTTGTCTCTCTAACCTTGCTAATGCTTTTTTTTTCCCACCACAATTGTTCACAAATACTCGTATTAAAGGTCTTTTGCAAGTCTATGGATTTTTTTCTAAAGAATTATAGAGTATTTGTGCTCCAGAAAACTTTTCTCTTCGACTATTAAATACATAAATAATTCGAGTTTTAAATATGGTTCTAATTTTTCGCATTATATAAAATAAGTAAAGCGATTGTGTTAAAAAATGATTAATGGAGCTAAAAATAGACTTGTGTGTTGTTGCTCGTTTGACCTAGATACTTTTTTCTTGTCTTTTGAGAAATATTATATAGATTATCATTTATTTATATTTAAAAAAATGCACTTCAAAAACTTGCAAGAATACTACCATATTTGCATAAGGCAATCCCTCCACAGAATTGTTTGTGCTAGGTAGAATGTCCTGGACTGGGTATGTCCTAGGTAGAATGTCCTGGACTGGATTTCTAAAATTACATTAGAAAGCTTTCAGAAGTCTTGAAGTCACTCTGTGGTTTCGTTTATGGTGACCAATATAAATGTCCTCCCAGTACATTTAAAAATTTCCCACAACATGTGGTCAAGCATCAATTAGTTTTTCAAAGGACATATTTACATTGAAGGTGAAAGGCTTCAGTAGCTGCTTGACAAATATGTTTACAGTATGTAGCTACAAGATTTTCGTTTGAATGACATCAATAAAGTGCCTTAGTAACTCCAATATGATATGTGCATTGCTATTTTGTTTGTTGGGAATTTACAGTGGTGTTGCCAATTTGTAGTACCGGTATTTGAAGAATCGTTTGGGCACATTTTGTTTACTAAAGGCTACTACATTTATACCAAACATAAATTATATAGTTAATTATAAAAACTGTTGCTTTAATCTTGCTGATAGATAGGTGAGTGGTTAGTTGTTTAATTTGTTTGATGGTTGGATGTGGTTCTTGGTAGGTTGATTAGTTGTAGTTGGTTGGCTGGATAGATGGCTGGTTAGTTGGTTTAATAGATAGATCATTGGTAGACTGGTTAGCTATGGCTAGTTGGATGGATGGACAATTGTTTGGATGGTTGATGATAATTGGTTGGTTGGGTAGTTATTGTTAGTTGGCTGTGTGGATGGTTATGGTTGGTTGGTTGTAGTTCAATAGATAGTTGGTCGGTTGGGAATATTTGGCAGGTTGAGTAGTTATTGTTGGTTGGCTATATGGATGGTTATAGTTGGTTGGTAATTTTTTGGGGGGTTTGTTGGCTGTTATTTTTTTACTGTTTGGTAGGTTGGTTAATATGTGGTTTTGTTTGGCTGGATGGATGCATAAAAATGACAGCTCCAATAAATCAGCAGATGTTATCCGTAGCCCATATTTCTTCTTCTATCTCAGACTGGAGCGAGAGTCAATAAACACTATGACAGCTGCTTTTAATGTCTAATAAACTAAACGAGGAAAATAATGTATCTTTTTAAAAAACAAACAACATTAATTTCTACTTTTAGGCGCATAATTTTACTATGGTAGATATAGGTTAGGACCATAACCCAAAGGGATTCATTTAACTCCGGCCCACGACCAATTGGGGCCTACAAGGGCACTCAAAAATATCCAGAATAAATTAAACTTATTAAATTCTTATATAATTCTAATTAGCTTTCATTGTGTTACATATTTGTGACATAAATATAATTAAAATGCATAATAAATAAATATGAACCTTATTAGTATTATACAACATTTCATTTGATTGTTATTCTATTAGGTGACACCAAACTTTCTTAGCTGGATTCCAAAAGATTTATAAATGTACTTTTTTAAAATTTTAAAACTTCATAAATTATTCTTTTAAATTTTCAGATCGTCGACAGTTAAAAAGAAATGCTATTCCCTCCAAATTTCACTTAAATAACACTGGGTGTATTAAAAAAGGTCGTAAGAAAATTGCAACATCAGATGTTTTCAGGTAAGGGCTAATGAATAATACCGTAATTACCGTATTAAAGATTTACATTTTGGCAATATGGAAACTATATGAGGATTTTTTATTGTCTTTATATACATTTTATTTCTTTTATGATCCAAATCAATGCTAAATCTAAAAGAATATTCACATTTGACTAGAGTAATACCTTTAGTAAAATCACTAAATTTGGTAAGCTTTCAGGATATAAGACATAAAAGTAAAGTAGCAATTATACATAAAACACTGAACCATTATCTTCAAATACAAAAAAAAATAATTAATAAAATAATCAGAAGACACTTCATTTTCTTCTAGACAGCTTTTTACTGCTGAGCTGTCAGCTCTTTTGCAGACTGTGCCAAGGAAAAAAAGTGTGCTGTTTTTTTCAATTGTTCAGCACTGCCATAAAGGGTGTTGGTTATGTTGGGCTGTAGGGGTAGTAGGGTCTGCCTAAGGTGGATTAGGAGGGGGCATTAAAAAATGATATGGTTTACGGTTTCATAAGCAGAAAGACACAAAGATAAAGACATATTCCTCATTCTATATGCTAGGACACATTTGTACAAATGCTCCTTCTTCACTATTTGAGCATGAAATGGGTTGCCTGAGCTAGCCAGGAAAACCAGTGACTTGGCAGAATTTAGGTCAATGGTATGCATAACTAAATGCATGACACATAGGGGCGTAGGACGGTAATCATCTTCTTTTTTGAAGTATCCTCAGTATTATATAAGATAAAGCATAAATGAAAACTTCTGATCATTGTGTTACTACAGTGTCAGCTAAATTCTGTTTCTCACTTTATTAACCATTTGCCAAATAAATTGTTTTAAGACTTTAGAAAATCTACCCTCTGGTCTTGAAGAATATCTTAATTTTGAAAAAAAAAAAAGTTAAAATCAAGGCTTTCATATATATATATATTGAACAGAAGGATTGTTTTGATTCAAGCATGTTTCAAGTTTTTTAACCAGTTAGTACTTTGAATCACTTACTTATTCCCATGATACCCACAAGGGAGCAAAGGGACACAACCACATTTCTCCACCATATCTGTTATAAGCAGCCTTCTTCATCTGCTCCTATGTCATGCCACTATTCTCAGCTTAACTGATGACAAAAGTTTTTTTTTTCTTTGATTCAAGCATGTTTCAATTTTTTTAACCACTTAGTACTTTGAATCACTTACTTATTTCTGTGGAACCCCCCCTCCCTTTCAAGGGCAGCATAGAGCCACAACTACACCTATCCCCTCTACACTAAACTCATTTTAGAGCAGCTTTCTTTATCTGCTCCAATTTCATTCCAGTATCCTAGCTTTGCTAATGATCCACCTCTCTCAGGTTTGTTCTCTTTGCAGATTACAATCAAATGCCTCACTTGCAACTTTGGTGTTCATCCAGTTCCACTTTTGCTTTTTAATATCCTGGGCTATGGGTTTTTGCTTGATCTGGAGTTTTTCTACATTGGTTTTCATGAATCTCCATGTCTCAGAACTGAATAAAAGAACCCACTTAACATTAGTAATTAAAGATTTGGATTTAGCTCAGTAGAGAGCGTTGGAGCGCCAGATAGTTTTAAGAGTGGTAAAGGCAAACCTAGCTTTATAAAATATAATTTTGATCTGCTATATCATCCTCAATTCCACTGTCTAACTCTACTTCCCATGTAAGTCAAGAGGTCTGTATCAAGGATGTTCTCCCCTGTAGTAGTTATATGGGCTCTCTCACCTTTAATTTTGTTGAATCACTTATGAATATTAAAATGGTAGAGATTTTTTTTTTCATAGTTTCAGCATGGCTTAAATTTCATTTTTTGGCTCTGATTATTCCTTCATGAATTCATAGGTATTAAACATTAATCTATTTTATTTGAAAGCTAAGTCTCTTGTGTTTTTTTACTAAGAACCTTAGTTGATCAATAGTTGATAGAAAACTATAACTTGAATAATAAATATTGAAACTGAAAATTATAATAAAATCTACATTACCTAAAAACTGCATAGCCCACAGCCAATTTTTGTTGTTTTCAATCCATTTACAATTGATTTTTTTTACTTTCATTATTATTTTTTTTAATATATAAAAATTACTTTCGTTTTTTTTCCCACACAGTGCATCTGCCATAGATGTTTATGAAAAAGAAAAGGAGTTTCTTTCTAAGCAGACACCAGAGCATAAGAACATTCAAGACAATGTTGAGCTTAACCTTACAAATCAGTTGGAGGTATTCATAGCAGAACTTTACTATTGGTGTTCATCTAAATGGGTGCTGTGACACATAATTCATCTTTTAGATGTTGGTAGATTCAGGTGGGGTTAGGAGAGGTTCTTTTATCCTTTTGGGGATGGTCCTCTTGTGGGAAGAGAGTGCATAATGTGAGTACAAAAAAAGGTACATTATTTGAAATGCAAAATATAAATGCTAATCTATTTTATAAAAACCTTGACTTATCACTAGTTTTCCCACTTGCCGTTGTCAATAAAATATATATGAACATTTATCCTGTTATTACTTTTTGGATACATACAACAACTTAGCCATTTTCACAATTGAAACTTCAGCAGTTGAAATTTAACAAAAGCAAATTTATATTAGCAATTTTGACCCAATGTGCTTTTTAAAGCTGAAATTCAAATGTCTAAAGGACAAAATTATACTTCTGCCTAAAGACTTAACACTAATTTGGTATGTAACTTTCTTTTATTCCTGTTATATATTTTAATTTGTGTTAATTCTACACAGATCTAGATTGAAATCTAATTCTTCTTCTGATTTAAGAGTGAATGTGAGGAATTACTCTTAGATCAGTTGTGATTATTTTTTTTTGTACAAAGAGCATGGAGCAGCTTTATGAAAGCATGTTGGTGTGTATGAAGTTTGAAATGTAAAAACTATATCTAGTGATAATGTGTAGCAAAATTTAAAATGACTAGATCTACAAGTGAGAAAAGAAAATCTTAATCGACCACTGACAGACAATGGTTATGCTTTCAATGAGTATGGCAAAATATGTAGGTCACAGCTTGGGTAGCGTAGGCCATGAGAATTACTGCATTCCTAATTAATCTTTGAACTCAAAGACAAGTCTTATTATTATATCTACAAGTAGGCCTCTATTCTAAATAAAAAACAATACAATGCAAAATATTGTCACAGTGAATATAATAAGCCTATCAAGTGTCAGTGTGTTTTTTGTGTGTGTGGGGGGGGGGAAGGTAGGGAAAGTATAATATGGTTTGTGGAGATGGGTTAATCTATGTTAAGTGCCTCTCTAGATCTACATGTATGACTGACAAAATAAAATTAAAGAGTGGACTAAATTATGAATAAATAATTTTTTCCAACTGTTCAATTGGATTACCAAAGCTTTGCTGATTTATTTATCAATACTTAATTTATAATTTATGGGTTCAAAATCTGTTAAGTGTGGGGTGAATATTATATGCTACGATTTAATGGGTGATTCAAAGAAGTGGTGCTTTGCTTAAAACTGCTTGACTTGCCTTCAAGAGAGGAATGTAAAAGAAAAAGTGGGGTGGTCTAAAAGTTTGTGGGAATGGGAGCTCTCTATTCAAGGCTGCCAAAAAAATAGTGTTATGTCATTGAAATGTTGGCTTTTCCACTGAATAATAATGATTAAAACAAAATTCTGGTCAAACTGAAAAATGCATTATGATTATGGGCTTTTGGAATTCAAGTCCTATGAAGTGTGATTTGTTTGTTTGTGTCTTTTTAGGATCAGCTGATCCATTAGAAGAGTTGTTTGGGGGTAGGCATCTCATGCTTTGATTTAAAAAATTATTCTTTTTTTTTTGGTTTATTTTTATTTTCAGAAACAGTTAGTAAAACTAGAGGAAGAAGAAGCAACTGACAGTGATGAATATACTAGAAATGTCAATTTTGAAACAGAACAGTGTGTTCCAAAAAATACCTGTAAGATGCCAGTCTTTAGTCACATTGATCAGTCTAAAGACAAGACTTTCAAGAAATATGAATGTCAGATATGCCAAAAAGTATTTTCTTCCTCTTCTAGATGTAGCAGACACAAGGTGACTCATACTAAAGAGAAACATTTTCATTGCCAGAAAGTATTTTCTAGATCATCCAATGTGAAAACACAACAGAGTATTCACTTAGCTGAAAAAACAGTCAAATGTGAAATATGTCAGAAAGATTTTTGTTGCTCACCAAATGTAATGCAACACCAAATGGTTCATTCTGATGAAAGAACTTTTAAGCATCCAATTCGTCAGAAAGGATTTTCTACCTGTTCAAGACATCAAATGCTCCATGCTAGTGAACTGCCATTCAGATGTGATCCATGTCTAGGGACTTTTCCTTATCCTACAGAATTAAAGAAATATTCATTGGTTTCTAATAGTGATGAAGGATTCAATGGAGATATTTGTCTTCAAGTTTCCTCTTCTAAGTTAAATCAACACAAGATGTGCTGTGCAGAGGGAAAGTCATGTCTCCAAGACTTACATTTCCCTTCAGGATTCAAAAAACACTTAATGGCTCGTAGTGGTCAAAAAACTATCAAGTGTCTAGTTTGTCAACCAATGTATTCAAACTGTGCACAATTAAAAAGTCATCTAAAGACTGACAAAAAGAAAAAACATTCCAAATGTGCAGTATGTAAGAAAACTTTTGTTTCTTCTTCAGGTTTAGAAAGACATCAAAGGTTTCATCCTGTTCACATGCCATTATATGTTAGCTCCACATTATTTCAGAGACATGGACATCACCAGTCTAGTCCCATGTTTGAGAGACACTTCAAATGTTGTTTGTGTAATGTTGTGTTTGTGCAGAAAAGAAAACTAGTAAAACACATACAGGCTCACTGTCAAGGAAATATTAGGGTATGTCTTCTTTGCAACATGAATTTTACAGATATCCATCTAATAGAAGAGCACATAGTGACTCACATTCAAGGAATGTCAGCATGACATTATTCCCATCTCCTTTAGCTCAACTTGTGTAAAGTTATTCATATTTGTCCTAATGTGGGAAGCATGGTCGAGAGGCTAAGTGCGCTTGAACTTGGCTTGGCTCCCTAGAAGGGGGCTCGAGGTTTGACACCCGACTCGGGCAGAGTTGTGTTTACTGAGGGCCCAAAGGCAGCACGGAAAACCAACTTCTAGATACGCCCTCCCCCCACTGGTCCACAAATGAGATTGGACCAAAGCGCTCTGAGCATGCTATAAGCATGAAAGTAGCGCTATATAAAAGCTATAATAATAATGTGTTCATGGAGATTACTGCCTGTTCATGGTATCATTATAAACCTTATACTGTCCTTACAATAATATGTTCATTAAAAAAAAAAAAAGACCTAGGCTCCTGAATGTTAATAACTGTTGGGACTTTTATATTTTAGATACAGAATGTAATAGTGTTTGCATAGTTGGCCTATGCTAAAGTTGTTATTTAATTTGTAAAATGAATGAAGTAAAGCTAAAAGGGTTGCATATTATATAGCGTCCCCTGTTTCTGTAGTCAAAAGTTGACCTTTGCAGTGACCACCTTAAATATAGGACATAAAAATGTTTTAAGGATTAGAATCGACATTGTTTACCTTCACTCATACTGTAATTATGTTTGGAAAAGTGAAACGTGTATTTGTTTATTTCCAAATCTTGACCTACAAAGATCTACAAATATTTTTACAAATTTGCATATTTCTCAGTCCTAATGCATTTGTAGAGATCTAACATTGTCAGTTTCAGCATTCATGTGACCAGACTTATTGTCCCAGTATTCACATAATATGCTTGTTTCTCTTAAAAACAAAATGTTTCTTGTTATGTTTGTTCCTTGCAATCATATGTAATAAATTAATAATATTATTTACAATAGTAAATAGTTGACTTCATTTGGTTAAAGGGTGGCATGGACACATTTGATGGATCTAATGCTTAGATTGTTTCCTTTTCTTTCTAGTATATTCAGAATAAAAGTTAATTTCAAACTGTAGTTGTTTTTTTTCTACGGTATAAGTAAAAAAAAAAAAAAAAGGGGGGTGTGAGGTAATTGTTGTTCAGCATAACGACAACAAATGTTTAGGTTTCAATAGAAACAGCTCAATGTGTTCTCGGCTTAAGCTCTCTACAACAAACACAGCACATCTAGGCAGACTGGCGCCCGTCTCCTCCTTGAAGAGCTGGCCAAGCACACTTTCAGGAAAGCACCCCCCCCCCTCAATTTTAACTCTACATGGCCCTTTTTATCGCCTTCAATTCTTCAGCTTGGGCAATGCACTTAGCAGTTGAGGATTCTTCCTGAATATGTTGTGTGTAGCTAGAATGTATTATATTAGAACAAAAAAAAAACACGTAGTCGTCCTTATTAAAAAAAAATATATAATATGGGGATAGTGTAAGCGTTTATGCATACGATCAATGTACAAGTAATTACGCTTATATTATAGAGGAGGACATTTAATTGTTCTAGTGTCAGTAAATACATTAAAATTGCATTGGAAATAATAGATAGAAAGATGGCTTGATATAACAAAGCAATTTATAGTATATATAACTAGTAAGTAGGCCTGAGTATAACTTATACTAGTAACTTTTTTTTATACTAGCTGTTAAGTTTTTGCATTAAAATATAGGCCTCCACCTTTTTTTTTTTTTAAAAAAAAGCTTTAGGTTAGTTGAGGAAATTGCAACCCTCCCAGCCCCACATGGCAGGCCTACTGATCGCTATCTTTCGTTTTCAATTTGATAGAATCTGATATGAGATTGCTCTGGAATATAAAATACTAATAGACTTTAAACAATTAAATAAATAGCCGTAACTTGTATAATAATAATATAAGGCGTGCCTTCGGCTTCGAAGATAGGCTAAATGAGGAATGCAGTATTTCCCGTGGCTACGCAGCCCCAGCTGTGACCTACATATTTTGCCACATCCAGGGCAAGCATAACCTTTGTCCGCAGGTGGTTGATTTAGACTTTCTTTTCACCGCCTATGTCTGTCCTTGAAAGCGGAGTTTCTTTTGGTCTCCAATGTGTAGGTGACCTCCAGCTGTCTCGTTCTGAAGCCGCCTGCTATCAAGTGCTGTCTTCTATATAAGTTACAGCAAGTAGGCGCCTAATTTGTTTTTTTTAAAGATGGAGACGGGCGCCAGTCTGCCTAGATGTGCTGTGTTTGTTGTAGTCAGCTGGTACTTAGTACATACCGGTAAAAAAGTTCCCCTTTCAGACCTTATGGTCTAAAGGGCAGATGATGTAAAGGTCATCTGATTCTGTGGCCCACGGTTCGAGGGTGTCATGTGGCCAGCACAACGACCAACCGCCTTTACTTTTCCCCATCTAATGTCAGGTAACCATTAGAGCTGGGTGGACTCAAGGGCGCCCGAAAATCCCGAAATTAAAAATCTCAGTCTTCACCAGGATTCGAACCCGGGACTCCAGCACGTGAGCCAAGCGCCGTACCGCTCAATCACCGCGCCCTCAAAAGTAAAGTGTCCCTTTCAGACCTTGCAATCTATGGGGCAGATGATGTTAAGATGTTTCTTTGGCCAGCACATCGATCAACCGCCTTTACGTTCCCCAACTAAAGTCAGGTACCCATTAGATCTGGGTGGACTCTGGGGGCGCCCTAAAAATCCCGAAATTCAAAATCCCAGTCTTCACCGGGATTCGAACCAGGACCTCAGATTCGGAAGCCAAGCGCTTAAACATTCGACCACCGCATCCGGTATTTAGCTAAAATAGTATGGCTCCTCTCCCATGGACTGAGAAGGGATACGTGGTTGCCCTTCTCCCAACCTACCCAGTATGTTAGGGGGGGGGGAGACAAAATAAAACCAAAAGGTTTAAATATAAATAATTTATATAGATTATCCAGATAAAGAAATACATTTGTATAGAGATTATGTGAGTGCTTCAAAAAAAATCAGCCGTCCCCTCCCCCTATGTGTTGGTTGGGTTGGTCGAGTGAAAAGGGAGAGAGCGATTGGTCAACCATCCCAGAAGTGCAAGTGCACTGGTGAGTGTTAGGCTCAAGATGGACTTAACTTGACACAGATTTCACTGCCCAGTATAGTATATATGTTTGATAAAGATTGCTTGTTCAATGTATCTCTATATAATCTGTCCTCAATATTTTTTAATGTTTAATTTGTGTCGGCATTTCTTCCATGAATGGTAATAGAATTCAATTTAAATGCATCTCTTTTGATTGGTTGTTAAATTCTCTGTTCTATCTTTATATTGAAGAGTCAGTTATTGTTTAACGTCACTAAGCGAAATGCGTAGTTGCGAATTTAGTTGCCTTATATTTCATTGTAAGATAAAACTGAATTGGTTAGAGCCGATAACAAGTCCCTTAAGATAAGATAAAAACATACTGTGTGTAGAAAGTGTAAGACTATTTCAATGATAACCTTTTTTTTATATAATTATGGAAGTAGTAAGTGAATGAACATTTAACCGTTTTATCATCAACACTGTTTAGGAATGAATTAAATAAAATCTCTTCAGGATTGTTTCCAAAGGTAAGAGATATCCTTTTTTTTTTATGCTATATTTAAGTGACACAACTTCAGTAAAAATAACATATCGAATGCGTTTAACCGAACTATAAGCTATATTCCTTTATCCTTATGCTAATTTCTTTAATTTTTTTTTGTATAATTAGTATTGTTTTTTTTTCCTTTCTTTCAGACGTTTGTTAAAACAGACATGAAAATTAAAATTTTGTCATTAAGACGAAACGCCATCTTAATGATTATAGTGGCAGTGAACGTCGCTTGCCTTTTGATCATTTCTTACTTTCAAGTTGCAAGAGCGCCGGGAAAGGGAGGTACAGATGTTGAGTATCAGACGACTGTAGAGCCAACACCGGTAAACAAAATTCTAAAAATAAAGCAGGATTTAAACGTGTCTCATCTTTCAGACGATGCGAACTATCTAGCAGAAGTGAATTTAGTTTTGTTTGATCCCCAACTCTGCTTAAGAGGCGGTAACATCCTAGACGTCATCTACATAGTGCACACGGCTCCAGAAAATCTCCACAAGCGCCAAAGAATCCGTGAGACTTTCGGGCATGCGCAGCTCTTCTCGCCATTTCACGTGCGCGTGGCTTTTCTACTAGGAAGAACTCAGAACACAACTCTGCAGAGGGTACTCTGGTTCGAGCACGCCACCTACAATGACACGGTGATGGGGGACTTCATAGACAGTTACCACAACCTGTCACTCAAAGGTATTATGGGATACAGCTGGGTCAGTCGACACTGCTCTAATTCAAAATTTGTGGTGAAAATTGACGACGACGTAGTTGTCAACACTTATAAACTCCTGTCTACATATTACACACACATGCAAGGAAAACGCAAATCAATCTTCTGTAATCTCTGGAAAAAAGACTCAATGCCTATCCAGCGATCAGGCAAATGGAAGATTGAGTCTAACATGTTCCCAGATAAGAAGGCGTTTCCTTTTGATTACTGCAGCGGTTTGTTTGTAGTCATGACATCAGACTTGATGGACGCCTTGTATGTAGCAGCTATTAGGACTCCGATATTTTGGATAGATGATATTTATTTGTTTGGTATGTTACCATACGTGGTTGGTGGTGTGACCTACTACAACTACGCACTGGACAAATATATCACGCTTAAGGACCAGAGTGCTATTGAGTGTATCAGAACTCAGGGTCCAAAATGTCCCCTAGTCGCCATACTTAGTTCAGATTCCAACTTTATGGACATTTGGTCACTGATTAAACAGGCATTTGAATCTGAGAATATTCAAGTAGAAAATAAAGTCGTTATATGAAAAGAATAGTTGCAAGCATCATAAAGGAAGAAAAAAAGTTGATGGAACAAACTGAAAGAGTAGATCGGTTCGTCTAATGGTATTAACTTCCAACACGTTGGAGCAGAGGACCTCGGAAAGTGCATTCGTTACATGGTTCCTAAACGTTATCAAATGGTTTAGTGAAGTGCTATCAGTCTTGCTAGATACATAGTGAAATTCACATGACCACCTAAAGTTTAAGAATAACTAAACAATTGAATAATTATTTCATTGTTTTCATTGGAACATGGAATATTCTACAAATGTACGTAGGAATGTTGCCTAAAAGCATTACATTCGTGATTAATTGAAGTACTGCAAAAGTGATTGATGGAAGTCTTATCGATGAATCTCTAAATCTAGACTTTTATGCTATAGAACTATAACGAAGGTTAATTGAAACTTTGTGGTACTGTTTTTAAATATTTGTGAATTTGATAATGATAATAAGGCTTGGTTTCGAGTACGAAGATTAACTAATAATAAGGGTTGGTTTCGAGTACAAAGATTAACTAATAATAAGGCTTGGTTTCGAGTACGAAGATTAACTAATAATAAGGCTTGGTTTCGAGTACGAAGATTAACTAATAATAAGGGTTGGTTTCGAGTACGAAGATTAACTAATAATAAGGCTTGGTTTCGAGTACGAAGATTAACTAATAATAAGGCTTGGTTTCGAGTACGAAGATTAACTAATAATAAGGCTTGGTTTCGAGTACGAAGATTAACTAGGAATACAGTATTTCCCATGGCTACGCAGCCCTAGTCCTAATAAAGATATGAACAGGCTTCTATTTAATGTACGTCATTGGCAAGGAAGCATTTGTGTTCCATGCATCTTTCCGTATTCTTTAGCTATATACACAACGATGATTAGCTATCTTAGATGTCAAATCGAGGTTCACATTCAACGCCCTCGCTCTAATATGGCCGGATAAAAAGATATGATGCCGACCTCCGAGCTGAATACTGTAACTACATGCCCAGTTAATAGCTGAACATTTAGCAAAACTTCTAAATAGTATACCTATGATATATTTCTATTTCATAGCTTTGTCTGTCTTGCAGAAAGTGTGTACACGTTATTTCTCCCACACCCAATGTTGGATCAAGTTAAAATTTTGCACAATTATTTCTTGTACCTGACAATACAATAATCAATTAAAAAAAACAATGTGCTAATTGACAGTTTGTAATTGGTTACTCTGTTTGGTATCATATAGAAAAGTGTTAGATAAATTCCAGCCATCGCTGCTAGCCTGCTATATAAAAGATGTTAGGTGTATATCCATAGAATTGAAACACATTATTTGTAAAAACTATACATGTCTTTCTCTTCTTCTTGTAATATGACTGACCCACTGGTGACTGCATTATACATATATAGGCTTTATAATATCATTGTATTCATTGTATTCATTGAGTTTTTCACTTCAATTGGCTGCCTTGATTTCACACTGTCTATGCTTCACTAGAACTAATAGTGTTAAAACAAACTTTTGATGTCAAGAAAATTTAAAAGTAAATAATATGTTTCTAAAGTTAAAATAAATAATTAATGTACACCATTTTTGTATGCATATTTTTCTTCCAAGGTCCTTGTTTAATTGAAAAGACTTCTAAAAAACAAAAACAAAAATAGAAAACAAAATGCAGGAAAAAAGTTCAGTACTTGTGCAATTTGAAGTTACAGTCTAAACGTACGTTTTATTACTCATAGAAATGTTACAGATTTAAAACAATGAGAAGCAAGAAATAAATTTATTAATGAGAAACTAAGTATATTTGAATTTAATGATAACATAAAGTGAATACAATTATATTCTATATCTACGTTTCATATCCTCTTCAATTTCTAATTGGGAAACATTTGGCTGAAGCCCACAGCGTCTTCGGAAAATATTGGGTTGATTTTTGATCCATTTCGTTAAAACTGAAATGTAAAAGAAAAAAAAACTTGAGGTAGCCTAATAATCTATTGTTGAAGTTTTACAAACCCAATATGATTCTAATAAGAATTAGAAACTAAAAGGTTATTGAATTGGAATGATTGTTTGCATATAGTGTTTATTATATTTCAGCAAAAATTATAACATTCAGACAAGAACTAAAACAAACAAAAATATATTTCTGATTAGAAAGTGAATTAGGCCTACTAAATTTTAGAGATACTAAACGACAAAAGATTAAATAGTTAAGTAGTAGCAATATATAGAATCGTAAGTAATAATATAAAAACATTTAAATAGAAAGATCTACAAGTAGCCTACATGACACCCTTTATGTCAAAGTATATACATATTGTTATGACATGATTAGAGTGTAGATTTATTTCGGGGATAATTAAGGGATAAGTTTTCATTAGTGACGGAAGTGACGATGAGTTAGATTAAAAAACAAGAGGGAAGAGATTGACGCTATCAACAAACAAGACGCTTTTCGATATACAAGGCAAGACACTATAATCGAACGACAACGACGGGTCCCTTCTTGAACATTAAAGTTCATTTTATTGTTGAAGCAGCGTCGACTTACTATATCATTGTTCGGCCTTCATTGGTGGTTTGATTTGTGACAGTTTATCTTTCAACACCGTGAATCGGCACGCAACAACTGGCGACCCCGTAGTAGCTCACTGGCATCATCAGTATCCAGAAGTATAGAAGCCCTCTGTTTGGAGGAGGCAGAAGTCAGAAGTCATCGGCCTAGACTGCAGCTAGACCCTGATCATACAGCCACGTCGGCGAAGTAAAGCCAATGAGTTTGGACTCGTAGATCTAGGAGGTTACGAAAGATACCATTATACTGTGTAAGCGCCCAAACGTTGGGGCATCATAGTGAAACTTGTAGTTCGAGTCGAGAAGACTACAGTTTGAGAAGACTACAGGGTGGTAGAACTAGAAGGGAAGAAAACCGTCCTGTCAAAGCCGTCTTAAGAAGATATAGTCTGCCCGGCATTATTCGTGAGAAAATGAACGTGAAGGTCACCTCTTCAAGGCCAAGATAGACCGTTGAGGTCACATCAAAGAACGTTTACGTAGGAACCAGTTACCGGGTACTGCCTACAACACTGAAACACAGTAGTGCTTTATTGCTCTACGGCTCGGCGAAATCTGTGCTACACGCTAGATAGCCAGATAGCCATTATTTTATCGTTGGACTCTGACTTTGTCGCTGTTTGACTCTGCCGCTGGTTGACTTTGTCGTCATAGGACTTAGTCGTTTCATCTGCTGTTGGTCCGTTCCAGTTTACGTTATACAGAAAACCACCTGGAACCATCGTACCTACGGCGAACCAGAACCAGACATTACGCCACCGAGGAACCGGAACCAGACGACAGAGCACCGAGAACCGGAACCAGACGACAGGCCACTGAACCAGAACCAGACGCTGTACCACCGAAGAACCGGAGCCGTTGCGGACCAGCGTCGAAGGATCTTGTGGAGCAGAAACGTTCGTGCTTGTGAAGACTTCACTTCACCGTGAGCCTTGCCGCCGGGACAGACGTTAGCGTGGGAAGAGTAGACCCGACACTGTGAAGTTATCGTCTTCGTAGACAGATAAGTGCTATTTAACTACTTTCTCCGTAGAATAATTAGAGTCTATAGGGAAGTGACCACTCGCTAGATTATCACTACCAGGTTAAATCGTGGTGGAGTGGGGTCCTTAAAATTAGGTGTTTTCTAGCAAGAGGTCCATTTATACGTTTAGCTGTAAATTCGTCGTGTTTGTGATTGTGAATCATGTATTAATTATTTTTTTCAGTAACGTCGTGTATTAATTGTTTGCGATTCTCCTGTTTAAATCTTACTGTCAGACGAAAGTCTCATTCATTAGAACTAGATCTATAGTTTGTTGTGTATTTTATGTAAGTTATTTAGTCATAAGTTAGCTATATGCACTTCTGGCTGTGAAAGGTAAGAGGTAACTAGGATATAGCGTAATCTAGACTAGATCTGAGGGACAATCGAGGGGAAGCCTGATTGCCCATTGTAGTTTATTGTTTGTAAATAGATTGATCTATTTACCAGCGACTCGTGTTGAGTAACACGTAGTCGGTTAAGCGTGCGTGTGTCGCACAGTGTACTACAGTCGGGTCAGAGGGTACATGCGTGTACTAACTACTATTAAGAATACATACTGTGTGTATTCTAGAAAGCTAGACGCCATTTAATTTAGTTGAATTGAGTTTAATTGAAAAGCCTCGGAGCGAGGTAGAGTACAAAAGTTATATTCATAGAACATAGTGAAACTAGTATCTGTTGGTACAAGAGGTATCCTACGTTGGTGAGTAAGTGAGATAAAAGTACCATAAAAGGTTAAGATGGCGACTCCTTCAGGTTCCGACCTAGAAGAGTTTAGGAAAAAACTCATTCATGAAGCCAAAACAGAATTAGAACTGCGCGGCAAAGAACTAACCGCCTATGTACAGCAGATGGTGGCCGCAGAAGCAGAACGCAGAGAGCGGGAACGAGCTAGAGAAGCGGAAAAGGCAAAAGAAGAAGCAGACCGCAGAGAGCGGGAACTAGCTAGAGAAGCGGAAAAGGCAAAAGAAGAAGCAGATCGCATAGAGCGGGAAAAGGTTAGAGAGGCAGAAAAGCTGGAGAGGGAAAAAGTTAGAGAAGCGGAACGCATAGAACGAGAGAAAAAAGAAGAGGCAGACCGAGCGGAAAGAGAGAAAAAAAAAGAGGCAGACCGGAAAGTAAGGATCCAAGTAGAACAGATGAGGATAGATGCTGGCGTGAGTGTGCCTTCCGAAGGTAACAGCAACAACAGCGCCAACACGGAAAATCATAATAGCGCTTCGTGGATAAAAAAGAAAATTCAACCGTTTTCGGAAGACAAAGATGACATCGGCGACTATTTGAAACGATTTGAAATTAAGTTATCTAAATTTAAGGTTCAAGAAAAGGAGTGGTCCGAAATTTTGTTGGATTTCGTGCACGGACGAGCCCTTACGATTTGTCAGAACCATGACCACTCGATGCAAAACAGTTACCAGGTGCTCAAGAAAGAACTACCGGTACTGAACGCGTATGGGCACAACGCGGCAACGTTCCGGAAAAAAATACTACGACAACACACCATCTAGCCAGGTAGATCCACAAACGACCATAAATTTAGAAAAGGATTTTTTCAGCAAGTGGCTTGAGTTTGAGAATGTGGAGAAAACATACGACAGTCTGAGGAACTTCATCCTGATCGACAACTTCGTCAATAAGTGTGACACGCAGTTGCAGTCCTTCATAAAGGAAAGAAACCCGAAGTTAATCGAAGATTTAGTAGAAATTATTAGGACCTATAAAAACGCCTATCCTAGTAACTCACTTTCAGTTACAGACCACAAACCGGTCATTGACTTGGTAAATTATGTTAAGAGAAATGGTGGTAATGTTAGGGCTTATGACAGAAGAAATGATAATAATGATGGGGATTATGGTAGAAGAAATGACAGGTCCAGGGAACGTAGGAACAATAGTTGGGATAGGTATGAGGACAGATATGATAGGACAAATAGGGAAAGTGACAATAGTAGGGAAAGTTATGATAGAAGGACAGATAGACCTAAAGCGGGTAATAGAGATATTAATGAGGTGATTTGTTTTAACTGCCAGAAAAAGGGACACATGGTATATAAGTGTAGGAAACAAAAAGGGTATGAAGCTGGTAATAGGGATGCACAGGGTAATAGTGGCACAAGTGATAGGAAAGGTAATCATAGAAACCGTAGACAAGATAGGGATAATAGGCCACCAGATAGGGTTAATTTTGTCAGAAGCATCCAAGACAGGGATTGGGATAGTGGAGATAGTGAACCAGATGAAGAAATTAACTACGTTGACTGTGGGGAGGATAGATTTAAAGTATATCCGGGCATGTTAAATAATAAACATATTAAGGTAATCCGAGACACAGGTACTAGTACCCTCGCTGTCCGCACAGGACTAGTGAAGGATAAGGATTATTTGGGTTACTCCAAATCAGTAAGGTTGGCAGACGGTGCAGTCAAGAGGTTTGAAGCGTGCAAAGTGTTCCTTAGATTGCCATTGTATACAGGGTACTGTGAAGGGGTAGCCATAACAAGGCTACCGAGAGATGTATTACTCGGGAACGTAACAGGTGTCAGAACCGCTACGGACAAACAGGTTAAGAATTGGAGAAGTAGAGGTGGCAACATAAGGCGGAACAAACTTGGAAAGGACATAATTTGTTTTCGCTGTCATAAACATGGACACATCGCTAGAGACTGCTGGAGTAGGGCAGAACAGTCTACACAGAAGATTGCGAGTTCGGATAGCAGGCGCAGGTCTACATCTGATAGCCATGAAAGAATAGATGACTGTGGTGGCGGTAATCACAAGTCATACCGAGATGGAAGGCCACACGCGGTCTACACAAGAAGAAATTTGAACTCCAGTTGGAGAGAACAAATGCATGGGTCGTGCAGATATATATATAGTTCGTCCATCGTGGTTCGATGATGACCACTTTGTCATCCAGTGGGCTGAGTACTTTGCATTGGGGTTTTGTGCCTCTGTAATGACTTGACGCGTAGAAGTATTGGGAAAATCGGGTATCTATAGAATGACGTGACGTAGGGATTAAAAACTAGGATTACATAACGACGAAAGATAGAGACGGACGTGACGCCTAGAACTAGCAACACGATTTCTGACTGTGTCCTTATTTTACGTATTAAATTGTTTGAAGTTAAACAAGCGTTATCAAGTTATTCAATCTATCTGTTATTGTGTGTTCGAACTCGTAATTTCATCAGCACAACAAGCAATCTTCTAATACAAACACCTTTAACAGAAGTGGCGACCCTCGACAGGCCGATTTTGACTCTGAATCTAGGCGTCAGTTGGATCTTCGACTCTGTTTTCATCTATCTACAACTTAGATCTACAGTTTACATATTGACAAGTACACTTGACTATCAGTTTTTCACTGGATCTAGCCTACGTTTGTGTCATTAGGTCTGGACTGCAGCTGGATCCTTTTGGCATCGCTTATTCCAGTGGATTTATCAAAAGAAGAAAAGTTCGAAACTATTTTGGACCCAACTCTACCAGTCAATGTGATTTGGCGTGGCCAGCCATTTTGTCTTCTGAGATCTACAAGTCTTAACACTCGAGATCCATTTAAAGAAGGTTATTTCGTCCGTTAGAAGTTGTTAAGGACAGTCAGACAGTCAGTCGTTAATATACCTCCAGTATACCTCATTACGGCAGTTTGGATATTTTATTGGAGTACGGAAAGTCACCTCTGGATATATTTACTATTTGGATCTACAAGTCGACCGTTGACGTCACCTTTCGTCACCTTGGCTTGTTGGATTAGATCTAGATCTATTATTCGCAAGACTGTTGCAGTGTTGCTGTACTTCTACATCTACACACGAGTGATGATAAACCCTACTATCACACTGCGTGATTTTTTATTCAACTTTTATAGTTGAACAACGTTTTATTCATCAAAAGAGAGAGTTGGACTTAGCCATTTTTCCTCATCTCTCTTGAGACAGCACCACCAGCTTGTCTCAATGACTTTTGTTCCTGACCAGTGACCTGAAGCCAGAAGACAGCACCAACAGATCAACATTCCGGAACCGTGAGCCGTGGAACCTGACCGAACCAGAGGACTTCGTACCTGTACCATATTTTGAGCAGCACCAGGAGAGAGTGACATAGCGTTGTACTGCCGTCAAGTAGCCTTTGTGGGAGCACACCTTACCTTACCTACGTCAGTGGGGAACGTGTGTTAAGCTGACCAGTGGGCGTTCCGTGGACCGAGGGACAGATTCTGACAATAAAGATAAGTTATATCTTCTTCTCCATTAGTTTTAAGTCTATAGGGATAGTAGATCTTTGTTAAGAGTAGATTGCCTGATGAAGGCGTCATAGGGACGTAACAAAGCGGGTCTACTCATTAATGAAGTCTCAGTAATTGTTTAGATTGTCTCGTCTTGTTTGTATCTTCGTCATAAAATCAATCTAGATCTTTTATTATATTTTTTTGTACAAGTAATGTGACGTTATATTCATTGTACCTTTCTTGTCTTTTCCTTAAAAAAGTCTCATCTCATTAGACTAGATTTATTTTTTGTGTCTTATCACGTCTATTTTACTTTATTATTATTATATATTATTAATTTTATCTTAAGTGAGATCAGGTAGGCCATGTTTAGTCTAGTATAAAAGTTCTAGACTGTTTTCGAGTTATAACTACATTGTTATATACTCATGAGAACGCAGATCTATTTATCCTAAAGACATCTGAGTCTAAGGATTTAATTATATTTATATATAGATCTTTTGTCCCGATTTAATCGGTTGACATATTGTAGATGTGTTCAAACACATTCTAAGTGGTCAGAGTTTTTTATCAGTATCACTAAAGTGTGATTTACTGTTGAGAGGTATAATATTGAGATATTTGAGTTATTTGAGGTATATTATTGAGTTATTTGAGTATATTTGAGTATATTGAATCTAGACTAGAGACTAGAATAGTCCTAGAGTATTATTTGGCAATAAGTAAGTCCAATAAGAATTGAGGTATATTTATATATGTACATGTGTATGTGGCCAGAAGTAAGTCCACTGAATTAAGTTGCAATTGCATTTAAGGAGTTTGTGGCTGTGAGTAAGTCCACTTGAGTTTAATATAAATCTAGATCTATGTTGTTGTGGCAGTGAGTAAGTCCACTGAATTGATATTTGTTGATATTTGAGAGAAGGCAAAGGTGTCAAGAATTGACTATATTGGTATATATATATTATATATATTGTAAAAAAGTATTTAACTAAATTGTGACATTTAGGCCAGTAGGGAGGTCATATCAATACAGTATTATTTGTACTATTTGAATTAATCATAATGGCAACAGCTCCACCATATGATTATATGGAGACTTTTCGCCAGCAAATTATTGCTGAGGCAAAGCAGCTAGAACTAAAAGGGAAGGACCTAGCTAGCTATGTACAACAAATGGTGACAATAGAGAGAGATAGAATAGAGCAGATAAGGGAAAAAGAAAAAGATAGGGAAGCTCAATTAATAAAAGAAGAGGCTGATAGGAAATTACAATATGACCTTGAGAAACTAAGAATTGAGGCTGAACAGAAACAGAAAAAATCAAACAACTCTAATACAAATGATAATTCTAATACTGGCAGTGTAGACAATCATAATGAAACTGATAATAGTAATACAAACAACACTACTAATGTTGCAAGTGACAATAACCATTGGTTAAGGAAAAAACTACAACCTTTTCAAGAAGCTAGGGACTGTATTTCAGACTATCTAAAAAGATATGAAATAAAAATGACAAACTGTAATATAAGGGAGGAGGAATGGTCTCAAATTCTGCTTGATTTTGTGCAAGGACAGGCTCTTACAATATGCCAAAATCATGATCATACTGTGCAAAATAGCTACCAAACTTTAAAAAAGGAACTGCTCAATGCATATGGCCACAATGCTAGCACATTTAGGAAAAAATACTTTGATAATACTCCATCTAATCAAATAGAACCCCAAACCACTATAAATATGGAAAAGGATTATTTTAATAAATGGCTAGGATTTGAGAAGATTGAAAATTCATTTGAGAGTTTAAAGAATTTTATACTAGTAGACAATTTCATTGCTAAATGTGACCCCCAACTACAATCTTTTATTAAAGAGAGAAATCCTAAAATTTTAGATGATGTCACTGAAATCATAAGGACATATAAAAATGCCTATCCTAATAACCCTTTTTCATGTAGAGATAAAAAGAATATTGATTTAGTTGGATACACTCAAGAAAATACTGATAGGAGTAGAAATAGAAGTAGGGATAGCCAACATTCTAGATACAATAATAGTAGGAATAGATCAAGCAACAGGGATGTAGTATGTTACAGATGCAATAGAAAGGGACATTTAGCTATGAACTGCTGGGGAACACAAAATAGGTCAAACAGTAGAAATAATTACAATAGATCAGGTAGTGCAAACAATCACAATAGATCAGGTAGTGCAAACAATTACAATAGAACAGATGATAAGAACAATTACAGATCAGACAGTGGTAATAGATACAACAATTACAACAACAATTACAGTAATAACACACACAGTGGAAACAAAAGCAGGGAATACAAAAGTAGAAATTCTGATAGAGTTTATTTTGTTAGGGAAAATAAAAACAATTTTGCTTTTTATCCAGCCTTTATAAACAATGTGCCTATTCAAGCGATTAGAGATAGTGGATCTAATACATTGGTCGTCAGGGCTGATCTGATTGAACCACAGTACTATAAGGGATATAGTAGAAAAGTTGAGTTAGCAGATGGCAGTATAAAGGAGTTTAAAGTATTTAAAGTGTTCATTGAGACACCATTCTATACTGGTCATTGTGAGGGAGTAGCTATGCCTAATATGAGACATGACATGCTAATAGGAAATTTGACAGGTTTGAAAGAATGCTCCAAACAAGAAATTGAAGCATGGGAAAAGAAATATGAAATGTTTAAACAAAACAAAAAGACAAAATCAGATAACTATATAAGCAATATGGTTATAACTAGATCTAAAGATAAGCCTAAAGTAGAAACACAGAAACCTAGTAATATAAATAATGAAACAGTTAATGTTGAAGAAAATAAGGAGAAAGAAGAAGAATTAAAACAAGTTGAAACACAGGACCATGAGCATAATAATATAGACACAAAACAATTTGAAATACAAAGTCATGAGCATAATAATATAGACACAAAACAATTTGAAATACAAGGTCATGAGCATATAGACACAGAGCAACAAAAAGAGGTACCTAAAGAAATTAAAAATGAAGAATTGAAAGGAACAAACAAACTAGCTCAAGAACAAAAACAGGATAACATAATTGGGAAAATCTATGATAGGATTAGTGATAAAAGGAACAATAACCCAATTGAGAAATTTGTCATAGAAGAAGGAGTACTGTTTAGGAAAACAAAATTAAATGGTAGAGAAATAAAACAGTTAGTTTTACCTCAAAAGTATTGGAAGGATGTCATGATTTTATCACATGATAGTAATTTAAGTGCACACAGAGGTATTAAGAAATGTTTCAGAAACTTAGCAACCCAAGTGTTTTGGCCTAAAATGAAAGTAACCATATCAAACTATATAAGGTCATGTGACATGTGTCAAAGAAGAGGACTTAAGGGTAAATTAGGTAAAGCTCCATTACAGACAATGGATGAACCAAATAAACCATTTCAAAAGATAGCAATAGACATCATAGGACCTTTAACCAAAACTGAGCACAATAATAGATACATATTGACAATAGTGGATATGTTCAGTAGATATCCTGAAGCAGTAGCATTATCTAATATAGACACAGAGAATATTATTAATGCTTTAGATCAAAAGTTCATAGTGAGACATGGGATACCAAAAACATTGCTATCAGACAATGCATCTATGTTCACATCTGAATTATTTAAAAGATGGACATTAAAATATGGCATAGAACATATTAGATCTTCAGCATTCCACCCAGAAGGCAACGGCCTCTGCGAACGATTAAACGGTGTTATAAAGAGAGCTTTAGCTAAAATTGTAGAAAACAATCAGAAAAACTGGGATCAATATATTAACTTTGTTCTATTTTCTCTTAGAAATAATATTCATGAGGCAACTCAATTTTCACCATATGAGTTGGTTCATGGAAGGAAACCCAGGGATGAGATACAAATTTTTAAAGAAAGCCTAATTATAGACAAAGAGGGAAATGAAAATGTTAATGAAACAGTATTAGATTTAAAACAGATATGGAAAGAAGCTTATGAGAATAATATGAAATATAAAGAAACAGTGCATGAGAACTTAAATGAAAAAAGAAAATTAAGAAAGTTAGAAGTAGGAGATAAGGTATTACTTTTGGTAATTGACTTAAAAAACAAATTAGGAAAACAATGGAAAGGACCATTTACTGTCACACACAAAACAAGTGAAGTAAACTACAAGATAAACATGAATGGGAAAAGAAAAACTTACCATATAAATAATTTGAAACTATACACAGAAAGAAATGAAGAACAATTTCAAGGTATAGATACAGAGGTAGACAATGAAAATCAAAATAATCAAATTCAAAACTTAGATGCAGAAAATGAAGAAATTGATAATCAAATACATGAATGTTTCATGGTATTAATTAATGAGGAAACCAAAGAAAATGATATTAAAAATATACCTATATTAGAAACAAAAGATAGTCAAACATGGGAAAAGTTAAATTTGGGAAATTTATCTCCAGAAAAGGCAAGGGACATAATGAACATTGTTAGTGATTTCAAAGAAATTTTTTCAAGTTTGCCAGGGAAAACAGACATTATAAAGCATGACATAAAACTAGCAAGTGATAAACCCATTTTTATGAAGCCTTATAGGATTCCACTACACTTACAGGAAAAAGTTAAAAATGAAATTGACAACTTATTAAAACTAGGAATAATAGAACCATCTAATTCAGCTTATGCTTCACCAATAGTTATAGCAAAGAAAAAGAATGGGGACATAAGACTATGCATAGACTATAGGCAGTTAAATAAGATAACAGAATTTGATCCTTACCCTATGCCTAACATTGATGACATACTACACAAGTTATCTAATGCTAAGGTCTTTACAAAATTAGATCTGACAAAAGGGTATTGGCAAATTCCTTTAACTGATAGAGCTAAACCTTACACTGCATTTATCACTCCATATGGAACATTCCAATGGAATTTCATGAGCTTTGGGCTTGTAAATGCTCCAGCTACTTTCAATAGAATGATGATGGCAGTTATAGGACATAGGAAAAAAGTAATATGCTATTTAGATGACATTTGTATTTTTCATCAGGATTGGGAGGAACATTTAAAAGGGATCAGGGAGATATTTAAAGTAATCAAAGATAATGGTTTAACAGTTCAATCAGAAAAAGTAGAGATAGGTTTAGAAGAAATCACATTTTTAGGACATAAAGTTAAGAATAATACCATCAGTCCCATTGAGGATAATGTTAAGAAAATACTAGATATAGAGATACCAACAACACAGAAACAGATTAAATCAATATTAGGGATGATAAATTACTATAGGAAATATATACCTAACTTAGCAGAAATTGTGGACCCACTAAATCAACTATTAAAGAAAGGGCAGCCTAAAAAAGTAAATTGTACAAAAAAATGTATAGAAGCTATAGAGAAGATTAAGCATATTTTTTCCACAGATTTAATTTTAAGATTACCAGATGTTTCCAAAATATTCTATGTTACTACTGATGCTTCTGGCAGTGCTATAGGTGGTTGCTTGATGCAACAGTATGATAAATTACATCCAATAATCTATGTTAGTAGAAAATTATCTGATGCTGAGAGAAGGTATAGTGTCATAGAGAGGGAAGCTTTGGCAGTTGTGTGGGTTGTGACTAAATTAGAAAGTTATTTACTAGGGAATAAATTTATATTACTATCTGACCACAAGCCATTAAAATTCATGCAGGAAAAAAGTATTAAAAATGGAAGACTGTATAGGTGGTTTCTGATTCTACAAGAATATAATTTTGAACTACAAGCAATAAAAGGAGAAATTAATATCGTGGCAGATATGTTATCAAGAGTTACTGTAGGATAGAACTAGTGTAAATAATGTTCATTGATTTTAATTTATTGATGCATGTACATTGTTATGTTTTAATTAGTGGGCATGAATAAGTTGTTTGTATGGATACTGTATTTTATTCATTTGAAAGGGAGATAACTCAATTAATTTTAATTGGGATTTTTTATTAATCAAGGGAGATAATTATAAAATGTCAGTAATGAAGACAAAAGTATAAACTAAAGTAAGTATGATCATCTAAAGTCATTATTTTATTTTTTTAAATCATTAACATTCATTGCTTAAAGATTAGGTCAATTGGAAATGGTAAGTGGAGAGAAAATACAACTTATTAGTGCCCAACAAAAAAGTTAGGTAAATTTATTGGAAAAGTTTTTCTGATACAAATATTACATTTTGTTCGACAGGAAAGGTTTGGTGATGTTCCGAACATCCACACATACGCTATGCTGTTGACAGTAGCCTACACATACGCTATGCTGTTGACAGTGGCCATGTTAAACTTATATGCCTATGGAATCAGCAAAGGCATCTCCATGTATGAACTATGAACTGTCATGTCACTTTAACTTTTTATGCCTATGGAGTCGGCAAAGGCATCGCCCATATGACTGTTTATGGACTATACTACTATACACATGGCTCGTTTTTGAGGGACTCTCTTGCATTATTCATGAAAGGAACTACGTTGTTTATTTATGGACTTTATGGACTTTGTGCATTGTTTAATTATTGATGGACTCTGTGTTCTTTATGGAAGAGACTACCTAAGGATTGTGTACATAGTGTAATCATTTATGGACTTTTGCGTTGGTAGTGGAAAAGACTGTGATAATGAACTGTGTTGTACTTTATCATCATCAACGACAGTAGTGATGATTGGAACAGTATTTTATTTCCTACCATAAGCTATAGTGGAACTGTACATATGTTTATTTGATTACATCTATGGACTCATATGAACAATGAACTCAATGTGTCAAGATGTCTATCAAGACTCAAGAGCAAGATATATGTTGTGGTCCTTTTCCCCAATAATGGCCATGTAAATTGTAAGACATATGACAGTAGGAGGTAGAGTTTTGGACTTGTGGACTGAAAAAAATTGATTGACAATTTTTTTTTGATAAAGGGGGGAGGAAATATGTAATGACTTGACGCGTAGAAGTATTGGGAAAATCGGGTATCTATAGAATGACGTGACGTAGGGATTAAAAACTAGGATTACATAACGACGAAAGATAGAGACGGACGTGACGCCTAGAACTAGCAACACGATTTCTGACTGTGTCCTTATTTTACGTATTAAATTGTTTGAAGTTAAACAAGCGTTATCAAGTTATTCAATCTATCTGTTATTGTGTGTTCGAACTCGTAATTTCATCAGCACAACAAGCAATCTTCTAATACAAACACCTTTAACACCTCCTCATGTGGCTGGTGAGACCTATGCGAGCCCGGAATGTTCGGCCGCACTCTGGGCAGTTAATTCCAGCTGGAGCTAGTGTCGTTTGCCTTGCTTTCCTTCTCTGGCGTTTTTCTTTCGCAAGCGTTGTTCTTTTTTCCTCAGCAACATGTGCGCTGGATCTCACAGAGCGTCGCCATGATACTCTGTCATGTGCCTCTGTCTCCCAGGTGCCTGGGTCAATGTTGAACTCCTTTAGAGAAGCTTTGAGGGTGTCTTTGTAGCGCTTTTTTTGACCACCTTGCGAGCGCTTGCCTTCTCTTAATTGGCCATACATGAGACGTTTTGGGATGCGGTGGTCCTCCATCCTGCACACGTGTCCTGCCCATCGCAGCTGGGACTGCATCAGGATTGTGTGGATGCTTTTCAAACCAGCTCTTTGAAGGACTTCAGTATCTGGCATTCTGTCTTGCCATTTGACATTTAGTATTTTTCTTAGACATGTCATGTGAAAGTGATTTAGTTTTTTGGCATGTCTTCTGTATACTGTCCATGTTTCTGAGGCATAGAGCAATGTAGGTAGGAGGACGGCTCGGTAGACCCCAAGCTTAGTGTTTGTGGTGATACCACGTCTGTTCCAAACATTGTTTGATAGTCTGCCATATGATGCACTGGCCTTGGCGATGCGAAGGTTGATTTCGTTATCAATATTTCCATTTCTGGAGAGTGTGCTGCCAAGATATGTGAATTTGTCCACTGCATTTATATCTTGTCCATTTATAGTGATGCTTGGATCCGAGTAGGCTTTCCCAGGAGCAGGTAAATATAAGACTTCAGTCTTATTTTGTGTTAATGGTAAGGCCAAAGTCTGAGCATGCTCTTGAGAAGTCACTGACGATGCTTTGTAGATCGTCTTCAGAGCAGGCATTTAGGGCGCAGTCGTCAGCAAATAGCAAGTCTCTGATTACTGCTGAATTTGTTTTTGATTTTGCTTTGAGCCGCCTCGGGTTGAATAGGCCACCATCAAATCTGTATGTTATATTTATTCCTTTGTTTTCTCTATCCGTGAATGCATCTGTCAGCATAGCGGAGAACATGATACTGAACAGTGTAGGTGCTAGGACACAGCCTTGTTTTACCCCGTTTGATACTTCGAAGGGCTCTGATGGTTCACCACTTTCTTGGACACGGACCTTCATGCCATCGTGGAATAGTATCACCATGGTAATGAATTTTCGTGGACAGCCATACTTTGACATAATCTTCCAGAGACCTTCCCTGCTGACAGTGTCGAATGCCTTCGTTAGGTCGACATATATTGAGAAGAAGTCAGCATTTTGTTCTTGGCATTTTTCCTGGAGCTGCCTTGCCGCAAAGATCATGTCAATGGTTCCACGCTCTTTTCTGAAGCCGCACTGACTTTCTGGTAGTAGACCATGTTCTATGTGTTGCATGAGCCGATTTAGTAGGATGCGTGCAAGGATTTTCCCAGCAATAGAAAGAAGAGATATCCCTCTATGGTTGTCGCAGATTTGGCGGTTTCCTTTTCGCTTGTATAGATGAACAATTGTGGCATCTTTAAAGTCTTGTGGTATTGACTCATTTTCCCACATAATTAAAAATAACTCATGAAGTCTTTCGATCAGGGGTAGTCCACCTTTTTTGTAGACCTCTGCGGGAATGGAGTCAGCTCCTGGGGCTTTTCCGCTTGCAAGCTGTTGAATGGCAAGATCGGTTTCCTTTAGCGTGGGAGGGTCATCCATTTTTTCATTTATTGGTACTTGCTGTAGCCTGTCTATGGCCGCTTCATTTATGATGGAAGGTGTATTGAGAACCTTTTCGAAGTGCTCGGCCCAGCGTTTTAGGATTTCTTCCTTATCTGTCAATAGGATTGTCCCATCAGCATTTAATAGAGGAGATGAGCCTGACTTTGTGGGTCCATAGATTTCGTTTATGGCATGGAAGAAGTTCTTCATGTCGTGCTTGTCGGCAAATTCCTGTATTTTTTCCACTTTCTTGCTAAGCCAGGTATCTTGCATTTGGCGTAACTGTTTTTGCACATTTTTGCGGATGTTGGTGAATGCATCTTTAGTGGACTGGGAGTTTGGGTTGTTCAGATACAGTTTATGGAGCTTGTGCTTTTCACCTAACAGTTTACTGATCTCAGTACTGTTTTCATCAAACCAGTCCTGATGCTTTCTCTCCGTAGGTCCGAGTATGCTTAATGCTGTGCTATGGATAGCTTCTTTGAAACATTCCCAGCTTTTATCTACATTCGATTCAATTAGAGAGGTGGACTTGAGGCAGTTCTCTATCGCATCTGCGAACGACTTTTCAGTTTTGTCATCCGCTAGGCTGCCAGTGTTTAGCCTTTTTAGGGGTTTAGATTTTTGCGGACGTCTCTTAGGTTGAATACGAATGTTGAGCTTTGTGATGATGAGGCGGTGGTCTGTTCCACACTCTGCACCACAGCAAGATTTGGTGACACGTATGTCCTGACGGTCGGATTGTCTGGTGATGACGTAATCTATGAGGTGCCAGTGTCTTGAGCGGGGATGCATCCAGGAGGTTCGCTTTCTCATTGGAAGACTGAATATTGTGTTTGATATGAGCAGCTTGTGTTCAGCACAGGTCTGGAGTAGTAATAATCCGTTGCTGTTGCATTGTCCTATCCCAAATTTGCCTAAGACTCCTTTCCAGATGTGATGGTCAGAGCCGACTCTTGCATTGAAGTCACCGAGAATGAGTAGCTTTTCTGTTTTTGGAATATCACGTATGGTGGAGTTTAGTTCTTCGTAGAACTTTGCTATGACGTCGTCTGGGTTGGTCATGGTGGGTGCGTAACAGCTAACAATGGAAATGTGTTTCTTCCCGTTTAGTAAAGGCAGCTTTAAGATCATTAGTCTGTCACTAATTCCTTTAGGAGGCCCGACTAGTTTAGGTAATAATGATGTCTTTATGGCAAAGCCGACTCCAGATTCACGTCGTACTTATGTGCTTCTACCGCTCCAGAAAAAAGTGTATCCAGAACCTCTTTCACATAGTTCACCTTCACCTGCAAGTCGAGTCTCGCTTAGTGCTGCTATATCAATGTTATATCGGTGGAGCTCCGTGGCTACTAGTGCAGTTCGTCTTTGTGGCCTTTCAGAAGTGTCATTGTCAAGAAGTGTGCGCACATTCCATGCGCCTATGTTAAGAGGAACTATCCTCGTCTTTTTCTTTTGATTTCGACCGCTTGAGTAGGGTTCCCGCCAACTGCGGTAGGCTGGCTAGGGTAGTTTAGAGCAGGCAATTTTTGGGGCACCTTTTCTAGCCCTGTCCTCATGCTATGGAGGTGAGCAGTGCACTCCTAAATAGGGCTGCTCAGCCGCTCAGGGGGCTGCCGGACTCCACTGCTGCTCTGTGTCAGTGGTGAACGACCATATGGCCTGAGCCGCCTGTGTGCAGGGTTGCAGCTACGGCTTCCAGTGTGCCCACACCTACCGCTTCACTGCTTGCCTGTCGCCACAGGGCTTTGGTTTGGTTGTGTTTGGGGGGGGGATGACAAGTGACTTGCGCTGGAATTTGGATTATAGTGAGGAGGATTCGCGCAACACGTCGACCTCACTCTCTCGCCCTATAGCCCATCCTTTTCCGGAAGCAAGATTTAGTCAAGACGTCCGGGGACAAGTTTGGGTGCAGTGGCTGACCAGAGACTTCCTGCGTGTCTTGTCCTGCTCTTAAGTGCTCCACAGCACTGTGCTGGTATATGCCTTTCTGTCCGATTTGCCGAGTTTTTCACGTTTCGCACAGGCCGCCAAGTCCAGACTTCACATGCTAGGTTTGACAAAAACCTCAGTGTACTGAGTGCCATGGGCACGTCAGATACCCTCTACCTGGTTTAGCCGGCCAGTCAAAGCCGTTTCCGGGGTGTGGCCGCTGCGCATGCTACAGCTTCTGGGAGCCACAGGAGAGAGTTGGGTACCGAGTGGGGACCAAGAGTGGGCCAAGCCACCCTCGAAAAGAGGGTATGACTGCCTGTCCACTAGAGGTGCTACCCCTCCTAGATACCCCATACACCCATACGTGCAGATAGCCAATGAAACATAGTCAGTACATAACTATGTAAATATCTGTTAGTTCAATTATTTCATTGTTAATGGGGTAACAAAATATATGGTCTAGTAGTTACTACTAGATGGGTATAAGATGACACTAGTTATTTGCAAATAGTTGATATATTATTTACTTAACTTTGTAATTTGTTTGGTTGACAATACTGTTAGTAATTATATTTGAATTATATTGGTGTATGAGTGCGTAGCATGTGTGTACGATTAGAAAGGGCATTGATAAGGCGACGGTGTATTTTTTTGTCACGGAACGAGGAAAACGAGTAAGTTTTGGAATTCCGCTTATGTTATGTCATCATGATCATTCATCAGTAAAAGGTTAGGTCGATTTGGGACAAGTAAGTGGAGAAAGGAATTAAATACACTTATTAATGCCCGTCAAACGTAAGGTAAATTGTGGTGAACAAGTGGTGATACATGTCCATTTGTCATACCAGGAAAATGTCTGTCCTGACGTGCGAGAACCTCGGGAACATATGGTGACATCGATAGCGTGACGCACCTATGGTGTCAGTATGAACTATGTATACCGTTTATGGGCACCTACTGGACACCACATTGGACAGTAACGCACCTTAGTGAAGTATGGGTGGAAAAGAAGAACTTGATTTTGGACAGTATTGCTAAACCGAAGTCAAGACTCAAGTTGATGTTGTTTTTTATGTTTCCCCATACTTTTTGGCCCTTGCTCATTGTAAGACTAAGACTGTAGAAAAAAAATTGACTGACAATTTTTTTTTAGCGGGAGAGGGAGGAGTTGTTATGACATGATTAGAGTGTAGATTTATTTCGGGGATAATTAAGGGATAAGTTTTCATTAGTGACGGAAGTGACGATAGGTTAGATTAAAAAACAAGAGGGAAGAGATTGACGCTATCAACAAACAAGACGCTTTTCGATATACAAGGCAAGACACTATAATCGAACGACAACGACGGGTCCCTTCTTGAACATTAAAGTTCATTTATTGTTGAAGCAGCGTTGACTTACTATATCATTGTTCGGCCTTCATTGGTGGTTTGATTTGTGACAGTTTATCTTTCAACACCGTGAATCGGCACGCAACAATATACAATCAATATATGAATAACAATTCAGAAATAAATATACTGCCTTAGTTTTATCTGATTTACTCGATTCAAAAGACATTCTCTCGAGTAAACGTCACTAGATTAAATTATACATGATACATACATATAGGATATTTGAAGATCAGCTTTTGATTAAGAAGTATTAATGTCTTATGTATTTGTTTCTTGTTTTTTTTGGTCGTATGTACTGTCAAAATAATTCTTTAGTTTTAGTTATGATAGGATGCACAGTTATGCGCCTAGGCTACATCTAGGCCTACTTTTTTTTTTCAGACGACAGAGAAAGAGTAAATAGGATTGTATTTTTTTGTATTCAACTAAACTCTACACAATAATGCTTTGAACTGACATTTAGAGTGCAATTATTTTGAGGTATTTAACTAGCATAATTCACTAAAATTTAGACTTCACCAGCGTCTAATCTTTCGACTCAGAACATAACACAACTGAATAAGACATGTGCCGTAAGCTCAAAATTGGAACCAGTGAAATCTGCCCATGTGCATTGTCACCAGAGATTCAAAACTGCTCTCATTACTAAGAGGCCCGTACAAGACACTGACCCCAAAACATCCCAATAGAAAGAAACTTATAGGGAGAGCTTGATTTGGAAACCACTACGCAGTTTATCTCATGTATTGGTGTTGGTCTAGTCATCTGAACGCTCCAACATGAAAATGAGAACTAGGACGAAGACTACAATTTAGTCTCAATAATGATCTACTAATCTACTTAATAATGTAAATGTCCACATTTTACTTTAGGAGGTAGACCCAATGATGATGTAGCCAAGTGCTGGTACTGCCATTGTGACGGGTTGTCGCGTGTGATGTGTATTTAGCTTGTTTGGTGTCTAGGGGATGATTATTTTTGAAGATATCACACACTGACCCATCAGCAGATAAATCGGGAGCAGACACGCAATGAGACAAGCAATGGAAGAGAGATACAAATGATGATGATATAAAGAATATTTATTTACATAAATATTTACAGAGAAAATAAAAGGGGGAGGATTTGCATCTAACTCTAATCAATACTATATTTGATCATCACTCTTGCACTTAATGAGAGAATATGTCACTTTGTCCTAGTTACTTAGCTCTTTGTCTTGATTGGATCGCAGTTATCTGTATCCTGGCTGGTAGTGGCGTTTCTAGCAGGTAGAGGGACGCCGATGATATAGTCTTTGTGGAGTTTCAGTCCAAAAGTTCCAATATCTGTAGTGGGCACAGTAGGGCGAGTGGCCGGCTACCGTGGGCACAAGTGTACTGCGGGCAGAGCTGATCTACCGTGGGCAGCGTAGGGCGCAGGATAAGTCCAGTGAGTTGGCGAAGCTATGACGTCTCGCACAGAGCGGGGTCTATAGGGACGTCTTACCTAAGAGGCTGACAGGCGGACTGTCAAATAGGCAGGCTTGAGCCGATAGCGCCAAGTGGGCAATGAGTAGTGACTTTCAGCGCTGAAAAGCACTTATCAGTACGTGGTACTCGTAGTAGATCCAAGTGAGCAGGCGATGCTCATTAGTACCAAATAGGCAAGTTGGCAGAGTGCGAGATAGCACTAAATGGGCATGTCCTAGTAGGTAGCAGATAGGAACAGGTCTAAGTAGATCCGATAAATTGGTGACAAGTATGTAGCAAATAGGCAGACACCTGAGGGAGGCTGCTGATAAATAAAGACAAGTTAGGACATGTCTCTCATGCATCTTATCGATGCCCTCGACTGAGGTGCATTCGTCAGATTGGTGAAATTGCTTTAATGCACATTGGGGAAAATGATGACAAATGGAATCGGAAAAATAGAGGGCTGATAGTAGCAATATAAAATGTACATAAAAAGGGGAAAAATAATATGAAATATACCTGAAAGGGGAAAATAATAATCTCGATTAAATACAAGTAGAAAGAGCATGGGGTGGGAAGAGAGGGGAGAAGTGGACGATGGTCAGTGACCATGACGCTTTGTTTACATGAACAATGGACTGCAGTGGAGCGAGTGTGTCCGTTCAAGGGGAAGGAACAACTCTTTCGAAAGCAAAATGAATAAAAGGGGGAGATAATCCATGTATCTCTACTAAGCGCAGTGTTGGTACGCTAATCAAAATTATCACAGCGGTCAGCCGAGATAAATGAAATAAAATACGAGTTACATATTGTGTACAAGTTTGCGTCAATGATGAATTGAGCAACGTGGCAATAGTATTGCCGACATAGGTAAATGTAATACATAAATATAAACATATGCAATGGTTAAGTTTCCTACTTTCGACAGTGAGAAATACACAATGCACAAATTAAATATAAATGACATAAGTAAAACACACATGATAATATTTAGAATGAAATATACACAAGCTAGATAAAATAGAACTGTGATTTACGATCGGCTAACTCACCACCAGGTATTCCTCTAGGAGTAAGAATAAATGAAATAGTCCAGACTCGTGCGCCAACGAGGGAGAGAGAGAAATGTGTATTTTGAAATAGATTAGCTTATAAAAGTCGGAAGTAAGACCGGAAACAGGAAATGTGATAAGATAGGGATTATCTCTCACGTGAAGCACTTTTGACGAATCTCACATATTGGAGAAAATCCTGAGGCGTGTGAACACGAGATAAGTGACACACCTTGGAGGGCCAATAGACGTGTGGCCTTGAATAATCTCTTTGATCAAGGAGAGGCGCGGGTATGGATAGAAGAAGGAACAATCCTACCCAGACGGTGTCGACTATCAGTCGGACATCCGGCGCAAAAGATCAAAGTAAGCGATCGTGCGTTTATCTTTGCCCCAGTCAAGCTAAGAGGGGTGACAGTCATGGACCATGAGGTAGACTTTAGTCTAGCGTAAAGAGGAAATAGGTGGGGTTGTGAAGAAATAGGGCATAGAAAGGGGAAATAGTTAAAATAAAGTAAATAAAGAATTATAAATAATAATTAATGCTGTGATGAAATTGAGCGAATCTGTCAGCGAGTTTTTGACTTGTCACAGCCATTCGTTATCTGCATTTCTTTCAACATGAAACTCGGTTTCCTCCTGTTTTGTTTATTTCTGTCACTTAATATATTTGGTAATCTTGTGAAGAATCTAAGTGCAAACTTGTGTCAATAGGCCTACAACAATTTCTCTAAACAAAGTTGCAGATCTGGTTCCATATATATTGAGATTTAATTTTGTTCATTTCTTCTTCTTAATAATTTTGATGAAGTTGTTTGTACATTAAATATATAGATAAAGATGAAAAACTTGATTTTTGAACTAATTATAACATTCATAATACGGTAGCAACAAACATATTTATTATTGTAATTAACCAAATTTATCAAGCTAGTAAAAGACAGTAAAGCAAAACATTCACTATACCATTCACACACAATTCAATATTTATTCACGCCCGTTAAAAGTATAGGCCCAACTTACTCCACTTGTGTCCTCGAAGAACTGGACATGCAGCATGGCTGGTCATGGTCTCATATTGATGTGACGTGTCAAAGTTGTACCACATTAATGCCATGTTCTAATAGCCAATAGAAGAAGTAAAATATACACAAACTAATGCAAATATAATCGACGATGTAGAATGTCTAAATGTGTAAAAAAACAACAACCTTGCAACTATTTGCTAAAGCATGAAATACTTCGTATTATATAGTTTGAACTGCATGTTAAATATCGAAATACTATTCAAATATTAGGATAATATTATATGCTAGTAAGATTGCATGGGTGATAATGAATACACTTATTACAAATGTATAGAATCAGTGGCTGCCTTAGAGACAACAGTACAAAGTAGATATACAGAATATACTTTGTACTGCTGTTTCAATGGTCCCGAGTTCAAACCCATAAAGCATCTCCTGCCGCCCTAGACACAATAATTTTCATTCTGGAGGAACCCAGGAAACTTTTAATAGAAACATGTATATGCAGGCCCTTGTTTTCAAACTTCAGTGAACCATGTAAGAGAAGCTAAACGATTCGATGCAATATTATTAGCTACTGTGTGGTGCAATATAAAAATAGATTCTTCCAACATTAATTAACTATATATTTTGTATCGGTGAACGAACATTTCAATTACATAGGGCTATTTTCATAAGAGGAAAATATTGTATTAACATGTTTGTTTAAAGGATGTAGATCTGTTTTAAACGGAGACTATATTTAGTGTAGACTGCGACTACAGTGTCTACTATCCACACTTCATTTTTTAGACAACTTGACTATAATATGAAGAGTTTCTTGGTTTGCTTGCAATGTACACGTCAATAAAACGTTTTCTTGATAGTAACAAATGCAACGAGAGTACAAATTAAGGACCTAATACGTTCAGCCCTTGCTGATGAGATTAAGCTCATTTCTTTCTTTGGCCGAGGGTTACAGAGAATATTATATAGCCAGCACAACGAGCAGCTCATTTACTTTCACAAAGTATATAACCATTAGATTTGGTTGGACCCAGGGGCGTCTAACAATCCCGATTCAAAATCCTAGTCTCTGGGATTTGAACTTCAGACTCCTCGATACGGAAGCCAAGCGCTATACTACTCAGTCACTAAGCCCCCCTCCCCCCAAAAAAAGTCGACAACAATTTGTTGGTGGCAGTTCAAGATGTAAACATGGTACACACACGTCTGTAATTTGAATGAGACTATCATAAGATTATCTTCGTGTTCAGAAGTCTTGTTGAAAACTTTTTTTTTCCTGTTACGCTAAGTCGTCAACAGAAAAATATTCAAAAGTCAGGAGAAATTCGATATTTCTTACAAGAGAAAGTTGAGAAGAATTTCGCATTTAAATGTCAACTTTAAAAAAAAAATTCATTTTGTTGCAGGAGTCTTTCGTGAAAATTGTTTGTTCTAATAGGACTTGATTTGAAAATGAGATGACGTCTTTATCTTCATTAAGTAACTTGAAGGGTGATGTAGTTAACTTTCTTAAAGGAACGAGTGTAACGTATTAGAAGAAAAAAAAAGGTCAAACTTATACAAAGCCAAGAGCCAAGTTAATGTTCACACACTTTGACTGGTGTTACTGAAAGTCCTAGTTGGGGGAAGACTGTGGCACCACCCATTTTCACGTCACTCAGCTGTTCAAATACAAAGTCAATAAAGGTTTGGATTAAATTTGTGAATCAGATTTGGATTCCTACTAATATAGTATATATTGATACTTTCCTAATAGTCACAAAAATGTTTGAAGTCACTAGTCAAAACATGGTTCAAATCACAAGTCAAAATATGGTTCAAATCACAAGTCAAAACATGGTTCAAATCACAAGTCAAAA
>JADKLZ010000166.1:18790236-18803879 GCA_021533235.1 Biomphalaria straminea | reverse complement strand
TTTTTTTTCCTTTAAGTGCCAACTGATTAAGATTACGATGTAACTTTTGATATGTACAAAATAAATCTAGCCAAACATTTAGGTAGACTCTCAAACTTTTATCTGTAATACTCCCCCTCGTCTGTCCCCTCCCAGTAAGCTCTATCAGCTGAGTCCTGGAGGTATTTAAAATAGACTAAATAGAAGCCTAAAGACAAATAACTTTATTATAGCTCTCCTGCTTTTCTTAAAGTATATATATAATATAATAATAGGCTTGTCTTCGAGTCCGAATATTAGTGAGGAATACAGTGTTTCCCGTGGCTGTGCAGTCCCAGAAGTGACCTACATATTTTGCCACATCCAGGGCAAGCAAAACCATTGTCCGCAGGTGGTCGGTTTAGATTTTCTTTTCGTCGTCTGCGTTTGTCCTCGGCGGCAGATTTTCTTTTGGTCTCAAATGTGTATCCCGCGGCCTTTGTGAGTGACCTCCAGCTGTCTCGTTCCGACGCCGCATGCAGCCAGGTGCTCTCCTCTATGTCAGCCAAGGAAAGTTGACGCCTAAGTTGGTCTTTGAAGCGTTTCCGTGGGGCGCCTCTGTTACGTCGACCACCTTTTAGCTCACCAAAAAAGACTGCCTTTGGCATACGTTCGTCTCCCATACGGGATACGTGCCCTGCCCAGCGTAGCTGTCGGATCATAAGAAGTCCCTCTATACTGTCTATACCGGCGTTCGCAAGGACATCGCTGTTTGTGGTGCGGTCTTGCCATCGTATGTCCATGATGGAGCGCAAGCACCTTTGGTGAAAGCGCTCAAGGAGTCTTAGCTGTTTTCTATATAGTGTCCATGTCTCAGAGCCATATAGAAGGGTTGAGAGAACCACCGCCTGGTAGACATTTATTTTTGTAGGTAGGCGGAGCGATTTGTTCTTCCAAACTCTCGCCTGAAGGCGTCCAAAAGCACTGCTGGCCCTGGCCAGACGGTTATCAACTTCCCTTGAAAGTGAGGCGTCATTTGACACTATGCTACCAAGATATGTGAAGTGGTCTACAGCGTTAAGGGGATGCCCGTTTACTGTGATCCTTGGGGCTGAGTATGTTTCATTGGGTGACTTCTGAAACATGACTTCTGTTTTCCCGAGGTTTATACTATAGATAGACCGAAAGAGGCGGCAGCGTAGGCAAATTCGTTTACCGCGTTCTGGAGGTCATTTTCATTGTGAGCTAGCAGGGCGCAATCATCGGCATAGAGAAGCTCCGTTATGACCATCTCCTTTTTTTTTTTTTTTTTTTTTTCACACAAAAACAAAAAACAAGTGTTATATATTATTATTATTATTGTATTGTGCGAATTTATATTTGTACATTTATTCTTGTTACCAATAAAGAACATCGCTTCCGGGTCATTCACTGGAAAATATTATCATTATTTGTCTGATCATTATTTGATCCAAATATTATAAAACTAAATCATTATTTATCATAACGATAAATACTTTTTAGTCCATACCTCCCGCATGACGGGGAATGGGAGCGGGCAGAGTTTGAACCCTGGACCATCGATAAATTTGAACGACAGTACAGCGCCCAAATCGCGCGACCAGGCAGCCATCCTATTCTCTTTCTCTAACTTTCTGATTCTGTATTGACTGTATTCACCTATATGATGTCCTATCAAGTCGGACTGTATTCCTAGTAAGGCTAGTAGTAGTAATAAGTAGTAATTAGATCTAGTAATATTATTAAAGTATTTAAAATTGTATATAATGTATAGAGACTTTTTAGAGTATAGATAGATATCTACATCTATATTCTAGATCTAGAGTCTAGAGTAGATATTCTATACTTATTACTAGTTATAGTCTTCTGTAGTCATAAATAAATGATATATAATATTATATAATAAATTAAATATTTATAATGTATTTTTCCCTTGTATTAAAACCTTTAGAAAGAAAGCTAATTTCATTGCTTAATTCTATTGACTTAATATAGAGGGCCCTAAGGAAAACCTTACAGTAAAATTTAACAGTAGAAAATAAATTTATAGCAGAAATAAATTGATCTAAAGCACCATAATATGCTGGAATGTTAAGAAACACTTGACCTCTGTAACTAGTGTAGGGATATAATTCAGCCTATCTATATGCTTGACTGACCATGCCAATGTGTTTTATATCTTTTTTGCCTGTAAACACTATTGCTTATGCCCCAAGGAAAAAAAAACGCATGAAGGTCAACACAATCATCTATACACACTACACTAGAACAACATGTGTAGGCGCAGTACATCTATCTGACCAGGTTGTTACAATCAGTCAAACACAAAGTCTATTTATGTTGTGTTTTTTTTTTTGGTAGGGAGGGTGTGGATGAGTTTTTTTCTTCTATAGTTTGTTTTCCTACTGCTCTTTGATCTATATAACAGTAGATCTAAACATAAATATCAATAACAGGCCTACAGACTACAATTAATCTACGCATTGCAACATTTAAGGTTCAGGTTAGATGTAGGTATAATGGATGTTCCTGCTGTTAATAAAATATCGTTTGCCACAAATGGATTTAATAAATTATATATTACCTTCTACGCTTCAGATTCCAACTATTAGCTAATAGTTATTAGTATTAAGTTCTTGAAGCCAGAACCAGAAGCAGTCTTTGGACTTAAAAATACAAGTCTGATGACCAGTTGTTGACATAAATACTGTTAATCTTTAATAAATCAGTCAGTAACAGAGTTTAAAACAATAAGGTATATAAAAGGAAAAAAATAATACCAACAAATATAGGTATGTTATTTAACAGTTTCGTAAAATGTTATTACAATACAAGTTATTTACAAGACACCTAGGTATTCGGCTCCGGCTGAATATCAAATTTTATTATCCGGTCATATCCGGTACACCCCTACTATAGAGTATAGTTACAGTATAGTAGTATAGTCATAGCAGTTTATAAGTATAGTATAGTTAACTATAATTTATAATATAGATCTAGTGTAGTCTACTCTATATATATACTTTATACAGTTACAACATAGTCACATAGTACTATAATTCCCCTGCCCCTATAATTATAATAATACTAGTAATATTAAATATATATATATATATATATATATGGCTCCTTCTGTCTCGGAAGACAATGGATGCGCCGAGATGAGTCACTGGCTTTGGTTACGTCTTGAGACGGGGCAGAATCTGGAGTGGCTGATCAAGCCAATTCTGGATCTGCATAGTTTGCCACAGTTTGTGCATTTATATTCCTCAGTTTTAGAGCTGGCTGACAGCAGGGAAGCTTTCTTTTTCATTCTCTTGGCCGAAGCAGCTTCATTTCTTTTGCATTCAGCAAAGTTCGTGCCAGCACGCACAGTCTGTCTCCATGCTGTTCGGTCTTGGGCTATCTCCTCCCACATGCTTTGGTCGATGCCCGTTGCCTTCATGTCTCGCTTGCAGACATCTCTGTAAGTTAATCTTGGGCGGCCCTTAGGTCTGGCTCCCTCTGCTAGCTCAGCGTATAGGATGTCTTTCAGGATTCTTCCATCTGGCATGCGCGTGACATGACCCAGCCAGCGTAGTCTTCTCTGTTGAAGGAGAGCATAGATGCTGTGCATGTTGGCTCGTGTCAAAACGTCCTGGTTGGTGACACGATCCCTCCAGGAGATGCACATTATGCGTCGCAGGCAACGTAGGTGGAAGCCATTTAATCTGTGTTCTTGACGCATGTAGGTTGCCCAACTCTCACTGCCATAGAGGAGTGTGCTTAGGACGCAGGCATTGTAGACAAGGATTTTTGTTGCCGTGGTCAATTTGGTGTTTTCCCACACACGCTTAGAGAGTTTTGCCATTGCTGCAGATGCCTTCCCTATTCTTTTTGTAAGCTCATTGTCTAAGTCAAGGTTGCTGGCTATCGTTGTTCCCAAGTATGTGAACTCTTGCACCACCGTAAGTGTGTGATTTCCGATGTAAATCACTGGTGTTTCTGAAACATCTTGTGCTAGGATTTCAGTCTTGGAGAGACTAATTGTAAGTCCAAACTCCTGACAAGCAACTGCCAGTGCATTCACAAGCCTCTGCAATCCTTCTTGTGAATGAGATATGAGTGCAGCATATTCAACTAATCTTCGGACTCGAAGACAAGCCTATTATTTATTATTATATATATTCAGATCTAGTTAGTATAATAATAATCTACTAAAAAAAAATAAGGCTCAGGCCTCGGCAATTAAACTGGACTTGTACAACAGTTTTCTATATAGATCTAAATTTGTTTTACATTATCATTATAGATCTATTCTATACAACATCTTAAACAAGCGAATCAAATCATGTGTAAACATTAATATATCTATATACTATCTAAGATGATATTGATAGAGTCTACATTGTCTACATCTAGACGTAGACTAGATCAGTCGTCTTCAACTCAACCTTTTTTTGGGCTACCGCCCCCTTTCCCTATTTTTTACTTAAAAAAAATCTGCCAGCACAATGAGCTCCCCCTTCTAAAAAAGATATTACTGAACTAAAAATGCGGCACTGGCAGTTGGAAGGGACAAGTGTTGAATGATCAGGTGCCAAATTTAGATATAATCACATCACTGAACAATGTGAGTGGGCTAGACACAGGTGTCTCACAGTTGTTGTTTGTCCATCAGGTAGGCTACAAATAAAGCTTGTAGTGTTCTATTTCCTGGTTAGGGTGCCAGTTAAAAAAGCACAGAAGAAGGCAATTGAGATTGTTAGAGGTAAAACTGACCCGATTGATTTAAAAAAGAAATTGATATAAAAAAAGAAAATTGAAGATAGTTACAATTTTAAATTCAATAACTGTGAAGCGTTTGTTAGCGTATTGAGAGTATTCATGAACATGAAGTTTCAAAGGTGTTAATGTCAGTTAATGTCAGTGCTGGGTCTCATTGACTTGCCCTCTTTGACTTATTTATATTATTTTAGATATGCATAGTGAAAAAACAACATACTAATTTTATTGACAAATGGATGACAAGTTTATAGACTAACCATTACAAAGCTAATAATATTCAAAAGTAAAAATTGGGGTGGCATCGCTTAAATTGTTAAGAAGACAAAATTACCCTTGGTCTCATTTAGATCTACTAGTAGTAAGACTCTCTGTCTCTCTTCTCTTTCCTTTTCTCTTCTCTATCCTCTTTCTTCTCTTCTCTCCTCTCTCTCTCTCTCTCTCTCTCTCTCTTTCTCAAAATGTGTACAAGACAGACAAACAGTTGATATAAGCTTTGTAAAAAAAACAACTTATAGGCCTTATTTATATATTTTGAGTTGATTTAGCCTTTAAAAAAAAACAAAAAAAATTGTATATTTTTCTTTTTAACTACTCAAGTAGGCCTACTTAGAATATAGGTCTTCTAAGATAAAGGTATGTTAGGTCCATAGGTCTTCTAGGATTAAGATATATATAAAAAGAGATAAGAAATTAGTATTACATTTGTGTCTTTGCTTTTTAAGATTTCAGATTACTCTTTACTTTTTTGATGCTTTAGGCATTAATGATGATTTTAATTACTATTTAAACTTAAACAAGGATAGCTTAAATTAATTCCAGCTCATTGAAGTAGGCATGGCCAAATAGTTATTTTAGGACCAACTGTTTATGTAACTTTATTTCAAATGAAACAAGCTAAACAAAAACAAAGTGAAAGAGCTCTTTCCTATCTACCAATAAAGTACAAGTTATTTCCCATATCCCATATTTGATATCAAACAAAATAAATTAATTGACTAATTGGATATTTTAAAAAATTGACTCATATTTAATTAGGCATAATAAATAATTGTTTGATATTTCAAATTTGATTGGAGAATATGTAAGAAAGAAATTGCTGTAAATGTTGACTTTTTTAAGGGAACTAAATCCAACAAGCTTAGCCATATCTGTAAATACTGAAGGATTCCCTCATTGGTATCAAACAAAATAATTAATTAACAGTAATTAATGGACTAATTGGTAAAAAAAATAATTAATATTTAAATAATTGATTCATCTCTTGTCTTTACCTGTGAATAATTGTGCAAAGTTTCAACTTGATCCAAGACTGGGTGTGGGAGAAATAATGTCTACACACTTTTTACCTGAAAGACAGACAGAGTGAGTTTGATATAAGCTTTGTAAAAAAGAAGATTACTCATATAAATATCCTATTTGTAATTTATATTGGTTGGGATTGAATGAATCATAATCAAACTCCATTTGAGTGACGGCCTGAGAGACTGAATGAATGGATAGAATATAAAATATATTAACAAAATGTCAAAATAAACAATAATAAATGTTATTCTACCTATTTACTATTTATAATGTGTCTTTGTTTCAGAAATTGTGCGTAGCTAATTGAAAAGAAACATTGAACCTACCTATTTATACTATCAAACATGGAACACAATTTTACAGTTCATCTAAAAGCTGTTATTAAAAAGGATATGGAAGAAAATATTGACAATGTATCGTTTGCTCAAACATCTGAAGTACAATCTAATGAATCATATTCCAATCATACTGTTTCTCTTGATGTGAAACATGTGATAAAAAATGAAATGGAAGAAGGTATAGAGAATGTTCCAGAAGCTCCAAGAGAAGCAAAAGACAAGTTGAGTTTAATAGACTTGAAGCAGGACATTTGTTATGAAATAGATGAAACATCCTGTGATCTTCCGGTAAGAAACCATTCATTTTATAATTAATTATGAAATATACATTATATATGTACATGTATTTGAAAATGTCTGGAAGTCTATCTTTAGTGGACTGAAAAATGTAAACATTGACTTTTTAAAAATGTTAGCTCTTTTTATCTTACTTCGCTTGCTATTCAATTAATTATTTCTTCTTTAAAATTGCATTGCTTTAACTAGTTACTGAATGTCAACATGCATTGGGCACCTGCAAATGAATTCTCTCAATACCATTTACTTTTTTTAAAAAAAGTATATCATTTAAAGAAGAAAAAAAAAAGGCAGATATAACAAAGCAAAACATTGCTACAGATTCAGTCATGTATCACATTTGACTACCTTTGTTTAGCTTGAGTCATCAAAGTTGAGAGAGTTTCTGTTTAAACAAAATAATCGGACTGAGATTGTGATGGGTGGTTTGATTGAGACTCTATTCTTGCTTTTACTGACCTTTGATGTAATCAAAAATTGTTCTGAATTTTTAGCCTTTTACCCATCAAATGAAATTGTTTGATGGGCATGACATGGTTCCAAAAAAGGTGATGGGAAAGTCATTGGGTGTTTTGTTTGAGGTCGTCTCTATTCCTAAACCTTCTGCTTATTTATATACCCTCTTTATTTCTTGAAACTGCATATATCTGTCATTCAGTGACTCTACTTGGACAAATTATACAATTAGCATTTGTCTCCTTTGAATTGTTACCTCTTTCTATGGGTGTCACCGACAATGGCATATATTCATGTTATAAATTGTCCCAAGATTTCATTGTTTGCTTACTCAGTATTTGTCTTTTTGATGCCTAGTAAAATATTGCTATTTTCATTGGCTCTGAAGTTGTGTCTTATCAAAAGAGATATTCTAACCAACTTAACAAAGGTAGCCCCTCTTTTGGTTGTCTCCAAAGGAGAAATACTGCTTTTATCTTTGAGTTGTCTCCAAATGAGAAATACTGCTTTTATCTTTGAGTTGTCTGCAAATGAGAAATACTTTTTTTTATCTTTGAGTTGTCTCCAAATGAGAAGTACTGCTTTTATCTATGAGTAGTCTCCAAATGAGAAGTACTGCTTTTATGAGTAGTCTGCAAATGAGAAGTACTGCTTTTATCTATGAGTTGTCTCCAAATGAGAATTAAAGCTTATCTTAGACTTTGAGACAATGTTGTACAGTGTGCTTTTTTTTTATAATTCTTTTCTTTATGGGTTGCTATTGTTGTTTGTGAATAAGTCAGTTGTAAGTATGAGTGGGAAGCTGAATGGTAGAAGAGGTTTAATTAGTTGACCATTCTGTAAGAGCATATGAAGGTATTTTATCATTCTTTTAGATGAAAGTATCTATATACAAAGTATCTATATATAAAGTTGTAATATGTTGTTTAGTTTTCTTTTAGACTTTACTGTGTGGGGGGCATTTAGTTGATTGACTGATTGAAATAAAAATGTGGATTACCTAATTTTTTATGCCTGCGTTTGCAGAGCACTCAAAGTCAACCACAATATGTCAACAAAATATTGAATAAAGTGTTAATATACATATCAATTCATGTTAGCCTTGTCAAGAACCTCATTATCAGCTCAGCTATTCGTCTAGGATGATTCTCACTAATGTAATTTAACTGATAAAACACACCTTAAAGATTACGATAACATTAAAGACCACAATATTCAATAATGATATAAATTATGATCTTTGAACACAAATTTGGATTCTAAAAATTAATATTTAATTAACAGCTACAGTTTGATATAACAAGACAACATAAACAAAAGAAGTTATTACTAAAATACTATTATAAAGTTTAACTCTTGTGATTCTAGAATTAACATTTAATAATCACATAGACATAGATACTTGGCTGTTGGTCACGACAAACTCTCTCTCTCTCTCTCTCTCTTGTCTCACTCTCTAGTCTCTGCACGGAACCTGTAGCCCAACGTCACAGTCCGCTCAACACTAGAGTGATATTTACTTGCGTAGTAGGCAAATGTTACACCACATGTATAAGTACCGTCTCTGTCTCTGACTATGGATGCAACTCTCGACTAAGACTGCCTGTCAGTCTGTCACCAAGGACTGACTGTCACTCTAAATAAATAAATAATCGAAATATCGCTAACAACTAGCTTAAGCGCCATTCTATTACTTCATAATAACCTAACATCTAAAGCTAGATAAATAACTAATAGAAACATTTTCTTACCCTGGTCCTATAGAACTAATTCCTACATGTTTCTCTGGCAAACAACTCGCACCTCTTGGAGCCAAGATCGCGAGCCAACCTCGGCGACTTGCTCCTAAAGTCTGTATGGGTCGTTCACCAGAAAACACCTGACATACGCCCCTGCTAAACTACATGGCGCTGTCCCGGTCTGCCAAAAACTTCTCTATATATAGTCTAAGTATCTAGCTTCCCTCCTAACTAACATTAATAATTGTCTGTCTGTCGAGACCCCCGTATCAGTCGCTCTACAAGACAAACATTGCCCTAACCTTTGTCTGGTCTCTGTCAAGTCTATCAGTGAGCCTTGATAATAGTTATAAAGCTAATTAATAACACTCTCACACACACACACACACACACCACCGTGACAAGCCTGTTGTCTGTGGTATGATATTATCTGTACTAAACAAATTAGAACATAAAATCACTGTGATAGTCACTGAAAATGTCTGACAATACTAAATAGAGCTCTTCAACTCCAATGGACTCTCTCTCCCCTGTCTCTATCTCTCAATGTCTATGTCCACAATAGAGTTCAATACCATTCTCTTCTTCTCATGTGACTCTCACCACTGATTACAATCTCTACCTGTGATGACCAACTTTCTTTTCTCTGACCTGACACTGGCCATATGTTGATCATGATGCTATGTGTAGTAAGCTGCCATGTAGAAGTTTATATAGCTATCAGGAGTATCCTTACTGTAGTTAAAAAACAATACAAGTGTGACCTAGTATTGTGATAGGTCATAAGACCAGTGACCTCTGCTGTACTGGCAAGTTAATCCAGTGGTACTTCGTGGTCCCAAACTGATTACAATCTACCTGTGATGACCAACTTTCTTTTCTCTGACCTGACACTGGCCATATGTGTAACTATGGTTACTATTGGTCAATCAATCAATCAATAGCTCCTTCTTCGTGTTCGAGGATGAGCACATTTCTCATTTCAATGGATTCGAAGATGGCTGTACTTGTCTTATACTTGTGTTGATGAGGTAACTTGCATCTTCTATATTACTTAGTAAAATGTAACTAACTATTTAAGTTATACTTCAATACAAATACAGTATACACAACTAAATTTTAAATTAAGTTGACTAAGTCCAGGATAAATTTCAACACATTAAATGCAATGAAAATGGATGTTCTCTGTCTTCGCTGTCACTAAAAGTACTATATCCCAATAATGCCTAGCACTAATTTATTTTTTACTACTGTGCCGTTTTAATGTCATTTTCTTCATTTTTTGTCTCAAATATTTCTTTATTTTTTTAAAAATAGTTTTCTATCTATGTCACTGTACAATCTTCCAACTTAGAACAGGACATACACCTCATTTAAATTATCATCTCAATAAAATAATCCCACACAACTCCACCTTTGTAGACACTGCCCCCACCCTTATGAAACTGTAAACCATATCCTTTTGGAATGCCCTCTCCTAATCCACCTTAGGCAGAACCTACAACCACTACAGCCCAACATAACCAACACCCTTTATGGCAGTGCTAAACAACTGAAAAAAACAGCACACTATTTTTCCTTGGCACAGTCTGCAAAAGAGCTGACAGCTCAGCAGTAAAAAGCTGGTTAGAAGAAGAAGAAAAATCTTTGTCACTGTACTACTGTCAATAACTTACAATAAATGATTATTAAATTTACATGCCAAATATTTTAATCTTAATTCTGCATTAGACATTCAGGGTATTTAAACTACAGCCTTCAGATTTAGAGCTTTTTCATTGTTGCTCTCACTATGTCCAGCATTGACTTAATTCATTTTGAGCTACTAATGCTTACTGTCGCAAGTCTTCTTCTATCTATTCTTGAATATTGATGATGAATGACGAATGAAGACTTCGCCTACTTTATCTTGAAGTGTAATAAGAAGTTGCTGTCTGAATAGAAGAGTAGACTTGTACTGCCGGGGACTATCTTGAATTAAATACAATTATGAACACAGACGATCTAGGAATCAAATGAATAACTTCCTCATAGAAATAAAACACTAGAAACTTTAATTCAAATATAACTTAAGTACAGCTTATGTACAAGGTACATATTAAAAATGAAAATACAATACAAAGCTTCTTTCTTCAATATTATTTCAGAATAAAACTAGAAACACGACCTATCGTTTAGAAAGCTAGCTCCAGACTGAATCTGGCGCGTCTTATTCCAGCCCCCCAACTCTCCCAAAAAATGTCTTTATTTATTTTTAAATCAACCAATAGATTTACAACATCATAGTGACGTCATTGAGTTAAACTTGAGGCTCTGTCAAGGGACTAGACTTTTTGGGTAATTCCTGAGGCTCAGTTAGGGATTTCTAATTCTATTTACAAACAAGCTTTTAAATACAAATAAATCTATAATGGCATCTGTGACACTTACCCATCACATAAATCACTTTACATTACCCCATGCCATGGGCGTAAGTACAAAATATTTGCTAATCAAAAGAAATAGTAATTGTTATCATTTTATTGGGGATCATTTCACACAAGGATGCTAAAAATAAAAAAAAAAGCTTCATTCAAAACATTAAGCTTTAAAAGATATTGTGAGTTTTTTTTTTGGTTTATTTTTTTAACAGATTTAATAGTTACATTAACTATTTTACCATAGGAAAAAAAAACAACAGGCTATTAGCTTGTGGAATGATAATTTGAAATATATCTGAAGTACAAGTCTTCCCTTAAAATTGAAAATAGTTTTCTTTTTATCAAATGTATCTTTAACAAAAACAAAATTTAATGAACTTATATTATGCAATTATGCACCTGTAAATTTTCCTATGCAATCTATAATTTGTTTTTCTTTTTTTCAATTTGTCCTATTAAGATTCACTTTAAAAAGTTGGGGCCAGAAGAAACTGGATATGTTAGTGGTCCAAATCAACAAAAACTTCCCAGTGAAGAGGATACAAATGAGGATTGTTTACTTTGTGCTCCAGAAAATAAAAACAAGGAAGTATTGAAAACATGTACATCATCTTCACTATTAGAAACAAATCAGGCAGTCCATACAAGTGAGCAAACATTTAAAGTAAGCCAGAAATTGATTTCAACCTCTTCAATTACCCAGCTACACCCAAAGGTTCCTGTTGATGAAAAAAGATTTAAATGTCCAATTTGCCAGAAAGGATTTCCATTCTCTTCAAGATTAAAAGCACACCAAGTGGTCCATACAGGTGAAAAACCATATAAATGTCAACTATGCCCGAAAGGATTTCCATTCTCTTCAGGTTTAAGAGAACACCAGAGGGTCCATACCGGGGAAACACCATATAGATGTCAAGTGTGTCTGAAAGTATTCTCCTCCTGTTCAAGATTAAAAACACACCAAGTTGTTCATACAGGGGCTAAACCATTTCAATGTCAACTATGTCAGAAAACATTTTCATATGCTTCAAGTGTAAGAATACATCAGATGGCCCACACAAATGAAAAACTATATAAATGTCATATATGTCTAAAGGTATTTTGGACTGATTCTGCTTTAAATAAACATTTAGAGGCACATACAGATGAAAAACCATTTATATGTCAAATATGTTTCAAAGTATTTTCATTCGCTTCAAGTTTAAAAGCTCACATGGTAGTCCATACAGGTAAAACAGCCAATAAATGTCAAACATGCCTAAAAGTATTTCCAACATCTTCAACATTAAAAAGACATCAGGTTGTCCACACAGGTGAAAAACCATTTCAGTGTCCAATATGCCTGAAAGTGTTCTCATTCTCAGCAAGTTTAAAGTCTCATCAGGTGGTCCATGTAGGAGAAAGACCTTTTGAATTTAGACAATACAAATGTCTTCTGTGCAATAAAAGTTTGTTACGCCTCCAAGTAATTAAAAAACATGTCAAAATACACATTGATAAGAAGGCATTGACCTGTGTTCTATGTAATAGAAGTTTTTTTCATATCACTTCAGTCAAAAGACACATGTCAGTGCACATTTGAAGATATCTGATAGGATGTGTAGAATTTTACTCTTTGCCCACTCATAAATCTGCTTGAGAATAGATAGGAGCCTTGAATGAATCCTCCACATACCACTGTGGCTCACAATATCAAAAGCTTTTGTAACATCTACACATGTTCAAGCTCTGTTCCTTGCATTTTTATCTTTTCACTACCAGTATCTTCTTTGAAGTAATGCTGGGTCAAGTGAAACAGTTTTTGCAGGAGAGCATCTCAGTCAGGTTTCATTTAGACTGGAATCAGTAGCACCTACTGTCCCATTCTAAAACTAATTGTCACAAAGATTCTCTATGTTGATGATTGTCTTATTCTTTCTCACAATAATTTAGTTTCAACTCTCCATCTAACCATTTCACTAATAAAAACAGAAGTCATGTCCCCAAAATCAGCCTACCTATCACTGTGAATGACTATTCCATCATTGGGGTAGACTACTTTGCCTGAGAAGCATGATATCCAATGTAATGTCATTGTATGGAGATATAGATAACCCTTGAGCTCTAGAAAGCAAAACTTTTGGTTGCTTTTAGACAAGAGAGTAGTAGAATAGTATGACTAAAACAAAAGGATCAGTGCTCACCAAATGGTGATTCACACAAGCTTTCTGTATGTCACTGGGATCTGTTTGCTATACTGGTACCTGTCACTGGGAGCTGTTTGCTATACTGGTACCTGTCACTGGGATCTGTTTGCTATACTGGTACCTGTCACTGGGATCTGTTTGCTGTACTGGTACCTGTCA
>JADKLZ010000166.1:18760596-18781542 GCA_021533235.1 Biomphalaria straminea | reverse complement strand
TATATATATATATATATATATATATATATATATATATATATATATACCTTACAATTTATTATAAATACAAAATAGATATATGTGTGTTTTAATTATATAGATGTATCTATCTAGGCGTATACTACAGAAACACATATAAACACATATAAAAAATCATTAAACCTCATTTGCGTCCATGTGAACATAATAATGTCCAGCTAAGCCATAGTTGACCACCTGGAGAAATTTTTGTTTTTCATTTATATTTGCACTGTTAGATGTCATTTTAAATTCTTATGTAAATAGTAACGTAAAGATAATAGTCATATAGGTATAATACATTAAGTCCGATAATGAGTATTTCCAAACAAAAAAAAATCCAGTACTTTGTGGATATTTTTTTTCGTTCTATCAAATGTAACTCAAAAGAACAACACTGTAACGAGGAAGAAGTAAATGATACAAATATTAGGTGTTATTTTAAAATTGTAAATAAATAAAACTAAACATTTTACTTGTCAATAACCTTAACTAAATATTTTACTTATAGATGAAATGAAATAAACATTTTACTAATAAATGAATTACACTACATATTTTACTTGTCAATCAATCGACTTAACTAAATATTTTATTTTTCAATGAACTATACCCAGCGGTCTTCAACGGGGGCGTTTTCGAGATTTTGGGGGCGCTGGGAGCAAAAGGGGCGGTAGTAAGGGGGCTCTGTGCATAAAGGGGAGAAAGAAGAAACTAAAGATACACTGAAACAAAACACATTTTTAAAAATCTTCAAAATTAAAGCTGGCAAGCTACATATAGACAAGTTATAGTTAGCTTGCTTCTAATTTAACAGAAACAACGTTAGAAATTGATTTCGCGAATCCCATTTTCAATTTTAAATTCTTACTCTTTTGCTGTACCTGTGGGGTACCCAGTGTCCTTAGATCTTCCGCACATAAACGTTTAAGATTTGATAAACAAACTAGGTAATACCCCTTTAAGATTACAGCTAATTATATCTACTTATGTAAATATAATAAATGTTTATTGAAAAAATAATAATTTTACCTTTTTTTTAAACAAAAAACAGTGACAAAGTGTTGTTACGAAAACTTACTGGTGTGCAATGGAATATTGCCAAGAGTTTTTAGTGATTTGTCGCAAGATAAAAAGTATCCCAATGTACTACTTAGAATGACGGCTTTTTCAGAAGAGGTTATGAAACCAAGTCTGCATCACAAACATATAGCAATATAAAAAAATAGTTTTAAATATTCATGAACAATTATAAATTTCAGGATATGTTTTAGTGGCCTCTAAGAAATTTGCATAGCCTTTTTTGTACGTCTTATGGTATTGTTTATTGCAGATTTAAATGAAAAGGCATCACAAAGATTAAGCATTATAAAACACCTAGCTGAAACATCCGGGGGAGGTCAAAAGAAAACCTTAAGACAGTTATACACCGGATACGTCAGATCTGTAATGGATAACTGTATCTCCATACCACTAAAAAGTCATAAATCATCACTAGACACAATCCAAAACCAAGCCCTACGTCTAATTAGTGGAGGTATGAGAAGTACTCTAACAGCAGCCTGTGAAATAGACTCCAATATTGAACCTCTTAAGTTAAGTCGCAACAGAGCATTAGAAGCTATTGAGAGATACAGAAGATTGGAGGACGATCATCCAAATAAACTAATAACACAGAGAAATAGGAAAAACAACCAAAAAAAAAGCTAGCAATGAAAACTTATCCAACTTGCTGACCAACTAGCCCTAAAACACCATCTTCCCAATAGCATAGAAAAAATCACCAGATTCCCAAACATAAGTCCTGGACTCAATTATAAACAGCAAACTATTAAAACACATTTAGTAAACAATACTCTAACAAAAGTATCGAATCCACTGGAGCTCAAAGTAGGCACGCTTGAAACAATTGAAAGCTATCCAAAAACAGCTTTTCATATATACACCGACGGATCAGCCTTCAAAGCTACCATCAATGTTGGTCCTGTTGCCTTCCTGGTCTTCCCTAAATAAACACTTTGAAATAAGTGCACCCTGTGGCGACTACTGCTCAAACTTCCAAGCCGAAATTGAGGCAATCACCATTTCACTACAGACAGTAGATAACAAATTATATGAAGGAGTGCAATCACCATCAGATATTGTTGATTTTACAGACTCCCAATCCACTCTGCTAGCACTTAACAGCAACACCTTAAACAGCCCAAGAGAGTTGACAACACTAATTGTGATAATCCATCAGATGATATCAAATTTAAATATCAATATCACACTACAGTGGATCCCTGGACACATTGGCATTATGGGAAATGAAAAGGCAGATAAGCTATCAAAGGCAGGTTAATCTATGCATCAACCAGATAGACCTGTTGGTTACCTCACCCTAAGGTCAATGTTAGTCAACAATCACAAAGAGGAGTGGCTAACCAATGGGCATCAGGAAACACAGGCAGAGCCATGTACAAAGAAATGACTAGGCCTAACAAACTGGACAGTATTAACTTCCTCCCCCGCAAAGAACAATCTACAATTTTCCAACTAAGAACAGGACACACACTTCTATTAAATTACCATCTGAACAAAATAGACTCCACAGAACTCCCCCTTTGCAGACACTGCGCCCACCCTTATGAAACTGTAAACCATATTCTACTTGAATGCCCCTCCCTAATCCACCTTAGGCAGACCCTACTTCCACTACAGCCCAACATAACCAACACCCTGTATGGCAGTGCTGAACAACTGAAGAAAACAGCTCAAGTTTTTTTCCTTGGCACAATCTGCAAAAGAGCTCACAGCTCAGCAGCAATAAAGCTGGCGAGAAGAAGAAGAAGAAGAAGAATGGTTTCTTTTGAAAATTGATCAAAACTAAAGTTATTATTTAAAAAAAACATGTTACACAAAAAGCCTTTTTCTTCTGATAGTGATGAAATATTATTTTAAAATTGTCTAGTTATGTAGCTTATGACGACATAAGGGGAACCATCATTGGTTGGACAATGATTTCATAAGTAATATAGAATAAACAACAGGTCTATTCAATATTCTAATTGTGAGTTATGATACACAGGCAACATCTTAAGAAACGTTTAGCCCGCAATTTCATTTCTATTTGAATCTAATTATGCAAATTGTAAATAAAATACAAACCCATGCGGAAATGCCGAATAAAAAACAAATGATGAGCAACATGTTCAACTCTTTTTGTAAATTAAAGTTCGTTTGATTTCGAAAGGTTTTTTTATTATTCGTTTTCTTAAGCTCTTAAATACATTTTTTTATTCTTTGAGAAAGAGAAAGATTCAACGGTTAGCGACAGTGGCGTAGCTAGAGTATATGATGCCTGGTGCGGTACCTCATCTTGGTGCCCCCCCCCCCAAATAAAAAAACAACAACTAAATAATAACATTGCTAGCCCTTACTTTTTGGTTCAAAATAATATTAATCAAATATTGTTAATTCAAAACAATCACGTTTACATTAACATGCTACAAGTGCATTTTACGCGCTTTCTTGCTGGCAAAAGTATCAATCATTTTATCGAAATCAATTTTTTCCACTAGCTCATGTTTAATGGATAAAATGGCCAAATTGGTGAGTCGTAAATTTGTCATCGTTGATCGCAAGTAATTCTTGATCAGTTTAAGTTTAGAAAAACTTGTATGTAGCGACGCTTACCGCAATAGTAAAAAAATATGCGAATCATGATGACGATATTCGGGATTGAATCATCTAGCTGATATTTTTTTTTATAAAAATTCAAGAGCCCAACGCGTCCTTGTTTTGGAAGTTTGGAGACTTCTGATGAAACTGTTGAAGCCTCTTTCGCTCCAGCAGAAATTCGTTTTTATCAATGTCGCTAGGAGTACTATCGAGATTGATTTCGACCTTAGGATTTAATAGCTGGGAAGGCGACAAAAATTCATATCTACCTTCTACATCATGAAGTTTCTCGAATCGGGTGATTATTTCTTGAACAATCCTGTCCAAGGTAGAATAAATTTTCCTTCGTAGCTCTTCTTTGTGTGTAAGTACAGAGTCGACACTTTTCTTACCAGGCATCTTTTTTTATGAGCAATACGTTTTTGAGGTTCTGTACTGATTCTCAGATCTGAGCACACGCTTTCGGCAAAGGTAATGCTGGATTCAGCGATGTCCTCTCGATTACTACTTAAAAATGTCTGTTTTTAGTTTGAGTGAGCAGTCTCAAATAGACAATCCATGTTTTTGAAGGTAGACTTGCACATCATTAATTTCAGTTAATACAGGAGCCCAAGACCCAAGATAGGTGAGAAAATGAAAAGACTGAATAGCAACTAATAATTCACCTGCTTCAGATCTAGTCGATGAATTTGTTTTTCTCTGATAGTTAATGTCTCCAGTTTCTTTAATTTTAGAAAATGTATCCCTAACCATCTTGACGGCTTTTCCCCTGCCGCTCCAGCGGGTCTCAACTAAATGTTTAAGGCTAGTTCCGGTTATTTTGATGAGGAAATCCCAGCGATGTCTTGAAGTTGAGAAAAAGGCGTCTAAACGTCCAGTGTACCAAAAAATGTTACCGAATTGATATCAGCTTCAGCACCTCGAACTCCTGCTAAATTAAAAGAATGGTTTGAGCAGGCAATGAATAGTGCTTTGGGATTGACTTCTAGAATACGTTTTTGGACACCGTAGATTTGACCTTTCATGACCGCAGCTTTATTATAGCCTTGACGTACTTCGACAGTAATTTTACGAACTCCAAGAAATTGCCTTGATTTCGCCCTTCCAACACTTCTTCAGCTCGCTCACGACGCCCACGAAGTGCCAGATTTTGCTTTGAGAGAAAACGAATGATGTCCAAGATTCTCTTCAGGTACTCTCCAGGTTTTCGTCTCTTGTATAATCAAAACTTGGGACTTGTTGTCAATACTGTTCCCTACTCTCAGGTTTCACCCAAGCAAGCAATGACTGAATGTGAGCTCTGCTGGTCTCATGTTTTTCTATTTTCGGGAGTAACCTCCACCACTCATTGAATCCATCTTTGAATTTAAATGAAGATTTGGTACTTGATCTTGTTGAGAAGAGTATGCAGGGGAAGCAAAATAAGACATCTGTTTTTGGTGAATAACACGTCCACTTTCTAAGAACTTTCTCGCCGTTTGACATTTGCCGGAAAAACCAAGCCTTTGAAAGCTTTCTAGCCTTTCCTTTTGCTGATTCTTTATGTCTATTCACCTCTCTGAATTGACTGTTCATACGCTGAACTGGTTCAGATCCTTGACTGACAAGGTGTATGCGAATAGTATTTTTTTACACTGTCTGATGGTTAAGCTTCTTCAGTATGATTTTTTGAGGAGTGTACTAAAGACATGCTTGTGTGCTGTCCTTTAGTCTCTAGATCATGCAGTATTGAAGTATTTTCTTCTTTTTCATCATTCAGGATGTCGGTCTCTTAATTTTTTCTGGATTTAATGATAACCGTCAAGGAGATGAAACAAAATAGCGACATGACTAGTTTATAAACCGTTAGCTCGTGTTTAAAATACAGTAGTTTATGCTTGTTCGTGTCCAAACACTTAGTCGTTTTTACTGAAAAGCTCAGGGAAATAGGAAATTTATTCACAATGTGGGGATTTTGGGGCCTCTCTCCAGTTGGTGCCCTGTGCGGCCCGCACCACCCGCACATTGGTAGCTACGCCACTGGTTAGCGATGACTTAAAGCAGGCTAGAAAAATGGTTTTACATGATAGGCATAAAACACAAATGAATGAAACCAACCTCCGACTGCTAGGAAAGAAAATGTACTTTCATTAATTATATAATTTTTCTTTTATAGAGATATTAAACCTATTTTAAAGAGTTTTACAATCTCACATAACTTGATTAATGACAAATGAATTACAGCCTAAGGATATCCATATCTATACAATTCAGATAACCATGCTCTATGAAGAAATGACGATTCGCTACTAGGGTGTACATAAAAATAAATACAAAATTAAATATAAATGATAATGATTAAACATATGTTATTATTGTTCAAATCAAGTTGCAGTAAAAAAAAATACAAACGTATGTCTTCAGTAAAAATAATGTTAACATAGGAGGCACAACAGAGATATGGCTGCACTTGAATGATTCAGTAAAATTCCGAAACTGTGGTCGAATGTGGATATGTTTTAGCTTTTCCATCAACATACATGGTAAACCTACATTTAGTGCATAACAAACTTAGTGAATAAGCAAAGAAATAAGCTGGATGTAGCCATCAGAAGAGACCTTCGCCTTGCTTTGGCTAAGCGTGGTAGAGAGGCTAAGTGCGGCTTGAGCTTGGCTTGGCTTGGCTTGGCTACCTAGAAGGGGGCTCGAGGTTCGACACCCGACTCGGGCAGAGTTGTGTTTACTGAGCGCCCAAAGGCAGCACGGAATACCAGCTCCTTGATACCCCCTCCCCCACTGGTCCACAAATGAGATTGGACCAAAGCGTTCTGAGCATGCAATAAGCATGAAAGTATATAAAAGCTATAATAATATAATTTAAAGCGTGAAGTTTTTAATATTGTCAGACTGCAGGAGACATAATGGTTCCATAATAATTTCATTTTGCAGTCAATGTAGCAATAATAATGTTTATATTAAAAATAAAACTAAATTTACAATTTACACTGAAAACAGTGTTCCAAAATTTGAATGAGGACTATTCGTAGGATTTGAAAGAAAGTAATGACAAGGAGATTATTTTGGGTATGTAATCACTGCAAATTATTTAACATAGTTTTTGTATAATGATTTTATTCCGAGGATTCCGAAGATTACGGCTAAGTGCAGTGTTGCACGTACCGGTAACTACGCAAATTCAGTTTTTACGACCTGCTTATTATGTGGAATTTTGTGCAGGCAAAGTCGTTGTCTGCTGGCAGTCTATTTTAGTTTTCTTTCCGTCTTTTGCGCCTGTTTTTAAACATGGCTCAAATGTTTGTCCCGCAGCTTTTGTGAGAGCTCTTCAACTGTCTCTCTTAGAGGCCAGTGATGGCGAAATGGTGCCTGAATGGATCTTTATAGCGCTTACGGGAGGTACCTCTGTAACTCCATCCTACTCTTAGCTCACCAAAGAAGATTGCCTCTGGTGTTTCCTATGCAGGATAAGTGTTTTTGGCAGCATAAATATTAATAAATAAATGACATTTTGTTCAAATTTGCCTTTTCACGTTTTTTTTGTAAGTGTTTTTCTTAGAGTGGAGCGTTAGCGGCTTTTTAAAAGAAAAAAATGCGAAAAGGGAGCGGTGGTTGAAGACCACTGAGCAATAGGAACCATTTTACTTGACAAGGAACTAAATTAAACATTTTACTTGTCAATGAACTAAAATAATCAGTTTACTTGTAGATTGATTAAAGCAAACATGTACTAATCGATTGACTAAAGATTTTACTTTTCCATTGACTAAACTAAGCATTTTACTATTCAATGAACTGAAATAATAAGTTTACTTGTCAATTGACTAAACTAAACATTTTACTTATTAATCGAGTAAACTAAATCTTTTACCAGCCAATGGACTAATTTTACTTGTCAATGATCTAAACTAAACATTTTACATGTCAATGAAGTATACTGAACATTTAAATGTTCAATTAACTTAAGTAAACTTTTACTTGATATGATTTAGCAGAGTTGTCAATCTTCGATACTTTCAAACCAGTTACTTGGGTTATTTTTTCAGATACTTGATTGGCAATTTCGGAATCTTCGTTATCGACCCATGCACTGAAAAAAAAATGATGTCTTGGTTATCGAAACATGCACTAAAAGAAATAATGTCTTCGTTATCGACCCATGCACTAAAAGAAAAAAAAATTCTTCGTTATCGACCCCATGTACTAGAACAGGGGTGGGCAACCTTTTTCAACCGAGGGCCGCGTTAATGAAATTTGGGGACAAGGCGGGCCGCATATATATATATATATATATATATATATATATATATATATATATATATGTGCGTGTGTGTGTGTGTGTGAGTGTGCTTTGTTTGAAAAGATTTAAGTTCCACGAACATGTCATGTGCAAACAACAAATTATAATGCTTTCGATGATTAACATAAAGTCTGTCTTCAACTCTTCATTAGAAATATTAGGAAGGGGTCAAGGTCAATATCCATCAAGGAACCTAACAATTTTTTCCTTTAGATTCCATATAAATCTAATTATTGACCAGTGAATACAACTGTGTTACCGAACATTAGACTGTTTTAATTCCAAATCTTTACATACTTTTCGAAACTGCCTTTGATAATTTGGTGGCCCCGAATATAATAAGAACATACAAAATGAAAGAAAGAAAAGAAAGTAAAATTTTGCAATTTATTAAAGACCTAGTGTACCTCAAACAATAACATTCGTACAAGTTTCAATGTAATATCAAACTATAGTTTCTGTGCGAGCCCTTCAACAATCATAGACCTTAGCAACTGCATACTTTGACTATGCTTAGGTACGGCCTCTGAGCATAGCACTTACTGTGTTTTGTTATTTGCATTCATTTTTTTGAATTCAATGAAGCTTTGTGTAAACTTTCCAGTTACTAGTTTATGAGTGGGATAATTTCTTAATTTTATTAAAAAAGTTGTTTTTCTCAGTCAAAGCTGCATCAGTTGTTACCCTTGCCACCTTGTACAAGCCAACCTAACTCTTTCAACACAATTCTCCATAGCATTGAATAGATACTTGCCAGGGCTTATGTCTTTTACTGAATTTATATAGTATTGCTATTAAATATAATATTAAAAAAAAAACCTCTTTAGAAAGACATTTAGATACAATGTTTCTTTAGTCTCTAATTTGCAAGTGATTAGAATAAAAATTTTCAATAATTTCTATAGATATTTACAATGATTTATTTAGGTTTTAGCGGGCCGCATAAAAAACTTCGGCGGGCCTAATGTGGCCCGCGGGTCGTAATTTGCCCATCCCTGTACTAGAAGAAATAATGTCTTCATTATTGACCCATGCACTAAAAGAAATTATGTCTTCGTTATAGACCCATGCACTAAAAGAAATTATGTCTTCGTTATCAACCCATGCACTAAAAGAAAAAAAAATTCTTAGTTATGGACCCAAGCACTGAAAGAAAACATGTCTTTGTTATGGACCCATGCACTATGTCACAATACTCTTCTATCGATGACGAATAAAGACTTCGCCAACTTTATCTTGAGATGCAATAACAAGGTTGCTGTCCGATAGGAGAGTATACTTGTGTTGCCGGGGAGTCTAACTTGAATTAGATATAATAAATGAACACAGACGATCTAGGAATCAAATGAATAACTTCCTTGATGAAATAAAATACTAGAAACTTTAATACAAATTTAACTTAAGTACAGCTTATGTACAAGGTACATATTAAAAATGAAAATACAATACTAAGGCTCTTTCTTCAAAATTATTACAGAACACACTAGAGACACAACTTATCGCTTAGAAAGCTAACCTCAGACTGACTTCTGGCGCTTCTTATATCAGCTGACCTAACTCTTTAAAAAAAATCTTTATTTATTTTCAAATCAACCAATAGACTTGCGACATCATTATGACGTCATTGAGTTAAATTTGAGGCTCTGTTAAGGGACTAGACCTTTTGGGTAATTCCTGAGGCTCAGTTAGGGTTTTCTAATTCTAATTTACACACAAGCTTTTAAATACAAATAAATATATAATAGCATCTGTGACACACTATAAGATAAAATGTCTACACTTTTTATTTGTTCAAGCATGGTAATGCTCGGTAATGCAATTTTTCTGAGGCTTAACTCTAAGGTGCCTGAGTGGTAAAGTACATGGCTTACAAACCGAGGGTCCTGGGTTTGAATTCTGGCAAAGACTGAGATTTTTAATTTCGGGATCTATAAGGGACTTCGGTTGGTCGTTGTGCTAGCCTCATGACACCCTTGTTAACCCTTGACTTTTGTGAGCCAAGCTCATATTGTTTATATCTTTGACATTTTTTTCTATACTTTAAACTATTTTATTTTATGTTTGCCTTCAGCAGTTTTTTTGTTAGTGGAAAAAACACTTGAAAATAACCTCCTGAGTTGTCTACTGTCTTCGTCACTGTTATTGTTGTATGCTGAACCCACCACAGAATCTTACGTCATTCGGTAGTTAAACATAAACAAGTACTTTTTGTACCATTTAAAGATATTCCTGTTCTCTTTTTTTTCCAGGGTAGTTTAAGTAGTTATAGTACATAATTGTATTAAGTTTAAGAATATAGTTGTATTAGGTATCATAAAAAACCTGCAGCCAATGGAAAAAACAGGACGAAATACAATGCGGTGGGTTGGTTTGAGGTCAATACTTTGAGCGGCGAAGGAGAGCCGGAGGGAGCGGAAGTGGACCAAACAGAAGTCGCCACCCTTCGGGCTCAGTTAGAGGCCCTGAAACTGGCCTGCCAACGGTCTCTCATCATCTCCGAACAGAGCAAGGGGATACGCCAGTTCAGCGGTAGGGGCTATGAGCCTACGGCTAAGGGGTTTGGAAGGGAGATAAGAGAGGCATGGGAGTTGAGGCCTTACTCTGTGAAAGAAAAGCTAGCAGTGATTATGAGCAACATCAGTGACCCTGCCAGAAAGGAAGTAGACTTGCAGACCTCAAGAACAACTGGCGACCCGGAAGCCTTGATGGAAACACTCCTTGAGGCCTTCGCCAATACTACACCGATTCGAGCGGTGGCCTTCCTGAGATCACGGCAGCGAGGAGCAGAGTCACTTCGAGACTTCTCTCACCGGCTCTTTGGCGAACACGCACGGACTGGTCAACCTCACAACCATGAAAGGACAACAAACCAGGTGCAGTGGTTTAGTAATCGCCAAATGGCATTTGCTAATAGTCTTATCACAACATCTGAAATGAATCGCCCAACAGCATCAGCAGAACTGATTTGGGCGCAAACAAGAAAGGGATTCTTTCCATCTGCTGAGGATGGGTTACCAGTCTGCATCCAATGTTGAGAACCTGGATATGTGGCCTATCAATGCCTGGAATATACACAACCCGAAACCGTGGCTCATTCAAGTACTATACACTGCTCTGTCAATGATACAGTGCCCCCTGTGCCAGAACACTCACCTAGGATACCAAAAAATCATAAGCCAAGGAAGTGGTGTAGTTTTCATAACAGCCACTCACACAATTTATATGAGTGCAGAGCACAGCCAATCCACACTATGGCCGATCTTTTCTTTGACATAGGAACAGCCCATCTTCGTTTGGACGCAATCGTCATGTTGAAGAGGAGTAATAGTTAACGGACATAAGGCAAAATGTCTATTAGACTCTGTGAGTCTGTATGCTCTTTTGATGCCATTGACAGTAGATCTTTCGTAAGACCTGAGGACATTATGAATGCTACAGTGACACTTCGATCCCTTGACTTAGACATCCCGATTAAAATAGCACCCCTCCCCAGAGTGCATGTAAAGTCCCGTTCCGTTCATCGTACTATTACAGCTGCTGTTTTAGAATCTTCATTGTATGACATTGTACTTGGATCAAGGTTTATAAAACTGGAAATAACCACAACTCCACTGTGAAGCTGCCTTCTTCAAATAAAACTGCACCCTCTCAGCAAAGTGTAAGAGACGCTCGAGACATGTTTAGATCTAAGCACACTACATATACCTATTGATTTTGGCAATCGTTGCAGAGAGATTCCTCGGGAAATGAGAGAACCAATAGATGATCCTCCCTCCGAACTAGTTAGAACTAGTGAACTTGTCATTTCACCACAAGCCCACCAAGTAGGACAGCGGGCCAATATACAGCCTAGGCAAATCCACAGATCACATACATACTGGAGAAACAACAAGCAGGGTCACCGGCAAACAGAGACTATTTGGTCCACCACGTACCTTCACACTACCCTCAGGTTCCCAGACTTCAATCTGTGAGAAAGATTTGTTGTCTTTCACTGTAGGAAGGACAGACCAGAGCACCAACTACAAGCTTTACATCAAAAGAAACCTGACATGCCGCCCTGCAGAATCAAAGGTTCAAGCACGCTACAGGCCAGAAACGTATATGGTGCCCAAGAAAATGCCTGTTCGGAGAAGAAACAGTTGTTTCTGTTCCAAGACATTCTAGGCTTAACGCCCCGAGACGGGTCGTTTCAGGCTTAGGGGTTCTGTAGTGGATTGGATATATTGTACCGGTAGGCCAAGCTTCACAAAGCACCGAATGGCAATGTATCAAGCTGACCACAAAAAAGGCGGTCACTTACCATTTTTGCCGGTATGTTCGTCGAGGCTCTGTGTTCGCACCTAGCCCAATACCAACACTAAATCCATTGTGCTATTCGAGGCTGCAGGTAAATACCATTCCTAAATCCATTGTGCTATTCGAGGCTGCAGGTAAATACCATTCCTAAATCCATTGTGCTATTCGAGGCTGCAGGTAAATAAATTATTACTGCCTTTTTACATTATACATTTTTATATTAATTTTTGTATAGTATATATTTCTTATGACTATAGACACACACTATTCTGTAGAATGTGTTTGTAATGCCGTTAAGAAGGTAAGAAAACACTTGGCCTTGGGGCGCTGGCTGCTGGACAGTACAGACCCACTAGCTGTCAAGAGAACAGACAATAACGTCAAGTTTTTTTTTATTGTTTATGTTTTTCCCTTATATATATATATACTAGTTGACCGGCGGCATAGCATACGCCGCTATTTACCAGGGCCGGCGACCGCAGTGGGGCCCGCATTTCATAGGACACGCAATTTTATAGGACCCGCTCTAATTTAAAGTGTAAAAATTATTAAATTAAGCCATTTTATTACTTACAACAGATTCCCCGCGCCATCCTGTCGATTTAACATCCCTATAATTATTTGTCTGTTAAGCTATTGCTTTAAAAGAAATCAAACACAAATATAGTCATTTATAACGCTGTTAACCATCAAGCTGTAAGGGAAATAAGTCTTTGGCATATGGTTGAACACAATCTGCAATTACAAACACAATAGCATATTGGTATCGCACTTTCTTTGGACCCGTGCTAATTTTTAGGTGTATAAATTATTAAATTGAACCATTTTATAAAACAACAGATTTCCCGCGGCCTCTTGATTGACCAGGAGCCCCCTGGAAATCTCCTGAAATGTTATTAAATGCTATGCCGCCGGTCGAAAAAGTCCTGGAAATTTCCGGACATTATTAAAATCTTTTTAAAGTAAAAAAAAAAATACTATGCTATTTTGTGAATGAAAATCGTGCGGATTTGGATAGACCATGGAACTATACTAATGGAACTACGACTCCGAGGTTTTTTACAAAGCCGTATAGAAAACAGGTTCTTTGCGCATGTCTCGCGCATCCTGCAATGCCTAAAAAATAAAATGATTGAAATAAAGAAGGATCTTACGCCTCGAACGCGCGCAATTTACCCGTGTTGCTTAGAAAATGTTTTTTGGCTTTTTATAAACAGATCGATAAAAACTTTATCCATTTTCAGACAATCTGTTATAGTAAATATAATTTATTAGAGTAAGAGATTATCACAAAATTATTTTATTTTTAATCACCCCTGGCGTCAAATTCACTCTAAAGTCGATGCTTCTGTTTTGAAGTTGCCGTTCGTTTAGTAATTTTCATGTTAGGTATTTTCTACTAGATCTGGGTAATTTTTTTATGCGCTACTGATGCATGTGGGCCAACTTATAGGCCTATAGCCTACATTTTTAAAAAAATCCATAAGAATGTAATTTCTATCTCTTATTAGTTAAATTCATATTTGCATGAAAACAGTCAACAGTAATAAAAAAAACCGTAGGCCTTCATATAGGTCTAATGCAAGCAAAGTTAATAAACGTGCGATCGATAGAAAGGACCACTTTTATTAAATGTATAATTTTTTTGAACTATAATCTATATACCTATAGTATTAAGAGATTTTTCTTAAAAATCTAAATTATGAAGAAAAAAAAAACAGTAAGCCTATTAGGTCTATTGATAGTAGACTTATTCAGAGACGGTAGGCCTATATTTAGAGAGTTAGACCTAGATCTATATATCTAATGATGCTATTATATATTTAGCAATGTTTATAAAAGTCGAGCTCAACAATCTATATCATTACGATATTAGAGACATTTTAATTATAGACAATATTTAAAAATAATTTAATGAAATCAACCTAATTAATGTACAGATAGCCTATCAAATCTAGTATGCTTGTTTGCAGAAGATATTTATGAGCCTGGAATAGATCTAATATAGGATGCTAAAAACCATGTCAATAAAATAATATTTATCTGGGTATATTTAAAACTAGAAATATAGATCTAGACATTTTCCATAACGGAAATAGATCTACAGTGTTTACAAACGAAGTAAAATGCCGTAATCTAAAGTAATACTAGATCTAGCGCTATATCTAGAAAATAGAATCTATTTCTAGTGAAAACATAGTGCTTGTCTATACGTTTTTGTGATCTAAATCTATTATCGGTTTCATTATTACTACGTTTATATATTACGACAGTGTAGAAAAGGCATCTAGATTGATTGTAAACACCGTAGATCAATATTCGATAACGAAAATGCCTAAATCTATATTCTAGTTTTAAATATACCCAGATTGCCAGATTTTTTTGCAGTAGTATTTACAACTAGCGGTTTTACCCGGCTTTTTCGGGTTTTGAATTATGAATTTGTTTTCTTATATTCGTGGCAAGTTTCTTCAAGATTTTTTCAGAATCTTTTTTTTTTATTTTTGTTATACATATTTTAATTCATCGTACTAGATCTAGAACATACTTGGGCAAAGAGTGTGTGTGCTTATGTACTTTTAAATATAGCCTAATTAATTAACATAATAGATTATACCGATATATGTAGATCTACTTATCTACTTGAAATATTCCTTAATAGTTGCAATAACATAATTTTTAAAAAAATGGACCTGTTATAGTAATATAAAAGTTTTTTTCTTAACACAATCTTAAATAAAGACTTATAAATAAAGACTTACTACTACAGTGATCTGTAGTTCTAAAAAAAAATTGAAACGCCCGTTTGAGAACAAATGAACAAATGGATAGTTTATATTTTGTACGTTCACTTCTAAAACTAAAAAAGTTATCTTTTTGAAGATTAGAGTGAGTATATAAAGCCTTGGTCAATCAAAAAGATGCGAACGATGTGACATTAAACTTTTACGTTATTTTGGAGCCCGGAGTTGTCAAGTTCTTTCAGTTGGTGGTGTATGGTGCAGTTTGCAGAGAGCCTGGATAGTGAGATTCGTAACAATACGTCTTTTATATTATTATTTTTTTTTTGGGGGGGGGGCCTTCATGCTTATTTGATTTGTATCTCCGTGCTGCTCAAGTAAGCTGCGGGCGGGATTATGAATGGAGCTATCGATGTCAAGCGGACCATTTGGGCCTCATGTAATATTGTGTCTACAGAGTTTAGTAATTTTTTTTATATTATTTTTAGGATCTTCACTTTATGGTAGTACTACTTAACATATTTTAGGTTTACCGCTAGTATCTAAGGAGTATTTATCATAAGTTTCATCAAGATTGGTTAACTTGTTTTTTATTTCTAACAAAGACATACATACATAGTTACATACATACTTCTTACATTCAATTATATAGGCCTATATATATATATCTTAATGGGACGAACCTTGCTCTAGATCTTATGCCATTGTAATTTTCATTCACGTTTAAAAACCTACCTTTTTTAAAATTAGAAAAAATAAACGTACACATACTCATATACTTATAACTTATAAACTTATAAGCCTACATGGATCTTGTTGTCATTATAGATCTAGAATCTATATCTGCATTACAAATTTAAGAAATAGATCTAAAATTTCAATCAAGACGTACAATAATTTAAAATATACTTGAGATGTAAAATCTAAGCTTTAGCCTCTTATATAAGAGACACTTTACGACTATATATCTACTCTATATTATTTTATAAATATAATCTAAATCTAGATAATAATCTAATATCTACATTAAGGCTAAATCTACTAGTTAGGCCTACTAGATATCGTGTAGATTTAGATGTAAATCTGATCTAGTATAGATTTAAATATATAGATAGATCTAGATCAAGATTTAAATCAAGACTACAACTTGAATCTACATCTAGACCTAAAAGATCAAATAGGCAGTAAATCTGGATCTATATTCTAATTTAAAAATAATGACGATTTTTTTTTGTCGGAATTGGGGCTTTGCGGGACACAATAAAAGAGCCAATGAGGAATGCCGTAACATGTGTGTGTTTTTTTATGTTTTAGCGGGACGGTTCCGCTTAATGCGGAACGGTATGCTCATTTGCAAGTAGCATATGAAACTGCACCATACCTAGTAGAAAAAACCCAACATTGGAATCCCTGAGAACATATAATTTTGAGTAGGATGATACAAAATAAATTAATTTTGTGATTATCTCTTACTTTAATAAAATATATCTATTATAACAGATTGTCGGAAAATGGATAAAGTTTTTTATAATCTGTTTATAAAAAGCTAAACAACATTTTCTAATCAACACGGGTAAATCGCGCGCGTTCGATGCCCTAAAATCCTTCTTTGTCTCTGTATTTTTTTTTAAACATTGTACAGGATGCGCAGACAGGATGCGCAAAGACCTGTTTCGAAGTCGTAGTTCCATTAGTATAGTTCCATGGATAGACTATTTATTTCCCATTCGATTCACACCATGTTGCGCCATGGGATCTTCCCATTTGCTTGTTATAAGTAAAAATGCGTGAATTCATGAATGAAAAATACTATGAATGTAGATTTTAAAAATGGCTAATTGACCTTAATTTACGCGATATTAAGAATATAGCTGCACTCATGCAACAATGCTTAAGAAAAACAAATTTGAATGTTAATTTGATTAAATGGACTATAATTAGTATGTTCATGTGCTAAAGCATAAAACTATACTTGCGAAGAGAAGTTCTATAATCTTCTTAGAGTTGAACTCGAGTTTTAGATCTAGATCTAGATCTAGGAACAGATTTTAGATGTATAAATTATTAAATTAAACCATTTTATAACATATAACAGATTTCCCGCTGCCTCTTGATTTACCAGGAGCCCCTGCGATATCTCCTGAAATGTTATTAAATATAGACCTACGAAAAAGTCCTGGAAATCTCCAGAAATTATTGAAATCTTTTGTAATTTAGTAGTAGATATATATATACATGTGTTTTCACGAAGTTACTTCCTTTTCCCGGTCTATTGATTTCTTTATGTGTCTATGCTATTTTGTGAATGAAATAGTGCGGTGCGGATTGGGTCCATGCACACCGTGGTGCGTGCGCCATGGGATCTTGCCTATTTACTTGTTGTTGTTGCATTGTGTTTTTGTAGCCGGTCTGACCTAATTCTTTTGAGAAATATAATATAGATATGCTAAGTGAGCGTTTATGGATATATATGGTTAGGTTTTACTAGGCGTTAGGGTTTGGAATAAATATCGCAACCAGGCCCTCTCAGAAATGCTGGAATGCCACGGGACCGCTAAAAAGTTTATTGTAGAACATGATCTCTTTTTATATAAATCATTATTGCTAAACATTTATGTATATTACGTTTGTGTTATAAAATACAGAAGAGTTAGAAAACTTCTTACACATCTCCAGTTCTTTCTTTCGATACCACACCTTGTTTTCTACCTTTGAGTATTAGGCCTCTTTGTAACTGGAAGCAAAATTAATTGAACAACATGAACAAATGTTTTCACATGTCAATTTATTTTCATAAGTCTTCTAAGTAAGCCAACCCAATGGCAGGAGTGGGGTTATATTCCTTAAAACATTATGTTGACACAAGGGTGTGCTCTGGCCTAAAGGTCGAAAGGTTTTAGACATTTATATTTGAACTTATCATCTAGTTCGGCACACAAAACATGTAACTACATCACACACACACACAAACACAGACATATACACACACTCATATTATACATTATTCGCTGTGTCATCATTGTGTTCAGAATACTTGATTTTTGTCAAGGTGACCATGCCAACAGGCTTCTTTAACGTTGAGTTTCAAGATGACTTTGGCTTTTTCCAATTAGGGTACAGTATCTTCAAATGTGGGTAATATGTAATGCTCCCTTTTGAAGACTCTGTTTAAGTGTTGTGGGTCTAGACCAGGGGTCGGCAACCCGCGGCTCGCAAGCCACATGCGGCTCTTTGGATGTGAAGTTGCGGCTCTTTACGCAAATATCATTTATTTTATAGAATTTTTGTTTCCAAGTAGGTTTTAATTCGCTTTCGACGCAAGACGAATTGGCATCTTCAGCACTCGCTTTGGCTGGGACTGGACGTATAGTTTGTTGTTTCAAGTAAATGAGTTAGAAGCGAATTATCTTCTTTAAGTTAGAAGCCATGTACAAGTAATGCTAATATGGCGGTACGACTAGAAATTGCATAAAAAGGCAAACCATTTATAAATGTTAAAGACTGCTCCCTTCGTGCATCTGAAGAACTGTTTCGTGACTTCAAAACAAACTAGAAAACTTGAGACAAAAAAACAACAACAAAGATTTGCCACAATTTTCTAAAACAGTACAAGATAGAATAGCTAACATGTCTTCAAATGTAACATATTTGCAGGTGAAAGATATTCAACTTTCTTCCGTCTTATCACTTGCTATAGATGAGTCTTGCGATATAAAGGCACTGCTTAAGTTGCTTATATGGTCAGTCTTTCCAAAAAAACTTGAAAACATTAAGCTCGTTTTAAATAAAATCGTTTAAATAGCAACTGATGGGGCCACAAGCATGACAGAAACAAATAAAGGGGCAACAACCATTCTTCTGAGCAATGTAAACCATGAAATTCTTACATTTCACTAAATAATAAACCAAAGCAAAAAAACACTTTGTGCCATGCGTCTATCAACGACATTCAGAAATCTGGTAATCAAGATTGTTAACAGCATCTTGTCTAAAGGATTCTACCATAGTCAGCTTAAAGAATTCTTAAGACTCTTTCTTCTTATTAAAGTGCAATGGCTTTCCAAAAGCTTAAACCCCTTGCTTTCTGCTTGAATGAAATATATACACTCCAACGCCCTGAGTTGCAAAAAAAGTTACTTTATGGTGGATATAAAAACAAAATTAAATGAGCTTAATCTACAACTGCAAAGAAAATAAAACCCAGTCTATATTTTGATAGAAGAATTCGTTTTGTTTTAAAGAAAAAATATTTTTCCGGAGATATTCAGAGCGGCAAGCTACTTCATGTTCAACGTCTTCAACATAATCGCGTTATAATAAGTGCAACTTTTGGCATGAATTACTTCAGCACAGCTGTAAAAAAATATATATAAGATGAATTTCTTGATAGATTTGAGAAGTGCAAAGCCAAACATTCTAGCATTCCAAGTAAATCCTCTCAACACAAATAGTAACAAAAACCACATTGATCATTTTGGAACTGATTCTGGATCTCTAGAAATGCAATCGATCGATTTAAAAAGTTTTGTAGGGTGGAAAATATACAAAGCTACAAATCAAGTTGGAAGAGTTTGGAGGTCCAGAACTGATGTAACAAAAGTGGACAGCTTCCAAACTTTCTAAAACCATGCAAAGCCATCGCTCTTATTCAATGAGTTTGCCCAATTGTTTGTTATTCAAGTATAAGTTAGTGTTGTGAGTAAATGTCTAACTGCTTTGTTGTTTCCTAAATTATTTTTTGGGTGAAAAACACTACATATATAGTAATAAAAAGTTTATTTTTTTCATTAAAAAGTGTGTAAGTACTATTTATAGTTTAAAAGAAAAAAAGAAGTTGCTGCTCTTTAAATAACTTTAAAATGTGTAAATTGAAATTTTTGGCTCTTTCGACTCAAAAGGTTGCCGATCCCTGGTCTAGACAGATTCGTAAGTCTCCATTTTTTTCTGAAGAATGGCCATTAAACTGACCCAATCCGTTGACTCATCTTCCGGGACAGTATTTTCTTTTTCACAAGTTCTTTCTTGACTTTGTCTCTGTATGCGAAAGGAATATTTCGGCACGTAGACACTACTGGAGACTTGCTGGTGTCAATAGTTAGTGTCACTTCTCCTAGGTCACCTAGGTTATCGTTGGTTGACTGTACTTGAGGGACGAAATTGTTGTCATTGAGTGTAATGAGGACCAGGTCTTGACACGTTTTAAGGAGCTTTAGTTATTTTCCAGTTTTAAGATTTTTGATGTTGACGCAAGCCCATGTGTCTAAGTGGAACTTCACTCTTTGACCTTTCACTACAAAGTAAGCATTGAACCTGTCTGTTGTCGAATTGAGTGCATTGATTGTGTTTAACCATTCCTGATGCCTTGTGTACATATGTTTCTTTTCCTTGTTCTGTTACACGTTCCTGCATTGATTGCATGTCTGTCGTCAACGAAATCAAAATTCCTGGGTTGTTGCAGCTGCTTCATGTATTGTTCTGTCCATTTAATCAATACGAGCCTAAGCTTCTCCTCGAATTTCTTCAACACTGGAAGTTGATTGCTCGAAGGCTCAAATCTCAATGGTTCATTTTAGGGACAGCTCTGAGCATGACAGGAGTTTTTTCCTGCACTTTCCTGTATGATGAAAAAACTATTTTCTCTTGAATCATTCTGTCTGGCTGTTTGACTGAGACTTGTGTTAGGAAGGTATCACATGGGGAGCAGATATCTTAGTTTCAAATAAGCAAATAACTTTCAAAGATAATAATTCATCGATATCTTCACAATAAACTTGAAAAGATTCTCAATTGCGAAATGGTTTTTGGACAATTCACCTTGTTTTGGACAGCTGTTTTAAAGAATTCACTCTCGGTGTTAGTGGTAAACTTGTAGATGAGTGAAACGAATGGAGAGATAGAGAGTAGTTCCTCTTGGAAGCGATAATATGGTAA
>JADKLZ010000166.1:18681246-18694667 GCA_021533235.1 Biomphalaria straminea | reverse complement strand
GAATTGTGTCTAAAACAAAAAGAAACCTAGAGTTGAGCTGTAGAATTGTGTCTAAAACAAAAAGAAACCTAGAGTTGAGCTGTAGAATTGTGTCTAAAATAAAAAGAAACCTAGAGTTGAGCTGTAGAATTGTGTCTAAAACGAAAAGAAACCTAGAGTTGAGCTGTAGAATTGTGTCTAAAACAAAAAGAAACCTAGAGTTGAGCTGTAGAATTGTGTTTAAACCAAAAAGAAACCTAGAGTTGAGCTGTGGAATTGGGTCTACAAGCTGTGCCTTGCATGCCATTTCTATGCAGTAACACAATTTCAGCGTAATGTGTAACATTCTTAGAAATATTATAAAAAAATAACTAAATATACATTTATTTAAAAGTATTCAGTAACTTCGTCACAATGGTATGTCTGTTTACAAGCAGCGGAATTCAGGTTCGAATCCTGAGATTCCTAATTGTGGATTTTTTTACGCATATGTCCAAACAATGGGTACCTGCCATTTCCCCATTAGTTTGGGACAGTAAGGGCGGTCGTTGTGCTGGCCACATGACACCCTCGTTAGCCGTAGGCCACAGAAACAGATAACCTTTACTTCAACTGCCCTATAGATCACAATGTCTGAAAGGGGAACTTTTTTATATACGAAAGGATGAAAGACTAAGTTTACTGAACCCTTGGTACATTATTAGTAAGCCTACTTAGTAACCGTAGAATGTGTATATTGGTTTGTTTGCTTGTATTACGATTACAAAATGTGTGGTTATATGATGAGGATTAAGTGTAAAGTAAGTGGTGACAAAATCAATGATGCATAAATAAGAACAAAGAAAACCAATCGATCGCCAAATGATGCTATGAAATCGCTTTTGTCACTTCTAATAAGTTTAGTCTGATCCTTGAACACTTTAAACTGCACTATCAGAAGAGCAATTTTAGAGAATCCTTTGGCGTTGTTTTTTTACTTGAAAAAAAAAAACAACTTAACAAGGTTACAAAGACAGTTTGTGTGACAAACTCAGAATCGGTCCATCCAGGCAGGCTTCTATATTTTCAGAAAAAACATCCGAACGAAATTATATCACAGACAAATGACAGAGAAGAATGAAGAAAGAAGGTGGTTGACAGATCTTATGTACTGCCCCAACGGTCCAGCGAACAAAGGATATGTGAGTGTTCATAGTGTAAAATAACATTTTTGCGATATATTAGAAAATAAAATGCGTGGAAGAAAATGTAGTTTATAACTTTATTAATTATCTTAAATTACGTCCAACTTTAAATGCATACTATTTTTTTTTCTCTTTAAAAATTAATAAACATTGTTTGTGTGTAAACAGAGTACTTTTTATAACATAACCTAACAATTAAAATATGAAAATAAAAATTTGACAATAAAATTTACAAACGTTTGCATATTGTGTTAAATATAAGGTAAATAAATAATTGTTTCCCCTATGTAGAATTTGTTACTAAATTAATAATTTAATTTGAAACAAAAGAAGTGTTACAAAATACATTTTATAACATACCATTATTAATTGTCTTAAATTAGGTTTAAACTTTAATAGTTTTTTTTCTCTTTAAAAAAAATGCTTGCATAAGTGATTTTATAAAATTAGATTTTGAGCTTTAAGAAAAGAAAAAAGTAGCCGTTGCATCAGAATTTTTAATGATCTAAATTATTATGATGTCTGATATTAATTTTCTCTTCTAGTTTCTGAGATCTAAACGGGACGGACGGACGGACAGACAGAAGGACTGACGGACAGACAGCCATGCAAAACTAATAGCGTCTTTTCCCTTTTTGGGGGCCGCTTAAAATATATTGTCAATAAATGAATCCTAGACTTTTGGGCTAATAAATCAATAGTAAAATAATTTAAAAGAGTAGGCCCCTAAGTTCAAAAATCTATCATCAATAATGAAGAAGAGTTAAGCTTTTTAATACATTTTCTAGTCTTTTTTATATAAATGTTACAAAACAATAATGGCTTATACCAAAATAAGAATCAATAAAAACAAATTCAACAATTTAGTTAATCAGTATTTGGTAATTAATAATTCTGTTTGGTAAAGAACAAGGTAAAGAAATAGTATTTGAATAATATGGTGGTATATGTTAAATCAGTGCCCTTTATATGTCGCTACATAAATATAATCTAGAATTTTATTTATAGAAATCTAAAAAATACATAGAATTCTAGATGAAGATATAGACTATAGATCCATTCATGGAATGATTTAGGAGTGTAGGCCTACATGTCCAAATAGATCTAACTCTGAATCTAGAGGACTGACAGCATTATAACGCCATATCGCGCACCAGCGGATCCAGAACTTTAGTGTGTGTGCGTGTGGGGGGTCGATTTGTTTCCAAACCCTAACCGTAACGCCCAGTAAATTGTTGTTCTTACCAACGTTATTCCCCAGTGCGTCCTCATACATGTCCTGAAATTGTCTAATAACAAGAAACATAGCATTGGGATGGTCCAGTTCAGCTTCTGTTGTTGAATTGTCCATGTGTAGCTCAAGCCAACGATCTGCGAAGAATCTTTTAAAAGAGTTCCGTAAATGGTTAAAGTATTTTTTTTTCTAAATGTGTGTACATCCAATGCATAAAAGTCTATTGTACCTACATTTTCTTTAACTCCAATGTTAAACAGTAGCCTACTTGAAAGATTATCAAGTCACAAAAATAGTTCTTGAATTAGGAGACTTTGACAATAAACTTAATAATGTTAAGGGCACTAAGCTATTAGAGCATGAAATGGGTTGCAAGAGCTAGGCAGCAAAACCAATGACTTGGCAGAATTTAAGTCATTGGTATCATGCATGACTAGATGTATGACGCGTAGGACGTAATCATCTTTTTTTTTCGAAGAAACGTCTGTATTTTATAAGATAAGAAAATAAATTCAACGTAACAATTGTTAACAAAAAAAAAAAGGATTGAGCTAAAGTTTTAATAATATTTCATTTTCTAGTAGTTACTTTAATTCTGCCAAGTCTCCTGGATTGCCTCTAGTTAATAGTCAATTTTGTATTTTCGTTTTATTTGTAAAATAAAAGAATCTGATGCTTCCTTCCTATTCAAATTAGTTTGTTATGTAAATAGAAAAGTTTAGAACTTTGGATTCTGTAGTGCTGAAAAGTGCACTTAAGTTATAATGTACATTTTAAAAAATAAAATTTGTCTACACCATAGACTTATATACTATATCTAGACTGGACATGGAGACTTTTTAACACTACAAAAAATGTGAATTTTTTTTTTAGAAAGTTGGATCAAGACGTTGTTTTGTAAAGTATTTAAAAGAAGTAGCTTTTTTTTCAGCCCTAACCTATGTAACAAATAATTTAATTTTTAGATCTAGATCTAGTAATTGAACTTCAAAAATAAAAGTACTCTCATCTCATAATTTTATTGTGCAATGTTTATATACATAATCTAGAAAGAAATAGGTAATCAATCTATTTAAATGGTTTGAATCAACATGAAATAGTTCCATCTAGGATTTAAAAAAACATTATCTCAATGAAAACAAACAGGAAATGGCTTTGTTTCATATATTTGATTTTGCATTATTTCTAAACTTTGTAAACTAAAGATCATTACTCCCCTAGAGCCTGAAAAAAGAGTTTACGTACATAAAAATTAAATATGGTCTGGGAATCGATCATTCGCGCATAAGAATTTATTTCCGGTTTCCAGTCTATATATATATTATACAAGTCTATTCTACACCGGATACGCCCAAACACTAACTCTTTATATTTGTTTACCCCATGCAGGAAATCTCCATTAGCCCAATATCTCTAAATAGTTCCTTGCAAACATCTCCACTAGTATTTGATAAACAAAATGTACAGAGCAATGAGCGGTAGTGTGGGCAGCACGAGGAATCATGTTGTGAGGAGCATTAAACATTCACTAAGTTTATGTTCTATTTTTGAACCTAAGATGTCGCTTTGTCGGTTTCAAGACAAATTATTAGTACGATATTCAGTCTTGTTAAGACATACAGCCTATATACGATATCTAGCCTTAAATCTATATCCATTCTTAGCATGATAAAGTCTTGCGATCCAGTCTTGAGAGAAGATACCTAGTCTTCAAATAATGGTTGGTATCAGGTCAACCATATTTGCATGGCATCACAGGCCAACTATATGTACATATCAACACAGGCCAAATATATGTACTTGTAACCACAGGCCAATTATATGTACATGTCACCACAGTCCAACTATATGTACATGTCACCACTGGCCAACTATATGTACATATCACCACAGTCCAACTATATGTACATGTCACCACAGGCCAACTGTATGTACATGCCATCACAGGCCAACTATATGTACATGTCACCACAGGCCAACTATATGTACATGTCATCACAAATCCAAACAATTATTTGCAAATAACGTCAGATTACAAATTATACAGCTAGAAAAATGTACCAAACATTTGTAGATTTATCGTTTACAATGTACCTGACATCGCGGCGTTAAGTTATCTACAATGATGAGACTTCATAAAGTACAAAATTCAGACATTCAAGATAATCTAAAATCGATGCAGTGATTTACAAAAAAAATCCTAAGCTCCAGACATCAAGGCAAACGGTAATCTTGCGGTATTGAGAGGTCTATACATTGGTGTCCTAATACGCACAGTACAAATCTATTAAAAAGCGCACTACATTGACTGTTGAAACCATCCCTAAATTTTACAGGGATTTGAACTCTTGAAGCTGAGGTCAGGTCCGTTAGTTTCTTGTTTGGTAATCTGGATCCACGGCCAGTGACCACCGAGTTTGGGTCTTCAAAGTAGGTGTGACGTCATGTTTTATGTGAATGGCCTTGTTTTCGTTGTCTTCTTTCCCTCAAATAAATATCACGTGAATCTCAGACTACGCTCAGCCTTTGTCTTATGGGGGACAGTGTTCGTGCAATTCTGCCTCAACGTGACACTCGGGTAGAAACGATCGCCGTTCCTCAAGGGACCGTTACACTAATGGCAAGTCCTACACCGTTAGTTTTGTACAACATAAGAAAATGGCGGAGGTTTCCAGTGTTCTCGGTGTACTCGACCTTCTGCCATGCATTCTAGTTCAGGCGCCAGGAGTGTCAAATGTATCGGAAATAGCGTTGCTTTTCATAGACATTGACTTAGACCTCTACCAGACAGAACGGTTTGTTCAAGCAGGCTTACACTCCTAGAGCTTGAAGAGACTTCAGCTCAGCTCATTTGGCAATCACACGAAAAAAAAACTGCTCTATTGGTGACATGATCTAAGGATGTTATTTCAAGTATTGTTTGTTTTTAGCCATCGCTTCAACCTTTATGGATGACTCTCTATTGTCACAATGTTACAAAGTTGCACACAGATATGTCATACTTGTGGACTATAACTGACCAAAGAAGAGGGCATGTGTAAGATGTAAGACGAACTTAGGGCACTGGACTTCAATTAAGAACTATTTCACAATAGAAACAAATGATTTATTTCATTCTTAAAAGCAACTAATGATCACTGTACCAAATGTGCAGCTAGGGTAGAGATATAATGTGAATGCAAAAAGCATTGGACTCTAAATAATGAACATAAGCATTTTCAATGTAGCGAAGCACTGGCCTGGCTACAACACTGATTTCAAATACCAAAAAAGGCCATATTTTAGATAGTATAATAATTCTTTAAATATCAGATACTAACAAAGAACTAGATGTGTGATATCAGATACTAAATAATTGTTGAGATATCACATACGATGATAAGTGTTGAGATGTTAGATACGAGGATAAGTGTTGAGATCGGATACAAAGATAAGTGTTGAGATCGAATACAAAGATAAGTGTTGTCATGTTAGGTACTATAATACTTGCGTGAGACACTACACTTACTGTGTCATGACTTTGATCCTGTCCAGCTGATCATCTATAAAAATTTTGAGTTGTTGCAACAGATTCTCCTCATTCTTGACCATGAGTTCTATCTTCATGGAGGACTTTATGACGTCCGATGACGTTCTTTGTACTAGTGTCAGTGCACACGTAAATTGTACAAGAATTCGAGCTACGGTGTTCATTTTTGCTAAACAGAGGTTTGTGTAACAGAGGAAACAAAACATTGATCCAAATTTAAATATATCTCCTATTGCATATATTGTGTGGTCTTAACAGAGACGACCAGATATCAAGATTAACTAGACTTTAACTGATGTACGTAAATGTGTAATGATGTTTATAAGTCACTAGACTTAAACTATAATCTGATTGTGATCTGAGGTTTAATGTCACAATTCAAGATCGAAATTTAAACATTATTTTTGTAGTTATAATAACGTAACGAGAAACATATTGATTTCTGCTCTGGTGTAGGACTATTCTGTGTACGAAGGAAAGGTTTCTGAAGCAATTACGAAACTCTCCAAGCGCGTGAGGGAAAATATTAATCGACTACGGCAACCAAAATCATATTCTACAATGCCTGCGTTCCGAGCACACTTCTATATGGCAGAGAGAGCTGGGCAACTTAAATAGCCTCCACTTAAGCTGACTTCGACGCATTATGTGCATCTCCTGGAGGGATCATGTCTCCAACAAGTCACACCAGATTATGTCCCGTCTCAAGGCGAAATCTAAGCCATCGACTAACCTGGACGCATCCACTGTCTTCCGAGACATAAAGGGCATATATAGTGTATGTAGCGCATATATAGTGTATGTAGGGCATATATAGTGTACGTAGGGCATATATAGTGTATGTAGGGCATAAAGAGTGTATGTAGGACATATAGAGTGTAGCCTATGTAGGGCATATATAGTGTATGTACGGCATATAGAGTGTATGTAGGACATATAGAGTGTATGTAGGACATATATAGTGTATGTAGGGCATATAGAGTTTATGTAGGGCATATAGAGTGTATGTAGGGCCTATAGAGTGTATGGTATAACGCAGTGTTTCTCAAACTTTTTTGTCTGCCGGCACAGTAAAAATACTACAAAAATTTCGCGGCACAACAGTATGGGCAATAGTTGTTTTATAATAAAATGAATAATTATTTGACCTGTTTTTAAATGTTACATTTAATTTGAAGGGTGTTTCATTTTTTTATTGAGCAAATGCGATCTAATCCAGGCTCCAAAATCGACAAACAAACTCGCATTTCATCCTCTTTTGTAAGAAGTCTCTCTTTTCTTAGACTTGATTTCAGTCAATACTGAAAATCCAAACTCACAAAACCATGAAGATGGAATAATTATTTTGATGGCTTTAAAACTGATTTCAGGATATAATTTGTTGATTGAAATCCAAAACACATCCGGGCTTTTCTCGGCAAAACTTGACTTAAGAACTGCATCGTTTTTTAAATCAGTGAGCTGCTCTTCTTCTTCAGTTGTAAGAGTTGTAGCTTCATTGTTTCCAAATGGATAGCTGACTCCATATTCACGACTTTCAACTGTTGTGAAGCAATGCTGCAATGCTGACTGCAGGTGTGTCAATATGTACTGAATTTTGGGGTGATTTATTTATTTGAAACACATTCATTGTAAGTAGGAAAGCAGTCGAAGACTTCTTTCGAGATGTTACTTTGCAACAAACACAATTTTGCACCAAATGACTTCAGTTTTGAGGATGCAGTGATAATGTTTTCTGATGGTCCTGGAAGACTTAAATTCAATTAATTTAATTTGTCAAATAAATCAGAGAGAAATGTCATCTAAACCCACCGGATCTCGTATGAATAGAAAAACCAGTCTTTTTTTTTTTCAGCCTCCAAGATAGAAATTAGCTCAGCCTTGAGGTGGACGACACGCTTTAACACCTTTCCCCTGGACAGCCAAAGAACGTTGGTGTGATACAGGAGGCATTTGTCGTCTGAATCCATTGCTTCACAAAGCTGAGAGAAAGGTTGGGATGCCAGCGGTCCAGAACAGACATCAAATCTTTCGGTAAAGACTTGAAGGCAGGAGCTTCTCCGTGGATCATGCAGTGAACAACTGATACATTTAGATTTTCTTGACGCACAAGAGTGACAAATCCCTTTCTATTTCCCTGCATGGAAGGACAGCCATCTTTGCAAACGCTGACACAGTTTTTTCCACTGTAGTTTGCAAAGCAAAATGTTTTCGTTCACCATATTGAAAATATCTTCGCCTTTGGTCGTAGTTTGTAAATCTTTGCAAAATAAGAATTTGTTGACAAATTTTTCATCTTTATGAACCGAATAAAAGCTAGCAGCTGAGCTTTGCTGCTAACGTCAGTGGATTCATCAACTTCAAGTGATCACAGCAAAGAAACTCGAAGGGTTCGCAGATTTGATCTTGTATATCTGACAAGTCTTCAATTCTGCGCGAGACAGAATGGCAATGGAGACTCTTCAGGTCCCGAAGATATGAAACCATATCAGATGTAATCTTATTTGTACATTCGTTTGGTTCCTTTTCATTTAACGCTTTCGCAGTTTCATTTTTTCTTAACGTATTTCTTCATAGATAACAATGAATAACGCTTATTGGTAATTTATTATTATTAGCATACACCTAACAAATTTAAATCAAACACATCGCTTTTATTATCGTTACCAATTCATTATAATAATATAATAACCCTGAGGAAAAATCAGGAGCTGGTGACCCTTAGGCAGATTGTGGCACACTGTGCTACAAACTGGCAGAGCCTGCGGCGTTACTGATCCCAAACTGTATCGGATATTCCGTTCCTTTGGCCACATCAGCTGCGCGGAGAGGGGGGAACTGCTGTGTGGGCGACATCGTTCCGACCATAAACAATGCCCAGGCTTTCATCTCACTCATTCAAAGCCCTAACCTCAAAGAGAAAACTGGAGAGGACACTCCAGCTTCGCCTTTTGGCGTCGGCCAAACACGGGAAGTGGCAGTCACCGGTTATAAGTCCAAACGCTCAATTGACGTAGAGCTGGGCGCCAGGGGCCACTTTCGTCGGTGGGAGGGATCCTAGGATTCCAATGGACAGCTACCGCCCGCCTCGAGCTGGGCAGCCCCCAGCCAATAAGGTGCTGTCCCGTCATGCCTGTCTTCCTCGTTTGGGTACACGAGGATAGGACAAAATCTGAAAAGCAGGCATAAAGCCAATGTACCAGGCAACACAAAGGAAAAGAAAAAGAGGAGCTCCACTCTTAAACTGGGCACATGGAATGTGCGAACTCTACAAACCGGACTTAACGAAAACTTACCGGACATAGAAGATGCCAGAAAGTCCGCTATTATAAACAATGAACTGTCTAGACTCAAAGTAGACATTGCCGCCCTCCAGGAAACTCGCTTGGCTGACTCTGGGTCAATCAGAGAGAGAGACTACACCATCTTCTGGCAAGGCAAAGCCGAAAGTGAAGTTAGGGAACATGGCGTTGGCTTCGCAGTAAAGAACACACTGCTGAACACAGTAGAGCTGAAGTGCAACGGTTCAGAAAGACTCTTATCATTACGCCTAAACACATCTACTGGAAACGTGACTTTGATAAGTGCCTACGCTCCTACTCTGTGTTCCACATCAGAAGCAAAAGACATGTTCTATGACAACCTTTCTTCTGCTCTCAGCGAGATCCCAAACACAGAACAGGTGATCATCCTCGGCGACCTTAACGCACGTGTTGGATCTGACAACTGTGCATGGGACAGCTGTATTGGGCGTTTTGGTGTCGGCAAAATAAATGAAAACGGACAAAGACTCCTCGAGGTTTGCTCACTACACTCCCTCTGTGTCACTAATACATATTTTAAAACCAAACCACAGCACAGAGTATCTTGGCGGCATCCTCGCTCCAAACATTGGCATCAACTAGACCTAATCATGGTAAGACAGAAGTGTTTAAAATTTGTCAGACTTACCAGGTCCTATCACAGTGCAGACTGCGACACAGATCACTCCTTGGTATGTTGCAAGATAAATCTTCTTCCTAAAAAAATCCACCATACCAAGCAGACTGGAAGACCCCAACCAGATGTGAACAAGATGTGTCACCCTCATCTCCAGATACAGTTTGCGGAATCTTTTGAATGCGAGTACAAAAATTTCTCTGGAAACACAGCAACAGAAAAATGGGAACACCTCAAGTCCACCATACAAAAGTCTTCTTTGGACATCTTTGGAAGAAAAACTACAAAACAAAATGACTGGTTTGACTCTAAATCAGCTATCCTAGAGCCTGTCATCAGAGCAAAGAGAGATGCACTCGCTACATATAAGGCAAAACCTACCCAAAGCAACTTGTTAAACCTAAAAGAAGCTAGAGCCACTGTACAGAGGACAGCAAGGATCTGTGCCAATGAATACTGGGTAGAGCTCAGTGAGAATATCCAGCCTGCAGCTCAAGTGGGCAACAAAATTAAAATTAAAAAGGCTCTCGGACCCTCCCAGAACAAGTCAGCACCTCTTAAATCAACCACTGGGGAAATTATCACAGACAAGTGTCAACAAATGCATAGATGGGTCGAACACTACTCCGAACTCTACGCCACAACAAGCTCAGTCTCTGCCTCAGCTCTTAAGGCTATCATACAGCTACCCATAATGTACGAGCTAGATGAAATACCCACCCTGTTAGATCTCAACAAAGCCATAGACAACATGGCTGCCCGCAAAGCACCCGGATGTGATGGCATTCCCCCGGATCTTTTAAAACAGTGTAAGACTACACTTATCCAACCTCTGCACGACCTGCTTTGTAAATGTTGGCAAGAAGGTGCTGTGCCACAGGATCTGCGGGATGCAAAGATCATCACCCTGTACAAGAACAAAGGCGACAGGAGTGACTGCAACAACTACAGGGGAATCTCTCTCCTAAGCATTGTAGGCAAAGTCTTTGCTCGAGTGATACTCCCCAGGCTACAAAAACTTGCTGATCGAGTCTATCCAGAATCACAGTGCGGCTTTCGCTCCGAGAGATCCACAATTGACATGATTTTCTCTATCCGTCAACTTCAGGAAAAGTGCAGAGAGCAAAGAATGCCTTTGTACATCGCATTTATCGACCTGACCAAGGCCTTTGACCTTGTCAGCAGAGAAGGCCTCTTTAAAATCTTAGAGTTAATAGGCTGTCCACCCAAGCTGCTAAATATTATTGTCTCTTTCCACCAAGATATGATGGGTACAGTACAGTTCAATGGCGCCTGCTCCGAAAGCTTCAACATAAACAGCGGAGTAAAACAGGGATGTGTCCTGGCCCCAACCCTTTTTGGAATACTCTTTTCAATGCTAATCCACCACGCATTTGATAATTCCACCGAAGGCATATATCTCCATTCCAGATTTGATGGCAAACTTCTAAATATTGCTAGGCTGAGGGCCAAAACTAAAACCAGAAAAACCCTCATAAGAGACATGCTCTTCGCGGACGACGCAGCGGTTGTGGCACACTCACAAGAGGAACTTCAGCTACTAATGTCCCGCTTCTCTCAGGCCTGTAAAGAATATGGCTTAACTATTAGCACAAAGAAAACAAATGTTATGGGACCTCCTGCTACAGCACCACCCTCCATTCTCATAGACGATAACAAGCTGGATGCCGTGAACGAATTCTGCTATCTGGGATCCACAATTCAAGACGACCTTTCTCTAGATGAGGAGATAAAAAAACGTATAGGGAAGGCTGCATCAACCTTCGCTAGACTCAGGTCAAGAGTTTGGGAAAACCAGAAGCTAACTACAGCGACCAAAATGGAAGTCTACAAGGCATGCGTTATGAGCACGCTGCTGTATGGCAGTGAATCATGGACCACCTACGCAAAGCAAGAGCGAAGACTGAACTCGTTCCATTTGCGATGCCTTCGCAGGATCTTAAAAATCACATGGAAAGAAAAAGTGTGCAATACTGAGATCCTTGCACGAACAGGTATTCCCAGCATCTTTACAGCCCTCAGACAACGCCGCCTGCGCTGGCTTGGACATGTTCGCCGGATGGAGGACAATCGCATACCGAAAGTCATCCTCTACGGACAACTTGCGTCTGGCTCAAGAAAAACTGGTCGCCCCCACCTCCGTTACATAGATGTTATAAAACGCGACCTCAAATCAGTGAACATCAGTACTGACCAGTGGGAAGACATAGCTCTAGACCGCACCAGATGGAGAGAGACAGTGACCAAGAAGGCTATGGACAGCGAAAGAGCATGGGCCTCAGCTCTGGAAGAAAAGCGGACAACGCGGAAACTGGCCAACTCCTCTACCACTGTAGCGAAGACCACCTTTACCTGCAATACTTGTGGACGGGAGTGTCTCTCCAAAATAGGGCTCCACAGCCACACGAGGAAGTGTGCGAGATGAACCATAGTCGTTCTACGACTGAAGGAGGCCAATGATAATAATATATGTATATTGGAAAATTCCATAACCCTTTTCGTCAATATGAAGCGGTCCTATTTAGCAGGGCAGAGAAAATGGGAGAGTGTGGACTACTATTACTGGTCCTTGCAAGTGGTTATGTCATCGCAACGTAAAATACAAATTTAATATTAGGCAGAAATGTGTAACGCCGGACGTGTGGAGTTCTGAAAACTCCCTCGGCACATCTGCAAATCTTCGGCGGCACACTAGTGTGCCGCGGCACACAGTTTGATAAACACTGGTATAACGTATGAAATGAAGATTTCATGGTTTATAGGAGTGCGCTTTTACATAGTGACTACGTGGATAGATTGTAAGTGTGTGTGTGTGTCATATCTATATAGAATGATGGAAAAAGAGAGACTTTTTTTTTCGTAGGCTACCTAGCAATATTCAGAATCCCCATGTGAAGCAATAAAACACAATTCTAATTTGTAGTCTTTCTGTCCGTTCGTCCCGTTTAGATCTCATAAACTAGAAGAGATATTGAAAATCCAGTCCGAAAGTAGCCAGCTGTTGAAGCGTGCAGCGCTAACCCAGAAATACCTTAGATGTCAAGAAAAGGGCTACAAAAATAACTGTTTGTTCCTTTTTTTTAAAAAAACACTGCTATAGAGACTCTATTCTGTTTATATTAGGAGAGAGAAAGAGAGAAAGAAAGAGAGAAAGAAAGAAAGAAAGAAAGATAGATAGATAGATAGATAGATAGATAGATAGATAGATAGATAGATAGATAGATAGATAGATAGATAGATAGATAGATAGATAGATAGATAGATAGATAGATAGATAGATAGATAAATAGATAGATAGATGGGTGGGTAGGTAGTTAAATAGATAGATAGATAGATAGATAGATAGATAGATAGATAGATAAATAGATAGATAGATAGATAGATAGATAGATAGATAGATAGATAGATAGATAAATAGATAGATAGATAGATAGATAGATAGATAGATAGATAGATAGATAGATAGATATGCCTAGTCAGATTGCCTTGTTGTCTCCAATGTGGTGGACTCAGTCTAGCGAGAACAAAAAAAAAA
>JADKLZ010000166.1:18605390-18624143 GCA_021533235.1 Biomphalaria straminea | reverse complement strand
AAAGACTGGGATAGGAATTTAACTATGGTGTACATGCATTTAAAAAAGATGTAATTAATGTCAGTAGTGAATGAATTTACAGATGTTAATTAATCACAGCATACATAATTCTTTCCCAAGACTTTCCAGTTGGGGAAGTGAGCCAAAATTAGTTTACACTTATCTGTGGCATTTTACGTCTTGAGAGACGATCTATTCCCATTGCAATTTTTTGTGACTAAAGATGTCCATCCTTGATACACAGCTGGGGCCACAGGTTGGGAATCTGTAATCACCAGGCGCCGTTGTACTTTCACCTTTCAACTTTGTGTACGCTATATGCAATCTGGGACCCTTTCTCCATGTAGATCTATCCAGTGCCCCTTTTTCCCAACTGTTAGTATCGATTGTGAAGCGATTCCTGTCGTGCTTGCATTCGTCAGTAAACTTTTACTGTCGATTGATTAATTGGTTGACATTTTGAATAATGCATGTATTATCTTGAAAAATTATGAAAACTTTCAACTTGATCCGAGATGGGAATCGATAACGTGTACCATACTGACAGACAAACAGAAAGAATGAGTTTATATAAGCCTTAAAGAGGGTCGCAATCTAAAAGAAAAAGACGTTCTGTCATTTATACTATGTATACATCTACTGGTTTTGAATAACAAATTTATATTCTTGAGATTCTATAGCGTGGTTTAAACTTATATTTCTATTGGATTTTCTTTTGTTCTTAGGAAGTCCTATTCTTCGATTTTTTTTTATTCTAAAGTTTATGCATTTCAGAGCTGTAATATCATACCTTATAAAAGAAAATTTTCTAACACAATTAATTTTATTGTCTCGGGTTTTTTAAGAAGCAAAAGTTTCTCCTGCATAACCTGAACATTATTAAGCTATCACTTGTTGCATACTTTAATATATTTTACTATATTGGGATTCCTCGTCCAAGAACACAAAGGAAAGTATTAACAGTGTTTAGTTTACGTACTTCACTAAGACAAACATAGATCTAGAATCTATAACATTTCAAGTTGTACTAAACAATGTCAGGGACGCTACATTTACCCTGATGTTTACCAGGAAATAAAAACAAAAATGCGTAGTCAGCTGTATTATCGTAATTGTGTGATAACAGTAAATATAAAGCTGTAAATATAAAGCTGCTTCACTTTATTGAAGATTATAAACTTTGCTTATATTTTATGTAAATCTAATATAGATTATATCTATTTTCTAGAGCTATAAGTACATTAAGACTAGATCTTTAGATTTCTAAATCAAAACTTTAGATCTAGTCAATCTAATGTCTTAGCGACTCACAGTATTATGGGTTTGATAATCGAATTGGTCCAAACAAAATTAAATAATTATTAGTTGTTTTGTTTTTACTATTTTATTACGTTTAAAGTTTAATAATGGATTTTTTTTTAATTTAATTTTAAAACGTTTTCCTTGTTTATTAACAGAAAATGTCACGCAAAAACAAAGCAGATTCATTAAATAAGAAAAATACAGGTGAATTTTTTTTAAAATCTAGTTGTAAGCTACTTAAATTATCAAGACATTAAATTCTATTAGATGATAGGCCTACAATGTAGCTACAAATGGTATAACTGTTAAAGTTACAATTTTTTTTCTCCATACAATAAATCAGACAAGAAATCCAATCAGATAGAGCAGCGTATTAAAGGTAAGTATATTGGTTTTTCGATATGATAAAAAAAACAACAACAATGTAACATATTGATAAGTATTTCTGAATCTTCTAGCTAAATGTACTAGTAGGCACACAAATAAAAACACAATTGCAAAGAACTTGACAACTAAACTTTCAGCTTCCTATAGCTTTATTGACTAAAACTCTCTGTAGCATGTAGCGTAGATGAATGTACAATATCTAGATCTAGTAGTTTACAGTTAGCTTTACTTCGTTGCAATTCATCTCTTCTCAACTTCTCTCCACTCAGCTGTTCCGAGTCGTACTCCACTCTACCGAATCAGAGCCGTACACGTCTTACAACGACTGTATCGACTATAACGGCTCAAGTCTACTGTAGTTCGCGGTAGGGACCGACTGCAGTCGTGACCTCCGTGGCCCATTTCCCGTTGGCTGTGCTGCAGTCCACTCCAGTTAACTCTACTCTAGTAAACTTGCATCGAGTCGCACACATCTCTGGTCGTAGCCCACTCTACAGACGACTCACTACGACTAACTTTCACATTCACTTTCTGGCTTATATAGAGCCCCTACTAGCTCCTCCGAAGTTGCTCAAGCTGAACTAGAAAAGAAAGTGAAAATCTGACATCTTATGGGGATAGTATTTTATATCATTCAAAGTTTTTATGCAACGGCTCCTTTTTTTTTCTTTTCTCAAATTAAAAATGTTATTATTTAAAATCAATTTATCAAGCATTTTTTTTTCATAAAAACACACCATTTCTACGACTATTCACTCTCACCAGTAACAGACATGGGAGGCTATTTAGTAAGTGAGATGACTATTTACCATATTTTCACCAAATGTATACTAATGGTCTTTTCTTACAGGTGAACATGAATGTCAAGAATCAGAAGGTGGAGAGGAAAGTGAAGACAATCTTAAAAAATTGTTTGCGACATGTAAAAAAAATCCTGATCACCCAGATTTTATTCCTATTAAGAAATTCTCCCTAAAAGATTTACCTGAACTTTACCAAGACAAAGATCTTTTTGAATTGATCAAATCTAAGGCGGACATTACTGTAAGAGTCTGTGTAGAGAGAGTTAGTCCAGGGAGACCAGAATTTTGGCCCAACACAAAAGATGAATATCCTTTCTATGCTAAAGGGGGGAATAAAACAGTACGAACAGGAACTGGATTTATTGGCGCTGTTAAATATGAAAGTGGGTGTGGGTGCGACCAGAGTGGTAATAGATATGAACTATTAACTGGAAAATCCTTGGACGTAGATTACAAGACGTGTCCATGTGACAACTGTAGACAGTCAGAAACACCAAGTGATAACTGGTGGTGGGTTAGAATGCATACAGCTACACATGTAGTGTTTGATGATATAGAAGCCTCGTACACTTCTTGTCGCTTGTTTTATGATGAAAAGAATAGTCCGAAAGTGATTCTAGATAAATGGAGTAAGCTTTATGCCAATGTTGAAAGAGATAAGTGTATTCTTCAATGTTTCATATGTGACAAGACGCTAGGAGAAAAGATTTATGAAATGGTGTGTAGAAGTGACGAGTTATGGGACAAAATTTGGAAGTGGTACAGGAACATACCTAATCATTTCAGTTTTATCATTTCACACCCCCATGGGTGTTCCAAAATGGTGACACTTGGAGAGTGGGAAGAGAAAAGGGTAGCAAAAGTCAGTGAAACTTTAGATAATCATTATCTTTCGACTTTTATCTACACAACAAGCACGTGTCCTGGAAGTAGTGGTGCTTCAGTTTTCTTTCTGGGACTCGCTGCGGGTCATGTTCATAACGGTGCTGTTCCTGAATGTAATGGTAAACAATTCAATTACAGTAGCGTAGATTTTCTTAGAATAACAAGCAGCACTACTATTAAGGAGACAATAATAGCCGCAATGAATGCACTAGAAAAATTTCCCGCATAGGAAGATAACATAGAGTTAAGGTGGTAATAGGTGAATATTGTGGTCACTATCTGTCAAATAAAGTAGATGCAAGTTTAGTTTTATTTTATTAATACTAATTTCTAGTTTTTACTTTATGTTTGTTGTTGTTTATTTATTAAAAGATTTATTCGAAGGGAATTTACAAAAATACTTTTTGTATCAAAATGAAATGAATTATATATTCTTTTTCCTTTTTTTTTAGCGGCCCCTGAAGGGGGAATAACCGCCTATAGGTTTGTGTTGTCTCTACGTCCCGTTTACATCTCGTAAACTAAAAAGAAAATGATATTTTAGACCTTTCAAAGTTCTGATGCAACGGCTACTTTTTTCTTTTCTAAAAAGGACACATTTTAATCTGATTAAAAAGTATTGGACCGGAAGTCGCTTTTTTTTCTTTATATATTTTTTGCATTTTTCAGTTCTTTTTTTAAATTTAACTGATACTAGTCGACCGGCGGCATAGCATACGCCGCTATTTTGCAGGGCAGGCCTTAGGCACTACAACCAGTGGCGTAGCATCCATGGCGCGAAGGGGTTCAATGAACCCGGGCCCACGACCATTAGGGGCCCACAGCCGGTAGACTAGCAAAAATGGCGCAAAGGGGTTCATTGCACTTGAGTCCATGATCTTGACTAGTTGGGGCCCAGGCGAGAACTTACGCCGCGAAAGTTACTTTGCCTCACCGTGGCGCCGGCGTGGAAACGGCTCACTAGGGGAGGTGAGCTAGGCGAAAAAAGTAACAAACAGAACCCCCGTGGGGGTGCCTACGGGAAAGACGAGAGTCTTCCCATTGCACTGAGCGGGGTTGTAAAAAAAGCTCCCACAGACCGTCACCAAATCCATGCGCTGTTCCTCAAGGGACTGTCTCATCAATGGCAAATCCCGCACAGTTAGCTTGGTATAATGAAGGAACATGGGGGTGGCCCCCGGTGCCACCTTCGGTCATGATTTCTAGTCTATGTGTCGGAGTGTCATTGGTATCGGAAATAGCAATGCCCTATAGTCATTGACTCGGGTCCCTCTCAGACAGGCCTGTGGTCCGCAGGTTTTTTTTTTTACTGTTTGGTCTTTTGTTCTCGGATGGAAGTCATACAGGTTTTTTTTTCAAACTTAGTGCTCGAAGAGCCTTCAGCTCAGCACTTAAGACTATCCAGCGGCGAGAACTTACGAATGACACTAATTCACGAATTAAAATTTCGAAACAATGTTAATTATTCAATTTTTTCAAAGCGTAATATGTTTCTTTTTTTTTCTGTATAAATATGTGTCATATTAAATTTTTTTTTATTACTAAACTAAACTATTTTAAATTTTCAGAAAAAAAAATAGTAATGATATCCTTATTGCTATTACTATTATTATAATTGCAATTTATCAATTGTTTATGGATTAGTGAATCATATGAATCATATACTTGTGAATCTTTGAATCTTAAATAAAATATTTATATATATATAAAAAAAAGGCCCACAAAAGAGGCAACATGGCCCATAAAAGAGGAATACAAAGCCCAAAAAGAGGCAAAGAAAAGAGGCCCAAGGATTCCTGTGATGATAAAGCCAGAATGGAATGGCGAAAATTCTGAGGTTTCCTCTAAAAAAAAATGATATCCTTAAGTTGTAGATATGTAATCTGTGTTATTTCCTGTATCTGATGGACCCTATTAAGTATGTCTTTGCCATTATTACTGTAAGACAAAAGGCCCACAAAAGAGGCAGGAATGCCCAAGTAAGAGGTCTAAGGCCCAAGGATTCCTAAGAGTGAAAAAAAAAGGCATCTTAATAGTTGTGAATCAAACTTTTGAATGCGAGCTAATGAAGTAGTGTAAAACACTCAGGACAACAGCGTCCTCAGAAGACTTCATCCCATTGTTTTATTGTCTTTTATTGTGTACAAAAAATGTTTCATGTGATCATTAGAAAAGATTTTTGTTTAAAAAGGGGCGAAATTTAAATATATATATTTGTTGGGAAGCAAATGAAACGCCAGAGTAAGTTACATATGAAGCTTTAAAGATGAATGTGTTTGTTCTGTTACAATCAATGGCAAAACCAAAATTGGAGAGCAGGTTTATAACAAAGATTTAGAAGGTAGAGAGATGTCAATGTTTTCCTAGAATAGTGTCATTCTCTCTCTCTGATCAATGCAGTGTTTGTTCAAAGTTCTTAGAGAAAGTTAACACTATTAAGCCTATTTTTTTTTTTTTTTTACAAAAACATGATCATGGAATAGTGTTTTTCGGAGATGAATGCCGGTGCATTAGCCGTGGTCGGAACGATGACCTCCATACAGCTGATCTGTATAAAGGTATATAATTATGTATAAATTTATGAACTCTGGCCAATGCGTAGTATTAAAAAAAACACTGACTAGTCCTTATTGCTATGAATATATGAAATTTGACAGGAAAACAAAGCCCCACAGATTCAAAACGAGATAATAGAGCTGTTTGGCTATGCAGTTCTGGCTTAAACGCGGGCACCTTACTTTGCCTCAACGTGGCGCCTGCGTGGAAACGGCTACCAGAGGAAGTGGCTAGGCTAAAAAGTAACAAACAGGACTCCCGTGGGGGTGCCCACGGGTGGACTAGAGTCTACCCCTTTGCACGGTTAGCGGGGTTGAAAGAAAGCTCCCACGACCCTGTCACGAATCCATGGGCCGTTCCTCAAGGGAGTGTTACAATAATGGCGTATCCTACACGGTCAGCATGGTATAGTGAAGGAAAATGGCGGCGGCCTCCGGTATTACTTGGCCTTCGGCCATGATTTCTAGTCCATGCGTCCGGAGTGCCAGTGGCATTTGAAACAGCAATGTCCTATACTCATTGACTTGGGTCACTCCCAGACAGACCTGTGGTCAGACAGTTTTTTTTTTTTTTACTGTTTGATATTTGTTCTCGAATGGATTCAGACAGGTTTTTTTTTCAAACTTAGAGCTCGAAGCGCCTGCGGCTCAGCTCTTAAGACTATCCAGCGGTACTGGCTATAATATTTATGTGCTATCCGCAACATTTTCCCCTTTTATTGTTGAGAGCACTCAAGACAAATTTAAAGTTGATCAAATTAGCATGATTAAAAAAAAAACTGTTCTGTAATCTCAATGGCGGAATACCCCAAAAATAGCAATTAGAGAATCATTTCTAGTTGTTCGTTTTTTTTGTGACAATTGACAAATGTTCCAACTAATGAATAATCCCAATTTTTCTTAAAAACTGCGAGGCTAAAGTTATGATGGTGCTTCCAATATAAGTGGATAATAGGACCTACAATGGTCTTCATCAAAAGAAGCCGCTCGTGCATTATGTTTACTATGCTAACCATGACTTAAATTTGGTTATAAATGATTCTGTCGGTTGTGTTCAAGACGTTGCAGATCTCTAAGACTTTGTTTTTTTTTTACTCACAGCATCTCAAGATGGGAGCGTCTTAAATCCAATAGGAAGTGCAAAGTATATAATATACTCAAATATTTTTGTCCACAATACTCTCACAACAATGAGATTAAGATGTTTTGATGTACCAAAGCAGCTTGTGTTTCTCACAGAAAAAAAAAACATATGGTAGCTGCACCAATAAGAGGAAAATTAGAATTGTAAGGGCAGTCCGAGTTGTCAATGTTCAAAAATGAGAAGGAAATCTACATAAAGCAGAAAGTATTGGAATGTCTTTTGGTTAACATACCCATACATTCAGATTCTTCAATTGTTCTGTCACACTATACATTCGACTTACTCTGGGTAGGGGGCCCACCAACATATTCTTGAACCCGGGCCCAAGGATACCTTGCTACGCCACTGACTACAACATATGTGACCACAGTGGGTCCCGCACTTTCATTGGACCCGTGCTAATTTTTTGGTATATAAATGATTAAATCAAGTTACATGAAGTTAATTCCTTTTTCCAGTCTATATTTATTTATGTCTATGCTATTTTATGAATAAAAATAGTGCGGATTTGGACACACCATTTCAATTCACACCATGCTGCGCCATGGGATCTTCCCATTTACTTGTTAATATCAGGTGGCCGAGCCTTGCTCGGTTAAATAATTTATACTAAGAAAGGTTATATACTACTGCTACTGGTTCTACAGCCCATGGAAGGATATGGCCTGCTTTTACACATCCCTCCATTCAGATATCTCCTGGGCTTTCATCACCACGTCCTAACGGTAACCCCATTTTTTTTACTGAGGTTTATAGTTTAATCAAAAGTGGCTGCAGCGTACGAAAACTCGTTGACCGCTAGCTAGATATCTTGTTCAGTGTGAGCAAGTAAGGAGTAGAGCAGCTGTGTAATCACCATTTCCTTTGTTTTGGTACGGGACATTAGACACTGAAGCATAAATACATGGTCATAATTTTACAAGCAAAATAATAATTATATTAAGGCTTGACATCAAATCCGAAGATTAATGAGAAATGCAGTATTTCCCGTGGCTACTCAGCCCCAGATGTGACCTACATATTTTGCCACATCCAGGGCAAGCATAACCATTGTCCTCCGGTGGTCGATTAAGATTTTCTTTTCGCGTCTGCGTCTGTCCTCGGCAGCAAATTTTCTGTTGGGCCTTTGTATAGAGGGAATTCTTTAAGTCCGACAGTTACGCTTGACAGAGCAGTATCCTGTATGAGAGACGAATTTCAGACAAACTCATGCCAAAGGCGGTCTTTTTTTTTTTTGGTGAGCTAATAAAGTGGTCGGCGTAACACCGAAATGCTTAGGCGCCAACTGGCCTTAGCTGACAATTGACATAGAAGAGAGCACCTGGTTGCATGCGGCCTCGGAACGAGACAGCTGGAAATCACCAGCAAAAAAAATAAAAAAGTAAACGGTATCTACATTGCCCTACGCAATTTAGGTGTAAACAATTTATTAAGTTCTTAAAACGCAATACCTAATTATACATCGGTACATTTAATTTTATTACTTTCCTTCCATAGTTCTATAATAAATCAATCTTCAATAAGATGGTGCGCAAGTGTTTAATTAGGTCTATTGACTCATTCTTGTTTGCATTGTAGGCTACTATGGTAAGCCTAGTGACGTAAGCAGCGTTTTTCCCGTTTACGTCATGGAAAACTTTCATTCATAAATTCTCCATTTCATTCATAAAACCTTCAAACCAAAATAAATTTTTCGATAATGAGACATTTTTCAAACCAATATAACGGTCAAACTCGAGTTTTCCCGATGTGGCCAATGAGTTCAGATTTTTTTTCTCACTAATACGCACATGCCTTGAAATTTTAAAGAAAATCGTTAGAGCCGTTTTCGAAATAAAATTTATATATATATATATAAATAAATAAATATATATATATACAAGAATTGCTCGCTTAAGAGTATAGGATAAGTGAATTCATGAATAAAAAATACTACAACATATGCGACCACAATGGGTCCCGAACTTTCTTTGGACCCGTGCTAATTTTTAGGTGTATAAATTATGAAATTGAACCATTTTATAAAACATAACAGATTTCCCGCGGCCTCTTGATTTACCGGGAGCCCCTTGTGAAAGAAAATAGTGCGGATTTTGGATATATTATTTCTCATGCACATCATGCTGCGCCATGGGATCTTCCCATTTGCTTGAAGTAAAGTGAATGCGTGAATTCATGAATGAAAAATACTATGAATGAAGCTAAAAAAATGGCTAATTGACCTTAATTTACGCGATATTAAGAATATAGCTGCACTCATGCAACAATGCTTTAGAAAAACAAATTTGAATGTTAATTTGATTAAATGGACTATAATAAGTATGTTCATGTGCTAAAGCATAAAACTATACTTGCGAAGAGAAGTTCTATAATCTTCTTAGAGTTGAATTCAAGTTTTAGATCTAGATCTAGATCTAGGAATAGAGAGATGAGTTACCTTTCGTAATCATGTCTAATGAACGAATGTGCGTAATTAAAGTACTTTCTAAAGTGAAACCTGAGAGTATACTTTATCTGTGTATTGTTGTTGTTCTAGTTTCAATAGTCTAACGACACAATAATGTGGAAATACGTTTAATATTATGACAATAATCTGAGATGAAGAGATAATTATATAAACACCACTTTCATTCACAAAATAGTGCGGATTGGGATGCACCAACTTCTATTCACACCGCGTGCTGCGCCATGGGATCTTCCCTATTTACTTGTTGCTGGCATGTTGCTCGTTTGACCTCTTACTTTGAGAAATAATATATAGATTGGGCCTATAATGCTATAATTTTAAGTGTGCCTGAAAGAGAAAAAAATTCTGTACAAAAATACGTTTTTTTTAGATCAAACCAGATAGAGGCTACAAAAGGAAAAGACATGAAACTAGCGCGTAAAACTACACATTTACAGTACCATATTTGTTGAGTATTTTACCCAAGATCTTTGTTGTTTTTTTAGGACTAGCTTATTTCAATTACACGGCATTTTCCGATACACAATTTCAAACACAAAATAATTGTTGAAAAAAATTGTAGTGATTTTAAACTTTAAATGATTTTTTTCCTTTCCAACTTCTTGTGTGACCAAAGACGCCAATCAATTGTAATTTCACTATTATTTGTACTACTGTTGGGCATGACATCTGCAATCCAGAACTTTCCTTTAATGCTCGCTCTTCTTGTGGATCTATCCATTGCCACTTTTTCCCTGCTGTTAGTGCCGACTTTGAAGAGCTTTATGTCGCGTTTGCATACTTAAGTATACCTTAGCAGTGGACGACCAGTGGATCTCCTGCCTTCTGTTTAATCACCATACAGAATGTCTGTCAAAGTCGATCTTGTGGTATTTATAATAACTAAATTTATGTGCAAATATAAACAAATCGTCACAACCAACGTACTATAGAATATCTGACACCCTTTATAGTCAAACAATTGCAAGCCTATTATAAATCATACACCCTTTATAGTCAAACAATTGCAAGCCTATTATAAATCATACATGGTCAAACATAAACTACAGATTTGCCTATTCTAGTTAAAATAGAGACACGTCATTATAACTGTACTTCAGTAGAAGCACTACTTGTTCGGGAACTAACAATGATCCAATGATAGGCCTTTAGATTTAGACTTAGAAGACGATGCGAAAAGTTTTTTCTGAACACTAATTTATTTAACTCTTGAATCAATAATGCAGGGTGGCCCCCAAGGGAGTACATTGTGGTGCACTTTCACCCCCCTCATCATCATCGTTCCTTTAGGTTACTCATGGAACATAGGGCCTCAACAATAACACGCCACTCTCCACGGTCTCTTGCTAGTTTTTTGATGGTTTCCCAGCTCTTTCCGATATTCTCGGCTTCCTCTAGTGTACTGCGTAGCCTGGATTCTGATTAAATCTACATCTTCGTAATAAAAAAAACACTTCTGGAAGAGGTATTTCATTTAAAAAATTTAATGGCTAAAACGTGGCCACTGAGAATTCAGAGCCACCTCATTGCGGGGCCCATGATTTCCTCTTCCATAAAACTTTGTATTTAAAAAAATCCTGCTTGTATACTTAGGCTCTATATGAATGGATCCGGTATCAATGTATTAAGTAGCAATAACCCCGCAAAAAAATTAAATGAAAGAAGATTGAGATATACATATATTTTTGTGACGGTACGCATCGGTGCGGGGTACCGGCACCTTTTTTCAATGTCAGGGAAAATTATTACTTTTCTTATATTTCAACGTTAATTGTTAATTTATTAGTATTTGAAAGTTAGGTAATCTATTACTGAGTACCGGGACCTATTTTCTTTTTTTTTTTTACAAAAGAAAAGCCCTTTATAGATGTATACTTTGTACAGAACTTACTTTCAGCCGACATGCCGTATTATTAATAACAACTATATGTGAAAGTCTCAATCATCTAGAGTCTTAGACAGTCATTATTTTAGAGTCATTAGACATCATTAGCAATTTTATTATTAGGTCTAAGTAAATCAATTAATAAACTTTAATAGATGTAAGTCTAAGTACTAACTTATTAAATAAGTAGAAGTATTATAATGAATATTTCTTAGATCTTATCTTATCTTATCTTATACAATACAGACGTTACTTCAAAAAAGAAGATGATTACGTCCTACGCGTCATGCATTTAGTCGTGCATATTAACCAATGACTTAAATTCTGCCAAGTCACTGGTTTTCCTGGCTAGCTCAGGCAATCCATTCCATGCTCTAATAGCGCTAGGGTAGAAGGAGCTTTTGTACAAATTTGTCCTAGCATATGGGACGAGGAATGTGACTTTTTTCTTTGTGTGTTTCTGAGTATTTTATTAAATTTTGTTTTTGGATTTGAAGATTATGCTTAAATGTTTTATGTATAATGGCAACATTACTTTTGAGTCTTCTATCCTGAAGGCTTTCTAAATTTAGTGATTTTACCAAAGGTGTTACTCTAGTCAAATGTGAATATTGATTATGAATCTCACTGCTCTATTTTGTGTCTGTTCTAGTTTCTTAATGTTTTCTTGAGTTGAGGGATCCCAAACAGAGGAAGCATATTCTATTATAGGCCTAACGTAGGTTAAATAACATTTAAGTTTTATGTTCTTATTTAATTTATAGAACTTTCTTTAAATAAACCCTAATGCTTTGTTTGATTTTTTTATTATTTCATCAATATGGGGATTCCATGACAGTTTTTCATTTATTATAACACCTAGGTATTTTGCGTTTTTAGTCTGTGTTACTGGTTTACCATGAATAAGATAAGTGGAATTAATTTTTTTTTTTTTTTGTTACTCTTAATAACTGACATTTTTCTGGATGGAAAGACATGCTCCAATTTGATTCCCATTTCTGTAATTCATCTAATTCTCTTTGTAAAATTTCTGTATCTTGTGTTGTTTTTATTGTTCTGTATATTATTATAGATATATATTATATAATAGATTGATCTCTAGTCTAGTAGATTAAGTATGGAATATAGTAAATGTATTACAGTAGCCTATTATTAGATCTATCTCCTATGAGGCTATGAGGCTATGTCTATATCTAGTAATCTAATAATAAATAAACTTTAATCTTTAGTAATATCTAGACCAGTGGTCTTCAACCTTTTTTAACCCACCGCCCCCTTTTCGAATATTTTCTCTTTAAAAAATCTCCAGCGCCCCCCTAACGGACATATAATAGTAAAAAAAAAAAAAAAAAGATTCAGAAGGTAAATTGTACTAAAAGAACATGTATTGATTTATATTGGCATTGTAACTTACATATTGTTAATTAATCTTAAATTATTAGTAAAAAAAAAAGCTTACAGGATATAAATATGAAAAGGCAAACTGATTGTCTATAACTTTTTTTTTACATTAAAAATATCAATATTAAGGAAAAACAAGAAAATAATATACAATAGCGTAATAGGACCAGCAGCAAGTATGCAAGTGAAACCCAGACTACAACAAAGACAGCCAAAAAAATCTACTAAATACTTGGTAACGGACAGTTCTTATGAAAATCTCTACTGCTATACAAGATGAAACAGGGTGGAGGACACGCACTAACCATGTTATATTTCAATTGTATGAATACCCACCGATAGTGACAGAAAAAAAAAAGAACAGACTACGTTGGGCAGGTCACCTTGAAAGAATACCTGATAACAGAGGAAAGAAAATTTTATACAGGCGAAAACGAAAAGGCAGGCGACCCAAAGCCAGACTCCGAAAGCGATGGATTCATGATGTGGAGGCAGATCTGCAACAGTTTGGGGTAAAGGCGTGGAGACGAAAGGCTCAGGAGAGATCTGAATGGGCTGTAGCGCAACTAGTATGGATGGGTGAATGCTACATCATAGAACACTACTATTTTTTTTTTTACATTAAAATTTTACATTTAGTCTTATATTTAATAAAAAAAACAATTCATCACACATAACTAAGCTTGAACTAATGGGAACCTTGTGCCTCATGCAGTTTAACAATGTTAGAAATGCCAGGCTTTAAATTACGTCAAAGGCGTAGGTCTCCTCTAGTGGCTACATCAAGCCTATTTCTTTGTTTACTCATTATGTTTGTAACGGCACTAAATCCAGTTTCAGCCATATAAGTTGAAGGAAAAGCTAAAAATAGCAATTCCATTTTTGACCATAGTTTGGGGTATTTGACAGGAACAAATCGCTGCAGCCACATCTCTTCTGTGCCTCTTCTTTTGAAATTCATTTGACTGGTGATATCATTTTGTAACTATACCATTTCTTCCTGCAAATCAACTTGAACATCGGTGACAGATGTTTCAAAAGGATTAATCATTAATGTTTCAATTTTTAAATTTATGACATCCTGGAAGCGAGTTTCCATTTCTTCCTTGAACATTTTCAGGTGAGTAGCATAGACGTCAATGTCCTCAGGCAGTAATTCATTATTCAACAAAGCGAGTTCTGGGAGATTGTAAAATTCCTTTCTGGAAATATTGTGGTAAAAGAGATTCAATTTCTCAATAAAAGAGACAATGATCTGCTTTGTATCGATAAGGGTTAGATCCCTGCCATGTAAAATTAATCTTTTTTGACCTTCTTCAAGTCATTGCAAACAGATAAATCTTCCTGTTGCTTGAAAAATTCCAAAATTGTATTGAAAAGTTCAGCAAAACGAGCAAGACTATTCCCTTTGGAAAGCCAGCGAACCTCAGTGTATAATAAGAGTTTAACAAGTTGCTCATTCTTTGTTTCACACAGCTGTTGAAAGATGCGCTCATTTTTGGCATGGGTTTTTAATTTATTTACAGTTTTTATAATCAGATTTAAATATGAATGAAGTTGTAGGCTAAGTTGTTTAGCAACAAACAACAATCCGTCTTTGAATCGAAGTGTCACTTATCGGTAATACTTTCAAAACCTCATTGGGGTCTTAATGCATCACTGTGGAAATGACTTCTCTTAAAGCTGAAATGATCAATTTTTCACCAACGGTATGTGACTTTTGATTTTTTGCAATTAACTCTGCAATTTTGTAAGAGGCCATCAAACCGTCTTCTGCTTTGCTGTTTTTTTTTAAAATATTGTTTGAATAGTCAGGCGTTTTTCAAATTGCTCATGAATAGTTTTGAAATACTCAATGGGCTTGTCCTTTTGTCAGGATACAAGGCCTTCATATGATCCTGAAGCCGACTTGGTTTCATCGCCTCATTGGAAAATGTTTTCATGCAAAGTAGACACAATGGAATACGTTTATCTACGGGCGATTCTATGAAACCCATTGAGAGATAATTTGCTGAATACTGGCGAGTTTTTTTCTTGGTCGACATTGTCAATGCTTTCACTCATTTATTTTAAAGCTAGCTTTATTATTTAAACCAAATAGCATAAACATTGTTTATTATTTTATTTTTTATTATTTATTATTATTATTATTAATTATTAATTATTATTTATTATATAACTATGTTACTGTAGATATAATAAACTATAATTTAAAAAGCTTATACCATGTTTATTTATCAACCTACAAACTAAAAAAATGGGAGCAAAAATACACACTTCCTGCTTCAGTAAAAAACAAAAAAGCAATTGGTTTTATAAATCATAGAAACAAGGAATTCCCGAACTTTAAAAATAAAACGATTATTTGTCTATATATACTTCGCCAGTGCCGCTTTGAAGAAAATGTGCTACGTTTTTAATTTTTTTTCTTTGTTTTTTTTCTTTGTTTCTTCTCAGCGCCACCGATTGCCCCTTATGTGTCCAGCGCCCCCTTACCGCCCACCTTTTTGCCAATCGCCCCCGTACCGCCCCTTTGGCTCCCAGCGCCCCCTAAAATCTCGAAATCGCCCCCAAGGGGGCGATATCGCCCCCGTTGAAGAACACTGATCTAGACATTATTCTAATAAAAAATTGACTTTAGGTATAGCATAGGATAGAGTCGACACTCTAGTCTTAATAGAGAATCTATACTATTACTAGCTCTATTCAATTATATATATATATATATATATATATATATATATATATATATAAAGAGAGAGAGAGAGAGAGAGAGAGAGAGAGACTAGAATAACATTATAGATCTAATTATACCATTGGAGGGATATGCGGTGTTTCCTAATAGCGTTGCGCAAGAAACGAACCTGGGTTTTTCTAAACTCTAATGCTTGATATGTAATAGTAAAACTGCACCAACCTAAATAAATTGCAACTAGAAATCCAAAACCTAAATTTATTGTAGTATATATAGGTTTGTTGTTGTATATTATTTAGCTTTCGTTACTTCTTCTATAGAGAAAAGACTTTTGTAATTTCTTTTACTGAAAAATTGGGCTATTCGTGTCTGACACATATAATTGTTATGTTCAGCAGACCAGCGGGATAGCATATGCTGCTATTTCGCAGGGCAGGCCTTAGGCACTGCAACATATGCGACCGCAGTGGGTCCCGCACTTTCTTTGGACCCGTGCTAATTTTTAGGCGTATAAATTAGTAAATTAAACCATTTTATAAATATAACAGATTTCCCGCGGTCTCTGGATTTACCAGGAGCCCCTGGAAATCTCCTGAAATGTTATTAAATATAGGCCTACGAAAAAGTCCTGGAAATCTCCGGAAATTATTAAAATCTTTTGTAAAGTAAAAGTAAAGTAAAAAAAAATATGCTATTTTATGAATGAAAATAGTGTGGATTTGGATACACCATTTTGCCATTCACATCATGCTGCGCCATGGGATCTTCCCATTTACTTGTTGTAAGTAAAGTAAATGCGTGAATTCATGAATAAAAAATACTATGAATGGAGCTAAAAATAGCTAATTGACCTTAATTTACGCGATATTAAGAATAGAGTTGCACTCATGTAACAATGCTTTAGAAAAACAAATTTGATTGTTAATTTGATTCAAATATGAAATGAATGGACTATAATTAGTATGTTCATGTGCTAAAGCATAAAACTATCTTTGCGAAGAGAAGTTCTATAATCTTAGAGTTGAATTCGAGTTTAAGATCTAGATTTAGGAATAGAGAGATGAGTTACCTTTCGTAATCATGTCAAATGAACGAATGTCAGCAATTTGTGATATTAATTAAAGTACTTCTAAAGTCAAACCTGAGAGTAGACTCTGTGTATTGTTGTTCTAGTTTCAATAGTCTTACGACACAATAATCTGGAAATACTTTTAATATTATGACAAATTGATAAGAAGAGAATTATATACACCACTTTCATTCACAAAATAGTGCGGATTTGGATACACCATTTTCCATTCACACCATGCATGCTGCGCCATGGGATCTTTCCATGTACTTGTTGCTTACTTGTTGTTTGAACTTGTCGACTTTGAGGATTATATATATAGATATATATTGTATGTACCATAGCGCTCTGAGTTGCGCTAAACAAAAAATATTTTCAGTCACTTAAATTTATTTGTGTTTATCTAGATCTTTTAAATATGTATTGTATGATGGATTTAAAATGATTGATGTAATTCACGAAGTAAAAGCTTTGTATTTTTTATATATATTTTTTACTTGTGCATCTCATGTTTGACTTTCAAATGTAAACCATTCTTTTTATAATCCATGTTATTTATGTTGTAATTGGTTTTGTTTACTATTTAACAATTTTTTTGTCTGAGTCAACATAAATAAAAAAACAAAAATGGGAAACAAATATTTCCTTCAATTTTTTTCTTACAATGTTTCACGATGTTTTTTTTTTTTTTTAAATGGCCGAAATTGCATTGCTTAAAATAAAACTAATTTCCCAAAAACAATATCAATCCACTAAATATGTTGTTATAACCCCGCCATGCACACCACCATCCAAGATAGTGCAAAAGGTGCGCACTATTAGTGTCCAGTCTAAGAAGGATGTTGACATTAGAAGAAGAAGAGAATGATTTTCACCCAAGTCGAGAACTGATATGAAGATTATATGCTCAAGGCAGATGTCCTAAGTGTTTGTCATGTCTCTGTGTAAAAAAAACAAACACCTATACCTTGTTATTACATTGGTGTCAAAATTGGGATTATAGGCAACTCAACGATAGGAGGTATGATTCGATCACAATGACAACTTTGAAACAACTAGACCAACTCTTAATTAAAGAGCCGAGGCAGGAACTTCGTTGCAGACGTCTGAAGCTTGGTGGTACCAAGGAGGTGCTCGTCTCCGGCAAACCCTTATCGATGAAGATGAAGATCCGGAGACCTACTTATTTGAAATTGAACCGAAGGTTGTTGAGCTCATTAGCAAGATACAGGAAGATATTGATGCATTGCTTGAACAAATCAACAGGATGGGGAACAAGGTAGATGAAAGTGTATTACAAGTGGAAGGACAAACAGATCAATTTGATAAAATGCTGTCTCAAGCGAAAGGAGGATTGGTCAGGACTGTGGCTGCACAAACATTGGTGACGGAGACGCTGGGATTGGAGCGCTGTCTGTGTCTGTGTTGTGGGCAAGTCTTGTGGTTGTGACTTTCAACGATTGCTGCGATGATCTCAACGTGTTGTACCAAATCGAAAGGAAAGAAACAAATGAAGAAACTGAAGTCTGTTATGTGCATGAAGCGTTTGTTCCTGTTGTACCTGTTACTAGCACCTCAATGAGCGGACAGATCAAGGCAACGTTGCGTCTGCGTCCAAGCCTGTTGATAGGATCTTAAAGACCTCTGCCTATCTGCCGGTGCTTACGAGAGAAATTCGAGGCTCGTTAATTGCATCCAGAAGTCAAGCATGACCTGTACTTACGGCACATCACAAAGAGAATTTAAATACCAAGAAAACCACCAACAAGACATGTGTACTTCTGCCATCCTCATCGACAATGGCATAGACGAATGTCAATCAATCCAGGCTAAATCTGAGCTAGCAAGATCGATTGCTTTTATTTTCCATTTAGTTTTGGGTTCAGTTCCATCTCTTCGAGATGTTACACTGTTTGTTTCGCACATACACTCTATCGATCCGTGTTTGTATTTTGTGTGCCTTAGTGGTGTCTCGGCCCATGACCTCTACTTCTCTGTAGGCATCTACCAAGCTGAAAGCCTTGATTGACTCCCCCTAAATAGTCATGCCTTTTATTTGTGTTACATGATGAGCAGGACCCTCTGTGTTTGTGTTTTGTGTTGAGAGATCTACAAGTCTAGCTGGTTGTTTTAGTACAATGCAGATAGATATTAAAGTCT
>JADKLZ010000166.1:18574313-18591095 GCA_021533235.1 Biomphalaria straminea | reverse complement strand
ATTATGCCCATACAATACATGAAGATAAGACAGATGTATCTTTACAGTAACGCAACACTTTATTAGATATGATGTTGATGTTTTTCTAAAACAAAAATTTATTATCCTCCTTTAGGACAAGAAACTGATCTGTTCATGTGCATACAGGTTGACTTAGACAGTACCTTTGGTATGTAAGAATGTAGAAATGTCTAAATGTAGAAATGTTTATTTTTTTTTATTGTTAGCCATTGACATAGTTCGTAGTTTTCTGTTGAATAAAATGCATTGTTTCATCTAATGAGCTATTGAAGGGTGAGCACCACTTTTAATAGTACACCTGGAAACATATACATCATACGTTGAGAACTACGTTTTAAATCTTTAAATTTTGTGTTAAGTATATTTTACTATTGTCAGTAGTTTGTTACATTTCGAAGAATTTGAATAACATTAATACAATGTTTCTATTCATCTATTCTATTCTATTCTAAATAAGAAAAAAAAACTTACAAATATATGACCTAAACTAATACTAACACGGAACTAGATAAGACATTACATAAACTTATATTAACACGGGTCCACATAAGACATTACATAAACTTATATTAACACAGGACCACATAAGACATGACATAAATTAATATTAACACGGGACCACATAAGACACTTCTTCAGACTCTTATGACTACTACTGTTGTGATAATAACATGACCAATTTCTCCTTGTCTGTACTACACTATAACACATGAGCTCTCATGTCCTCCTTCTCTTATAGAACTGAACTCTATTTACAACAATGACAAGACAAACATGAACACATTGTTCAAGCAGCACACCAGTGACACAGACATAATTGGGTTAAACCAACTCCCAACGATCATTTCACAACAAAAAATGGAGGTTAGTCTACCTCTAACCTAACAATCTAAAACGTGTTAGTTGATGTTAGAACTAGCCTGGTCAGAATAGCAAGATGTCTACACTCTACGTTAGATTCATGGGTGAATTTATTTACCTACTAACTGATAACCAACATATTTAAAAACAAGGTTACATAGACAGTTCGTGAGGAAACACAAACTGAAAATAGGCCTTAGAAGTGATTATTTCAGGCAGGTATATTCTAAACATGTATATTAGAAACTATGAACTACAATTTTACTACAAACTATCCACAAATAAAACTCTCCGTCAATACAAAAATAAGGGACGTGGAAATTTGTAAACTGTTTCAAATGCTATTCTTTTGTTAGTCTTACTCAGGGGCGGACTGGCTAGGTGGGCATTGGGGCAAATGCCCGGTGGGCAGGTACCCAAATGGACCGGTAGAGCCACTGAAATGGCCTCATTGATGCTACTTTGGCAAATATCAAATTGTTAAAGGTTTTATAATATTCTCTGATAAAAAGGCCCACTGGGCGTTGTATTTAAAAACAAATCTTTCACATACTCTACTGTGTAATACTCTTTTAATTTAACAAATTTTCCGAACTAATGTAATAGCCTTCATCCGTAGACATTGCTACAAGTTGGCTTCATCTTTTTACGGCCTAAACATACTTAGCGATTAAAAAGCAACACAAGGCCTATATTTCTAATAACAATATAGAGTTCACTTTATTCATTTATATTGATACACTGTCAAACATAACGTAATGCTTTTGAGGACAGGTAGAAATAGAAATCGATGCTAATCATATGATATAGAATTTAGGGGCCGGTTTGTATAGAAATGCCCGGACCGATATTGACACCCACACCGCCCCTGGTCTTACTAACAGAAATTCATTGGTGTTATTATTATTATTATATGGTCAATATACATTAAGTATTCAATGAACTGATAGTTATGAAGATATAGTTCACTATAAGCTTGGTCTTACTAATGTATAGAAATGATTATCTAATTGCTTTAATTATTCTAAAAATGATCAATTTATTATTTAAGTCCTCAAAGATGAGCTTTTTTTCCTTTGGTTTAATATCTGTGTATTTTGTAATTAGCACATTGCACTTCACTAGAGCATACTAGAAGCATTGTTTCTCTTTAAAAAAAGTAAACATTTTATTTAAAATGTAAGTAGCATGCATGATATTATACAAAAGTTAGTAATGCAATTCTATTGTGTAACAAGGATTTTTAAAAAAAATTAGTTGTAAGAATTATGTATTTTTATGAAGAAAAAAAAACTGCTTGCATTGTTAATTAAAAATATGAAAATATTTTGCTTTCAGAAAGATACAGCTGCAGTTAAAAAAAAAAACTAAACTATTATGATATCGAAATTTCAATATCTTTTCTAGTTTTTAAGATAGAAACGGGACGGACGGAAGGACTGTCAGAAAACAAATAGTTATAACCCTTCCGTGGACTCCACTCAGCTCGAATTAATGTCAAATTTTAAAATCATGCTCTTTAACTCCAAACCTCATTGTGTTCCACAGTTTACGTCCTCGGCCACCCGCCACACACACAATTTAAAACCAATACCTGCATCATAATCTATAATAAAATAGAAAGTACAAAAATAAACTTGGTTTTTATGTCACTTTCTCTTCACTAATGTTCTACACTTGAAATACATTCAATCTTCACTTTCACCCTCCAGGAGAACATGAAGTCGAGACAACAGAAGCTGGACCATCAGCTTTTCAGAGGGTGTATGATAACTGCAAGAAGAATCCAGGACATGCGGATTTGATTCCCGTCCAGTCATTCAGCTTACATCATTTACCTGATGGTCATCGCAGTCAAAATGTCTATGATATGATCAAAGCTACAGCCGAGCTGACGGTTAGAATCGGTGTGTCCATGGTTAGTCCGAACCGACCACAGTTTTTTCCTCACACGAATGTGACGTACCCTTTTTATAACAAGGGAGGTTTAGATAAGACCAGAGTGGGGACAGGGGACATGACTGTCTTCAAGTATAAAAAAGGTTTTGGGTGTGATGCATTTGGTAGTAAATATAATAGACTTGGGAAAAAATATAGGCGGAGCTATACAAGATGTTTGTGTGATAAATGTCAACACTCGAAAAAGCCCAGCACCTTCTGGTGGGAGATTCTATTCAACACAGCCACCCACGTGGTGTTTGACGAGATCGAGGCTAAACATACTTCCTGCAGATTGTTTTTTGATGCGCCTGGAAGTCCAAAGGTCATCGTGGATAAGGTCGTCGTGGACTTTGTCAGCGTAGAGATGGACATGTGTGTCCTGAAACACGTGACCTGTGACGACACTCTGGGACCTCGCCTGTCTGAGATCGTCAAAGCTCGGGGTGAACTGTGGGACAAAGTCCGCGAGGAGTACGTGAATCTGGAGGATGACAAGCTGAGCTTTATAGTGTCGCATCCTCACGGCGGACCCAAGATGGTCAGCGTTGGTCAGTTAATAGACAACTGCAAGGTGGGGGAGTACAATGAAAATGTGGACATCACAAAGTTGACCTACACCACATGCACGTGTCCAGGGAGTAGTGGGGCTAGGGTCAGATGTGTTGGGTTTGATAGTACTCACGTTCACAACGGGGCTTTAAAGCCCGGGCAAAATTACAGCAGTATTGATTTCTGTCTCAAAGAACATTAAGAATTACAGTCCCCTTGATTTCTGCAGTAGTTTAAGTAGACAGGAACAGCGTGTTTTTTTTTAAGGGAAGTTGACAGTAATGACAAGGAACAAATAAATGTATAATTCTATTAAAGAGCTGTTGGACCAGATTGAGCCAGATATGAATAGTAAAAATGTTTTGAATTTATAGTTATTTAGTAATATGTATAAGAATATTATGCAATAAGGCAGTGTTCATAGATTGTAATGTGGAAAATAGAGTTTAAAGTGTTTTAAAATAAGTTTTTTTTTTTTTTGGCTTCTTGATTTAGTAGAAAATACATAAATTCTTTGACAAGACATTTTTAGTGTAACTATTTCTAGTCAATTTATAAATAAAATCTTTCAAAGAAGCATTTTTAGTTGTTCTTGTAATCGGTGTGATTAATGAATGTAAATATTTTTGTACAAATATGTCAACTCTAATGTTGTAATTCATTTTGTATGGGCAAAGCCAGTCCAGGCCAAATTTGTGTGTAAAGTTTGTTAGAAACTTGCCCTGAAAATAAATAAAATAAAAGTATTTTGAAATCATTAATTAGAAATTATTTTATTATTATTTGTTTACTTATGCTTTGCACACCCCCAACAGGTTCTTAATTCTAATTTGAATGAAATAGCCATTGAAGTTATAGACTAAATTATTCATTCTCAAAGCAAAACACTTTATATACTATCATTTGTCGCGCTTGTATTTTATATATGGAACAAACAAATTCGTTGGGGCATTCACGATATAAGAAAGTCGGAAGTAAATATTGATCGAGGGCTGAAATATCTCTAAGGGTACAAAAAAACTGGAATCCCTGTATGAAAAATTAGGGTACATAATAACCTACAAATGAATTAAACATCTTAGCTACTGAACCTTATCTCATCTCATCTAGAAGAAGCTGGTTACCTTGGATAATTTGACCCATTAAAATTGGACATATATTGGTGTCACCATACACACATTGAACTGATCTTTATAGCAATTACAAGGGACACTCCTGCTACACAGTCCTCTTTTAAGCTAAACAAAGAAGATCGACTTTGGCATGAGGTTGTCTCCCATGCGCATCTGTCCAATGGTTATTAGTGCTTCTATACTGTCAAAACCTGTCTTCAGAAGAGCCTTGTCATGTGTAATGTCTTGCCAGTGTAAGTTTAGTGTGGGATGAAGGCATCTTCGATGGAGGCGTTCGAGGAGCCTCAAATGCCTTCGATAGAACCTAAGGTTTTAGAGCCATACAATAGTGTGTGTGGGGTGGTGGTTTTTATTTTGAGTAGCAGTTTATTGTGTGTGACTGTATGGAAAGACCATTTTACCTTCATTGTACATGGATGAGTGTGTAAGCCAGGACGGTGTGTAAAATGGGTAAACAAAACACAACAGAATGCTAGAGTAAATCTGAATGTAAATATAATAAAGTGATGTGTTATTTGATAGTTGTTTGTGGTGTGTGACAACCACTGCTCTATAAACATTGATTTTTGATGCTCGGTAATAAGACCTATTCCGCCATACTCTCAGTTTGAGGCCACCAATATCGGTGTTGGCCTTTGCGAGACGGTTGTCCAATTCTCTGAACAGTGATGCATCACTGGACACTGCTGCTTTGATAGGGAAAGTGGTCAACGACATTAAGGAGATGGACATTCACATTGATTGGATGAGCTGAGTTATCTTTGATTGGGGACTCCTTATGCATGACATGATGTGATTGCGGATCCGGAGGAGGGGCGGTAGGGGCGATAGCCACCACCTTGGCCAAATTCACGGATGGGGGACTAATACTAGTAGAAAAATCACGCAATTTATATACGAACTCTATACTTATGTTAATAATTTATACTAATTATTTATATTTTAATCTATTTTTTTGATGATATCGGCTCCTCCCTCTACTTAGTGGAACCTCGAGATACGAGTTTAATTCGTTCCAGACCCGAGCTCGTAAGTCGAATTGCTCGTATCTCAAACGAATTTTTCCTATATAAAATAGAGTAAACCAGATTAATTGGTTCTACTTCTAACCCTATATAAAGTACAATTTATTTATATATATATATATTTGGGATGTACCAGAAAGTACTTTTTAATATTTGGCCGGATCCGAAGTCGAATACCTAAGTATCTTTTGTATATATACACATAAGGCGTTAGGTTTAGGGTTTAGAAAAAAAATCCCCCTCTCAAAAGTTCTTGTTCAGCTAGTCTCAAGTTTCACTACACTGCTTATGTCATTTTATGAATTTTATAACTGTCATCCTAAAACCCGGACGTTTCTCTGTTTCTGGTCCAATGAGTTGTTCTTTCTCTGTCTTGTAAGTATTTGTTTCACAACGTTGTTTTAGTACCTAAATAGTTTGTTTCTTTCCAGTTTTTAAGCGGCCCCCGTGAGGGAAACAGCCGCTATTAGGTTTGTGCAAAATGTCCGTCTGTCCGTCTGTCACACTCAGGGCGCCGAAACTATAAGAGATACAAAAAATATTATTTCACCTTAAATGCGGCTTGAAAAGTTTAGGTGCAACGGCTACTTTTAGTTTTCTAAAAACAAACCGTTTAATTTATAAAATTAATTATGCAAGCGATTTTTTAACAACAAAACACCAATTCTAAAACAATTACGTAAATGTAAGGGAGGAAATGATACTATAAGAAATGCACTTGGCATGTAGATATCACGCACATTTTTAAATGAACTTTTACCATCGACTTTTGTGTACTAGCGTAAAGCCCGGCAATGACATGATTTTAAACTAATTTCTTAAACTTTTTTAAAAATCAGATTTAAAAAAAAATTGTTTAGTACCCCCATTAGAATGAAAGAATCATATTTTTGTGCGTTTTGTCTGTTAGTTGGTCTGTCCGTTAGATAAAAAAAACACTAAAGGCTTTTGGTTCCGCAAGGTTGTCATTGCCGGAAGTGGTAATGGATGTTAGCACTCCACTACCTATAAAATGCTTCCTAATGGCATGCGTCTCAAATAGCCTCTGACAACCAGTCCAACTCCCGGCCTTCACGTGTGGCTCAGATATTGAGTCCGGCGGAACTGTTCTTACTAACAGGAGAAGGGGCACAGGCGAGTAACTGGCGCCTTAACCAGTAAGCTTCGGGCAGGAGGGGCTCGTTAGCCATGGCTGGCTACCCACCTAGGAGAAGGAAAACTCTGATTTCAAACCTCTGCTGCCTTGCAGCTATACCCAACCAAGGGAAAGGCTTCGGGAGTCAACCCTGAGGAAAAATCAGGAGCTGGCGACCCTAAGGCAGTTTGCAGCACCCAGTGCTACACTCTGGCAGAACCTGCGACGCTGCTGACCCCAAACTGTATCGGCACTGCCGTTCCTTTGGATACATCAGCTGCGTGGAGAGGGGGGAACTGATGTGTGGGCGACATCGTTCCGACCACAGCTTATGCCCAGGCATTCATCTCATTTCCATGAGATGATCCATAGTCGCTTCGCGACTGACGGTGGCCATAGACATAGAAAGGCTTTTGAAAATATGATTTAGCCTTTACTGTTCTTTCAGAAATATTGCGATAGTTTAAGGATGGGAGCATACAGGAATTGAGCCAGGGACCAACGATAAATCCGAACTACAGTCTAGTGCGCAAACATCAAGATAAGGCAGGTTTATACCCTGCTCGCCATCCTCCGTCGTACAGCGAGAAGTTAATTATTTTCAACTTAGAAGGAACATCCGAAACATCTTGCGAATAGGCCGCTGTAATCTTGTAATCTTGTTTTCTTTTTCGTTCGTTTTGTTTTTCATAAACATTTTATAATCAGTCATTCATGTAACTGTTTATTTACATCTTTTGTTAGTTCTCATTCAATGTCTCTGACTGTTTTTATTTTCATATTTGTGTGTGAAAGGTTAAAGTTAAGTTCTCCTTTCAGCCTTTGCAATCTATGGGGCAGATGATAAAATGTCATCTGTTTTTGTGGCAAATGGTTGACGAGGGTGTCATGTGGCCAACACAACGACCGACCACTTTTACTTTTCCTCAACTGGGTGGACTCAGAGGTGCCCTACAGATCCTGGAACTAAAAATCCCATTGACATCTTCAATGTCTGCAGCAATAATTCGAAACTAAAGTCGTAACAGCCCAACAGGAAATAAGATTTGTTTTCCTCACAAATGTTTTTAGCCTCGCTTGTTGATTGTAAACATTTGTAGAGGTTAATTTCAACTTTTTAATATTTCATTGGTACTAACTCTTTTCGGTAATAGAAACTTCAACCAATGTTTACCTTTTTTTATGGTGTATTAAATTAGCAGCAGGTAGGCCTACATCAGTCCAGCAATGGTGACAATGTCACTTTATTTACACTAGCAGAAAACAATCTATATCTAGATCTGACACACATGTTCTATTGTTGCGAAATGAAAAAGGTTTTTACGAATATTAAGTTTCAGCACATTCCCCATAGTAGTCCTCAAGACATATTTAAAGATCAAACCCAAATATAAATATTTTCTCTTCCGTTATAGTTTGTGACCTAACTATATTACACTAAACGTTTCACTTCTTGTGTCTTTAAGTAATACAAAATTATTTCTTTTACTCTTGTCTTAATTGCTGTCTTTGAAGAGGTTTGGAGAACTGCGCTAGACTACTGGTTTTAGAAGACACCCTCGTTAACCGTATGCTACAGAAACAAAATACATTTCATTATCTGCCCATCTTTCCTTCTAGACATAAGTGACTTCAAAGGCAAGAGAAGTGTTCAATTTACAGATATTTCCCACGTGTCTGTTTATCCTTCAATCTTCATCGAGTAAATAGGCTTAACCATCCTCTCTGTTTCAAATTCGTAGCTTGCCTTAGATTGAATATTTTAATTACCATGAGTTGGACAAAAAAAATAACGGCAGTAATAATTATAATTATAATAATTATTATCATCATTAATATTAAAAACCAACCAGGTTTACCTTATTAACAATAGACAAAAAATGTTCATCAACACCGTCCTCCCACTACTTCGCAATGTTCATCAACACCGTCCTCCCACTACTCCACAATGTTCATCAACACCGTCCTCCCACTACTCCACAATGTTCATCAACACCGTCCTCCCACTACTTCGCAATGTTCATCAACACCGTCCTCCCACTACTTCGCAATGTTAATCAACATCGTCCTCCCACTACTTCGCAATGTTCATCAACACCGTCCTCCCACTACTTCGCAATGTTCATCAACACCGTCCTCCCATTGCTATACAATGTAAAAACAACTGAAAAATAATAGTAATGCACAAATTGTAAGACAAATTTCCTCACGGACAATAAATATTATTTTATTATTACTATGTTAGAAAAGAACAAGTGTTCATTATCTGGCGAGGCAGGGTCGAGTTTCGCTAAAGAGAAACAAAATTCATCGTAGTCCCTTTAACAGTTTCCACTGAGGAATTTTCTGTTGATGTGGAAGGTCTGCAGCAGTACCGCCCTCTGACTGGCAACGAGAATGTTCCTAGGAATGCTAAAAGGCCTTGAAAGTATGTGTGAGGTCAGTTGTTATTATCATATCTATGGTATTGGCAAAGCGATATATTGTCATTTTAGAGATTATATCATTATTATTATGTAACAAAACCAAAAAAACAAATCCTGCTTTATGTTTGGTCTGTCTAAATCTCCTGAACAAATTCAATTTAATTTTATTATATTTAAAAAAAAATTATAAAGGCCAAACCAGAGTTTTCACTAGGTGGCCAATCAGATAGTAATTTTTGAGGCAAATCGTAAGCTGATAAGAGGGTCTGTTAAGAAAACTAAATACGAAAACAACAGCCAGAAGATAAAGCTTTGGAAGTTGTCCAAACTAACAATATACACTGTTAATAGAGCAACAGAAGAGATTCTCGATGTCTGTCAAAAGCAGACTAGAGTAGAGCAGACCTGCCACATCAGCCGAAAATTCCTCAGTGGACACAGTTCAGTGGACTACAACGAATATTGTCTCCCTTTAACAAAGCTCGACACTGAAAGTGCCAGAGAATTAATTAAGAAAGAAATGTATTCGATTCTGAAGATTGAGGACCAAACGAACCCTGCAGCACATCTCATCTGTGCATAATCTGCCACACCAAAATAAAGACAAATCCGCCGGTTCGAATCAGACTTAGCCAAAGAATGAAATTAACTCATATGTACATAATAATGATTACAATTATAAATTGATAAATGTTTTAATGATTGATAGATCGTATTCACTGGAAATTCAACATTTTTAGGGATAAGGATAATAGTAATAATAATCAAGAAACCATTGAAATCAATGTTCTGAAGATCGATGTTTCGATGAAGCATGACTGTTGTCCATTAACCAGATCTTAATGCACCATTTGTCAAATGAACCGTTTTTTTTTCGGATGAACGATTTAATATTAAATTTAAAAAATCATTAACATTTTGTTATTGATCTATACAAAGATTTATTACAATTTATTTGGCAAGTGAATATTTTGATTTGATCATTAGTCGAAATCTGTTTGAATGTTTCGCTTGAAAGGTAAAATGAAGTATTATTGTTTAGTACTGTAATTCTTTGTAATTCTCTATTTAATTGATCTAATTGATTTAATTGAAATATGGATAATACACTTTTCTTTTATTCCGTAAACAAAAATTATACCGAGAGAGAGCTAACATTTTCTACATCAACTTAAAATATATGTACACTTTCAGTTCTCCAACGAAATAAAATCTAATCTTGTCTATTAGACACAGGCTGATCATGTGGGAAGACTTGCCTGGTAAAGTCTATGAATGAATCCAACAACGTAAGAAAATGTTAATTTGATAGTGTGTGTCTATTTGTGGGTGTGTTTTTAAGACACTGTGTAAAATGTAGATAAGGTTTATAGGATATATAAATAATAAACAATAAAGCTTTACATACATACATGCATACATTAATACATACAAACATACATACATACGTAAGACAAACTTTCAGACATACAGAGATAGATAAATAGATAGATAGATAGATAGATAGATAGATAGATAGATAGATAGATAGATAGATAGATAAAAGAATCAAGCTATATTCTCCAAATACAGGTTTCTGTTGGCTGCGTCTATTACTGCACTGATACTTTCAATCTGCAGTTTTATTGTCACACTAGAAGGTCGATTCAGAACTTCACAAACAAAAGAGGTTAGACCAGTTTTCTACAAACTTGAAACCCTTATCACCCACTAAAGTAAAAATATGTTCGTGCCCCTTACCGTAGCCTGCAAATTTACGATATATTTGCATCTCAATGTACGTAATGAAAGTATATTAAACCAGGTCCTTTTTGTGTTGTTTTTTATTTTTATTTTTTTTTTCAGAGATAACATAATTTTTTTTTGTCTACTAGAGGAAATGTATATAATAATTGGAGAGGATATGGATACAAGTTAATCATCTAGCCAGGAGTCTGCGAGAGAGTTGTAAGATACAACAGTTGGTTCTGTGTTTTCAGCTTCAGAAATCCATTCTTTTGTCAAATTTTTTAAAGAGCAGCACTGCTAATTATGCGAGGGACTTTGGACGTACACACAGCGCACGTACATCTTGCTGCGGGTTAAACTTCTACATTTCTTACCCATAGTACATTTATGTTTAGTACTTTTTCTGCTACTCAATTATCAATATAACGCTGTACGATGGACGGTAGAAATTTGACATGAAAATGTCGAGAAGAATTGCGCTAGCGGAGACGTAGATGTTGTGAAATCTTTTCTTCCAAATGATTTGAGTTAAAGACTCTTCTAGAGAAAACGGTAGGCATTTGACACAGTTTTACTCAGAAGATGAAATTGTCTCTTGCTTACAATATTTTTCATTTTGGATCATTGGCAATAGAATATGTAAATTATATTCATCAATATTAAAACATATTGTCCCAGTTTGTGAAACGTGTTAGATTTTTACCTACCATAACATTAGGCAATGCAGTATATTTAATTTTAGTACTTAATCAAAGCTCTCATTATTCCTAGTGCAGTTGTCAGCATGATTGAATATTTTTATTTACTTTAAGATAACACACGTTTAAATCCTGTCATTCTCTATTGATCTAAAACATCGTGTAACTCGAAAAACTACCTGTCTGTCTATTTGTCTGTCTGTCTGCCTATACCTATGTATCAATAAATTTTTTATATGATGTTTTCCAAGATTTAATAAATTATTACAACCAATATTTAGACTGCAACATTTAGACTGTGACTGTGTTGGAAATATATAAATACCCCCATACAAAGGTTACATTCTTGTCAGAGTGTGTTATACCCACATCGCCCGGATAAAAGAGGATAAAGTATAGAGGGGTGTCAATGTTGTCAGGTGGGTTTACAGGTTTTATCTAGGGTATGACATAATTCCCCGGGCTCCCCACCTCAACGTTGATTATTAACTGCCTGTCGGAGTTGTAATTTTACCGTGGCTCGTCTGCCCCTGACAGTTTATTTATTAATACGTAGATACTTATGTCAAACTAGTAATAATGATACGTCAACCTATATCAGTTAACAACAAGAGTTTAAGTACAACAGTTTAGTGGATAGATAATGTAATATGTTATAAATGTCAACCTATATCAGTTAACAACAAGAGTTTAAGTACAACAGTTTAGTGGACAGATAATGTAATATGTTATAAATGATGAGTAATTATCAATAATATTTACAAGGTCAAGTACAAATATTCAAATTATTTAAAATAAATATTTCTAACCTTAAGCTCAGTGCCACTATTCGATCAGGGCTCGCGAAGTCCAGAACCCAACGCCATGAAAGATAGCCAAGTAAGGACCATACCATAACAAATCAAGTTCACTTCAGCAGAGTCCCAAGCCTGCGTCCCTAAACAAGAAAAATACACATTCCTCGAGCCACCTTCACAATATTATATTAATAACGTTTTTAAAACTACAACGTGACACGTAAAGCAAAATAAACTAACTTAGCCAACACTGGGGAAGATAACAACAACAGAGCGACTGCTAACCAGCAAAAGACAAACAGAGCAATGACATCAACGTAGCGCGTCCTTAGGAACTAGCCCACAAACCAATATGGTGCATAAAAGAAAACATCAAGCAAGAAGCAACTCTAGATGCGCACAACAATTACTCATAAAAAATACTTTCCTTTAAAACTTAGATGACTAATGCCATAGCCTTCATCAAAATGTCTGTTATGTGACCTGCCTAAAGTGGTCTTCTTGGCGTTGACAGGGAGCACCTCAATGTATTGACTTCATTTAGGTGACCTACTAGACTTTAAAATAACATTAATGTTCAATTTTGGTGTGTTTTTCTATTTGTCTAATTCTAATGATTTATCGTCTAACTTTTTTTTCCTTTACTAATGTTATGTGCTGAGATATAAACTATTCATTTCGTTTCAGTTGAACTCATTTTCTTCAGAAGTTTGTTTTGAGGCCAACAGTTTCTTTCGGGATGCTCTTCATAATTCTAACACTGGCAGCGGAAATACAACTGATAAGATCTGTGTAAATACGACAGAACAACTCATATCTCTAATGAAAAAGGTAGAATTGTTAGCCAGTTAAATACGTTCATGTGCAGTGTCAACTGGTTATTGTGCACATGGACTAGGGACATTCGTTAAAGTGCGGATAAATTGTGTCATTTATTTCCATTAACAAAATGTCAAAATTACCTAAATAAATTTGTATTACCTACTAAGCCTAACTAGGCACTCAAAAAAAAAGTGAAAAAAATATGATTTTTTTTGTAAATGATCTAGATAGCTATAAACGTGCCACTACTCCCAAATTCTACTCCAAATACTGATCCTTTTTGTTATCCTACCATAACCCTTAAATGTGACCCAAACACTAATCTCAATACCTAACCCTACCATAAACCCTAATCATAAACTAGAGCCTCCTTATTTTAACAGTAAGGAAGTAGTTTATCCCCACATTACCTAGGTAAATGCTAATTCCGCATAGTAACGGAACATGTCCGTGTATGTGCAGAATAAATCATTATATATTTATACTTAATATAGTTGTCAGAATAATTTTAGTTTCTAACTAATGTGAATGTACAAATTGTGTATATAGAAACCAAGACATATATTTGTCTTCTATCTCTTTCAGGCACAAGAAACACTGGAAACTAAAGGTAGACAATAAATCTTGTCCTTATATTAAGCTTTTGGTTTCAGCCTTTTGTTGTCTTGTTCACTTTTATGTATTACGTAGTTTGTACACATGCTGCATATAGGATAAAAGTTGTTTATATACACTTTTATTCAACTCTTAACAAGTCACAAATAAAAAACAAAATTGTTCTAGTAGAATACAGCAATTTAATCACGTACAGACAATTAATACAATATAGTCAAAGGTAAATGTGTTAAAAATATTTTTAATGCGATTATTAAACCCAAAATAATTACATCTGTGAAAATTAATAAATAGCCATTGATTTAATAGTAAAAAGGAAGAAAAAAATGTATCACTGTTTGCAAACATAAAAGAAGAAAAATGAAAATATATTACTGATGTAAATAACGTTCACGTCTATCTTAATGAAATCTAAGCATCATCATTCCTTTGGGTTCCTTAGGGCCTCAAGAAAAACACGCCATTCTCCACGGTCTCTTGCTAGTTTTTTTTATGGCTTCCCAGCTCTTTCCGGTCCTCTCGGCTACCTCCAGTTTACTGCGTCACCATGTTCTTATTGGTCTTCCTCTACGTCTTGTTCCATGGGGTTCCACTCTAAGGCCTGTTTGAAATCAAATAATGCTACCATATCATTTCAAACGAACTCTTATTTCAAAACTAAAAAATTATATGAAAAAAAAATTTAAATCTTCTAGCCAGCTTTTTGCTGCTGAGCTGTGAGCTCTTTAGTAGATATTTTTACATCAAAATCGATTATTTTGTATCAATTAGTAAACACGATTTTAAATAGACTTCAAAATACCTCATTCAAACAAATCTCAAGGGGTCTAAACATACTCACACAGACACACATATATACAATATGAAGGAAAATAGGTCACATGAAAGTATCTAAGGACAATTGGTCACATGCTAGTATCTAAGGAGAAAAGGTCATATGATAGTATTTAAGGAGAAAAGGTCACATGATAGTATCTTAGGACAATAGGTCACATGATAGTATTTAAGGAGAAAAGGTCACATGATAGTATCTAAGGACAATAGGTCACATGATAGTATTTAAGGAGAAAAGGTCACATGAAAGTATCTAAGGACAATAGGTCACATGATAGTATTTAAGGAGAAAAGGTCACATGATAGTTTCTAAGGAGAAAATGTCACATAAAGACAATTAAGGCAAATAGATCACATGGCAGGGAGAATATATTCCATGACAGAAGTGTGGTGGCTCAGTTGTGAGTGCTTGGCTTCCTAACCGAGAGTTCTCAGGTTCGAATCTCGGTGCAAGGATTTGGAATTTCGAGATAAGGATGTCATGAGTTCAGCAATCACTAATGGGTGCCTGACTTAAGTTGTGCTGTCAAGACATCCTGTCGTTAACCGTTAGCTAAAGATACAGAAGGCCTTTCATTTACCCATGGTCGGGCTTAGGTTTGGGTACTCGCACTGACTATGTTTCAATATTTTTCAAAGAGAAGAAATTGCGAAATTTTTGCCCAATGTTACTGTTGGGGACTAGGTTTTTAATAATTAGTGTATTTTTATTTTTCGCTGTTCATTCATACTTCTATTTCATTTGTGTCCACCATTTTCACTTCTCCTAGAGCCCTCCATTTAACTAAGGCCGGCTCTGATATGCCCCATAGATAGCAAAGAGTACTTTACTACTTACATATTTATTACATGACAATAATTAATGACAATAGCTCCCATGACAACATTTTGGGAGAATAGATCACATGACATATTAGGAAGAAAATTCACATGACTATGGCAATGGAGTTTTGATCAGATAGTTAGCGAGCATAGGTCACTCGGAAATTGCTAAAAAGAATAAATCAATTAGCTACTTAACATCATAGAAATGCTATCTTTATCTATTAGTATTATTCATACTTGTATTTACCATAAGCATTATCAAATCAGATTTGGTCAGTACATTAAGATCAAGCACCATTCAATTTTCACCAGAATCTGTACACAAAATATTGAGACCAGCGTTTTCGATTGCTACTGCAGGTAAGAGTTCTAAAGTATAAAAATGAAAACTTTTGGTGTATTCATGGTTGTATTTTTATGTTTGCATTGACATCATCTGTAACATGTATTTAAGAACAACAGTATAACAGATTTACATCTTCACATCATGATGTTTAAAATACTGTTCATGCAGTTCCCTTTCAATATTAAGGGTAAAACATGGATGTGAAATCTTTTGATGACAAATAGTGTCAAATCTGTTGTATATAGATCTACTATTTACAGGTAGCAATACAAGAGTTAATTTTGCTTTTTAAACGAAAAAAGAAAATTTCGTACAAAAATCCTTTTCTTGCACAAGACATTTCAAATACCCAGGACAATCTAATCATGTTTATATTCAAATCTATGTATGTACGATTTTTTTTTTAATTGGGAAAAAAATCTCAGCTAGTATCAGAATTGAGAAAATTGTTTTACAAAGTTAAATTGTCATTTGTATTTTAGATGACTATTACATAGAGCAGCACTTCACTTTAAGACTCAGTGATATGACGTCATGTCCTGCTGAACACAGCCGTGGAGTAGAGATAGCATCGGATGGAATAGAAATCTTTTTCTCTGGTATCTACATTGTATCAATCGTAAATCTCCGTTCACTTTTTGTAAACAGATTAATCCAGACTTTCTTTATCTTTGTCTCGTTTTCATTGTAGGTATTTATTACATCTATTGTAACATCAACTTTCAAGAAACATTTGGTACTGAAAAGAACAATCAGCACAAGCAGGTATGTAGAACTCCTTAGAGAAACTTTTACGAATGTTGAAGTCGACAGAAAAGAAAATTAATAATTAAAAGAAAACAAGCCTATTATTATTATAAATCTTAATTCTTGATCAGGCAGCGTATTGAACATTTAATTAATATTTTTTCAACTAATAAACATTTTTTTTCTGTTCTTCATCTTTTTAGTTTTACTTGATGTAAACTAGTCTCTACATTGCTTACTTCAACTCTGTCTTGAGTCTCTACAATGCTTACTTCAACT
>JADKLZ010000166.1:18493318-18506473 GCA_021533235.1 Biomphalaria straminea | reverse complement strand
CTGCAGACATCAGTACATTCTGAAGAGCTACAAACCTCAGCACAGCCGGAAGAGCTACAAACATCAGCACATTCTGAAGAGCTTCGTACATCAGTACATTCTGAAGAGCCAGAGACGTTATTACATTCTGAAGAGCTTCAGACATCATTACATTCTCAAGAGCTACAAGCCTCAGCACAGCCAGAAGAGCTACAAACATCAGTATATTCTGAAGATCTTCAGACATCTGTACATTCTGAAGAGCTGCAAGCCTCAGCACATTCTGAAGACCTTCAGACATCAGAACATTCTGAAGAGCTGCAGACATCAGTACATTCTGAAGAGCCAGAAACATCAGTACATTCTGAAGAGCTACAAACATCAGCACATTCTGAAGACCTTCAGACATCAGAACATTCTGAAGAGCTGCAGACATCAATACATTCTGAAGAGCTACAAGCCTCAGCACAGCCGGAAGAGCTACAAACATCACATTCTGAAGAGCTTCGTATATCAGTACATTCTGAAGAGCTGCAAGCTTCTGAACAGCTAGTAGAGCTACAAACAACAGTACATTCTGAAGAGATGCAGTCATCAGTACATTCTGAAGAACTTCAGACATCAGTACATTCTGAAGAGCTACAAGCCTCGGCACAGCCAGAAGACCTACAAACATCAGCGCATTCTGAAGAACTACAGACATCAGTACATTCTGAAGAACTACAGACATCAGTACATTCTGAAGAACTACAGTTATCAGTACATTCTGAAGAGCTGCAAGCCTCAGCACAGCTAGAAGAGCTACAAACATCAGCGCATTCTGAAGAACTACAGACATCAGTACATTCTAAAGAACTACAAACATTGACACAGTTGGATGACATACATTCTGATGATTCACACCTGTCTGAACAGTCAGAAAACTTAGACACATCAACCAACTTTGAAGAAGCACAAATACCATCACTAAGTACAGCCTTGCAATCTTCATCTCATTCCAAAGAAAGTGAAATTACTGAAAACTTTCAAACAACTCAACAGTCTGAAGAACTTGAAACATTTTTAAGTTACCAACAAAAACTATCATCTACAGAAAGCGAAGATGCACAATCAGCCCTGGAAAACAAAGATAATGAACAAAGAAAGGAGACTGGTGAAGAACAAACACTAGGGCTTCAGGAAGATGAAATTATTGCAGAAGATAAGGCTAAAACAATCTCGCAAGATGATGATAAACTAATTAATGAAAAAATAGGTAAATATCAATCAGTCGAACATGGAGATGAAGAATATGAATTAAAAGCAGAAGACAAAAATGATAAATTAGCCAAATCAGATGAAGAACAAAAAATAGTCTCTGAAGAAGATGACATCTTTTCAGAAATCAAAGATGACAAAATTGCAACAGAAAAAGAAGTTGATAAACACATAACAGAAACAAAAGATGAAATAACATTACAACATGAAGACACATCTCTAAGTAGTGAAGGTGAATTTAAAGAGGAAAAAGTTGCTTTGGAGCCTGTAGATTTAGCACATAGTACGTATGAAAAACAATTACCCATACTTAAAGATGATGTGAAATCATCTGAAGATGAACATTTTGAAAAGAATGGTATGAACAAAATGCATGATGATGGCGAAAAAATGTTTGAAGATAATGTTGATGTGCAGTGTATAGATGACCAAAGTTTTGTGGGTTTAGAGAATGAAGCAAAATTGACATCTGAAGAGACTGAACTTACATCAGAACATGAAGTTTCAATAAAACTTAAAGAGGATAAACAGACACAAGAACACCACGATGATAAACTTGGATTGGAACATGAAGAAGCAGAAGAGACTCAACAGGAAGAGGATAGCACAACAAAAGATCTAAAACATGAGCAACAGGAGACTTTATGTAAAGATGAAATAATGCCAGAGTCGGTTGGCAGAGTTGAAACGCCATTTCCTGAGGATCCACTAGAAAGCTATCAAAAGGATGACATTCCTCCAGACTCTGAACAAGATGAACTCCATCTTGAAACAACTTCGTCTCAGTTAGTTGTCCAGAGCGTGGTAGAGTCAGCAGTAAAATATTCCATCGAACAAATTTCTACTGAAAGATCTGCTGAACATCAGCCAGAAATAGAAACAGATAAAGAGTTATTAATATCTCCAACAAGTGAAGAAGATGTAATCATTTCTAAAACTTTTACTCTAAGTGAAAGCAGTGCAAAGTTTCTTTCTGAGGAAACTAGCCATGATTTTGTAGGAACAACTCATATTTCTGAGGAAACCATACACATTTCTGAAGGAACAACTCATGTTTCTGAGGAAACTAGTCATGATTTTGTAGGAACAACTCATGTTTCTGAAGAAACCATACACATTTCTGAAGGAACAACTCATGTTTCTGAGGAAACCAGACATAGTTCTGAAGGAACAACTCATGTGTCTGAGGAAACCAGACACATTTCTGAAGGAACTACTCATGTTTCAGGTTCCTTGATACTTGATGCTGACATGGTTGGTGCACAAATTGGTTTTACCGAAAGTGCTGAGACAGAAGGAATTCAGTCTAAAACTGAAAAAGATGAACAGGAAGAGATTGTTACAGATGCTACAGATTTATCCAATGAACAAAACCAGAGTTTACAGGGTGTTGATGGAGATTGTTTAGTTGATAAATCAAAGAGTGATGGTTTTGAAGAACAAACATACAATTTTGATGAAACCCATAACTTAGAATACAATGCAGAAAATGAGGTTAGAAAGATCTCGCAAGAAACATTAGAAACTGAATTCTTAGAAGGTCAAGGAAACGATAGTACCCCTCAGTCTACTTTGGGTTATGCTCATGAGATTTCAGAACAGGAAGGAACCTCTCTATCTAGTCCTGATAATAGTGCAGCTGATATGATAGCCAAGACAGATGATTCCCAGGCCATAGCAGTGGCCACACCAGACAAGGCTGGTGAGGATACAGATGATGACCTACTGCAGGATGAGGACAATGAAACAGAGGAACAAAAGAAATATGATGAAGAAGAAGATATGCTCTTGACTGGTGTACACACTGGCAAATCTTTTCCATGTGATGAAGAACAAATTATAGGCTATAACCAGACTACTGAACTATCGCATCCAAGAGATTTTGATGCAGATGGAAAACTGTCAAAAGAATCAGAAATAGTGGCAGATCTGAAGACTAAAGGATTCAATGGCCTTGACCAAACTGTTACAGAATCCTCATTCTACTCATCAAGTCACCAATATGCAGAGGAATATCAAGAAATGAGTTATGCTGGTGTTCAAAAAAGTCATGACACTGTTGACGATTATGGCACAAGTTCAGCTTCATTAAAAAATCAAATTCATGATGTTACAATCAAAAGTTTTCCTGCACAAGAAATGGATCAAATTTCTCATGTTCTTGAAACTGCTCAGGAGGACCAAGAGTTTGCTAACAAGAACATTTCTAAATGATCCAAACAAATGTAATTAGCTGAAATAAATTTTATGACCGAATAATAAATTGTAGCAATCTTTGGTTCATCATTAACAAATTATTGCTGTCGTAATCGTTAACAAGAACTCTCTGGTCAGCTATGTTATTTCACAATGTTTTTACTGACATCGAAATTCGTGGTTCAAGATGTTAAACTATTTACAGAAAAAAAATGTAGGCAATAATCTAAAGGCGGCATAGTGAATAAAGAAACCAGAAATTTTATAGACATTCATATGATGCAAGGACAGACTAAAACCTAAAGAACAAGGCTAGGATGTTGTGGATTTTCTAATAATAATATCACATCTGCTACTGGAGAGCCACATGATCAGAAAACTCATTTTGATGTGTCTGTTCAATTCTTTCATTATTTCTTTCACCTTTTTCTCCCGTCTTTCATTTTGACTCTCATGCCTAATCTCATTCTAGAGTTATGCTTCATTCATCCTATTCTTATTACTGTCTAATTTTAATTGCCAACAACATTAGTAATTTTATGGAAATGGGAAAACATCTGAAGAATACATTAAATTTTTTAACCAATAAAGCACCAGAAAGGTTTGATTCTAAATTGTGGTAATAGATTTCAAAGATATTTTTTTTTTTAATATTCAGTTTTATTTTTGTCCATATTTTCATTTAAATTAATGAATGCATTGTTCATTATTTATTTTTAAAATCATTATTTTTATTCTTTGAAAACCAAAGATCTTTTAAATGACATTTTTGTATCTAATTAACTTATCAACTAAATTGTCATTTGGTCCTTGTACAACAAAGATCATACAAGCTTTGATAATGTGAGAATCATTCAGACAAATGGAACCTGGAGATTTTGCAACTTTAATTTTCTGTCGTTTTTGAAATATTTATTTCAACAAATTGCAGACTATTTATTCAGAGAATGTACATATGTCAGAGCTAGCATTATTTTCTGAACGAATGATAAATACAGTCATCATATTATTGTAGGTCGAGAAGATCAACCAGGTCATTTCGAGATGTCATAGAAATTTCAGAAACCCGGAAAACTCAAGCCTCTTAAGTCAACTTATGATTCCTAATGATGACATTACAATAGCAGAAGAATGTACGTTCTAGTTTGGGGTCAAAGGGCTTTCTACTTCTAGAATAAGAACCTCTTCAGTTGATAAGGATGAAATCAAATTTCTTTCTTCCCAACCTTAGCTCCGACCTTTCACCCTTCCTTTTCATTGCATTCTTCCTTTTTGTTTTCATTTTTGTTTTTGTTAGTTTTTATTTTGTCAATTCAATGTTTATTTCTTCACCAGCAAATGTGTATTTATTTATTGAAAATATCTAGTTTTATCTTCTTGTATGCCTTTCCTTTAAAACAAAATACTGCTTCTGTTAGCTTTCAGCTTTACATCTTTCTTTGCGTAATTCTTTGTTTTCAACCTTTTTATTTTTTTGCATTTTGTTCATTTTCCCCCTTTATGTAAAAAAAAAATATTTATATATAGATTTTAAAAAAGGTTATATCTATATATAAGTATGAAAAGACTCTACTGACATCTTCTTGGCTTGCCTCGTTTAGTGTGCATTTTTCACCTTTCACCCCCACAGAGTCGGTCTGAGACAAGTTGTGGAACAAACCCTTGGGGTCAGGCAAAGCGGAAGCGCTCGATTGGCGGACATAATTAACATCACTGAGGGCCAATCCTATGAATCTGGTGGTGCGTATATAGCGGATAAGAAGTAGACCAGTAGGATCTTATCTAACCATTACTTAAAGAGTATCAGCTTTTAATCCCAACGCTTAGCTTGCTTACTAACTATAACCTTTAACCTTTTGATGTGACCTTTAGGGACCAAGAATAAATCGAGTCAATGAAATGTTAATATAGTAGATAAATCTAGAATCTATTATGGCAAGCAGTTGAATCTTTATTACACACACATTTAGATCAATTTGTCAATCATTTAAGGCACAGACAAAAAAATAATTATCAATTTATCCACACAAACATCTAATGCTAAAAATTTGAGTTTGCTAAAAAAAAACAAGAGTAAGCTAATATTTATTCTTTGACACTATTAAAAAAAAGCTCTGGTCTGAAAGGTTCAAATAAGTTTTAATTTGATTCTTGGATCATTTAGTGTCATGTGAAATTGTCAAAATGTTTCATAAAAGTCATTTAGAAAATGTCTCAGCTCTGGTGATGGTTTTACTTTTATACTGAACTTTGTGTACATTTTTATATCCCATTGATGTACAAGTTTTCACATGTCATGTAGCTTTATTCATCACGCAAAGATATTTTGTAGTGGACCAAGACTCACTAACTATTCCTTCACCTGTTCATCATTACCATCTTTCTATTTAGCTTAGAGTTCCTCCAGTTGTGTTGAAGACTTATTATATTTTTTATTGTAAAAAATATTTTTTACTCACTTAAGAAAACTGTTTCTTTTGATTAGATTGACAGGTGTGTGAAGTTAAAAAAGAGTTGCTTACTGCACAGTTGATATCAATGAAATCATTTTTATCTTAATCTGAATTTTTATTTTGAATCTCATTAATAATTCACACACATTTAAAATCAAAATTAATGAGTAGAACTCAAAACCAAAAAAAAAAATATTTCTAATAAAATTTAAAAATAGATCATTTTTAAGAATAGATACATGGATTTGAGCTATTACAAAGTTTTGATTGTACAACTTTGAATTTACCATTCAGGGAGGGGTAAGAACAGGTATTCTTCTATCTTCTATGGCTAAAATATTTAAATTCTTCAAAGATAAGTTTTTATGTTTTTTCAAACATTTGTTATAAAACTTCTTCTTCTCTCTCTCTGTGGTTGTGAAACAAGGTTTGTTTATCATGTGGTCATTTTTACAATGTGTACCAAAGACCATTTAATTTATTTTTATATATATGAATGATTCATATTTATCTTTTTGATAATTCTCTTGTCTTTATAGAAAGAATTTCACAAATATCCTGAAAAATTATCCCCTTTTTTCCTGTAGATAAATAGTTTTTTGTTTTTATATAACCACTTAACTTAATTGGCTTTGTTAATTTTTTTAAAGAAATAAGTTACAGGTTAATATTATTCACATAATTATTTTAGTAACTGAGATGTATATCTAGATGAGATTGCAAGATCTAGACAACTAAATCTATAAAAATATATTTCAAAAGTTAGTTGAAAGATTTGAGTGTGGTCACATGTAACAACAGAATGAAAATGTGAAGAATGTAGCAAGTGTGATTTCTCTAATAATAATTTAGAAAACTTTATATCCTACACATTTCAACTTTCTTTAATTCATCTCTTGATTTCTGATGCTATTCTTGTTATCTTGAACTGCTGTTTATTGCTATCAGGGGACTTACAGTATTTCAATATATCAATCAAACAATGATTGCTATTGAAGTTTTGAAATCAAAGATGTTTTGTTGATATTAAATCTAGTATAACTTTAAGTAGACTGGGATTTTTTGTTATACTTAATATGTCATTTTCAATAAATAATACTTCAACTGTCAGTGTTTCAAAGATTGAACAAAAGAGAAAATATAAGTTAAAAGAAACAACAATTGGATGAATATCCGTACCTTGCAACATTTTATGATTTAAAGAATTTCTTACAGACTATAAAACAGGCAATTTGTATGATTAAAAGTATAGTCAAAAGGCAATACATTGTTTTGCTTTAATCACTATTTGACAAATAAAGAACATACACTGCAGGCTAAAGAGCATACACTTTGTGTGTGGTTTAAAGACTAGACCAAAACACTTTCTCTCCTTCACCTTTCACTTTTGAACTTTAGTCTTGAAACTTTTTTTCCTCAGCACAATAAAGAGTTATTTGTAGTCATTTCCTTTTCCAATCCTTTTTGTATCATTCTTTGATTAAAAACTTCTAAAACCCAAAACTTTATCCATTTCCTCTTCATAATTAGATCTTTACCATATTTTCATTAACATTTTTTAAAGAAAATAAATGCACTCAATTTTTTTAACACTTCAAAAGCTTTCTAGATTTTCATAGCTTGCTTCTTATGAAAGAAAGTTTATAATGTTATGATCATTTTGTATGTTAAGCTATAGTAATTTTTGTTTAATGTTTTTTTTTTTCAAAATTTCCACAAAAACTGATTTGAAAAAAAAAAATTAAATATATTTTTTAATTGTTTCTCAAGTTCTAAATGTAATTGTTTATACATTCTAATTGATGATTATCATGATAGACTGTGTTGACAGAGTTTTTTTTTAATTCCTAATAAGTGGCAACTTGAACAAATGTAAAAAAAAAATATTTGAATATCTAAGTACACATGCAATTAAATACAAAATCTTATAGCAAGAAAATGTTACAAATCATTTACAGCTAGTGCTGTGTTGATATCTTTTATATATATAATTTTGTTTTTTGGAACTTTTTTTATAGCTAAAAAAAAATGCTTGTTTTTAACTCTTTAATATCTTTGACTTCAATGGACATCTAAAACTTGAGCAGAGCAGATCTAATCCAGCTATTTGTACAATGTTTAGGATTGCATGTAATAAAATAGTACAGATCAATGTTTCTGTAAATACTGGCAGCTCTAAGCTGACCTATATGATGTTTGCCATCTGTTATGATTGTATCAGCATTTCATTCAAGGCAAATATTCTGGACAAATGTTAGACAAACTCTAGTGGGAAGCTATTCAAAACACCTTTCCCTTCACCAACTTGGTTTCCAGATTTTTTTGTTGGAGTCAATGAATAGATCTACTTGTTACATTCACTTTCTGAAAGCCAAAACGATCATTTTGTTGTTTTCATTTATTTAATATGACAATGCTGCTACTCACTTGTGTTAGCGTTGCCATAGTTACTGTGTCAGGTCTGTGGTGGGTCTAGCTACTATGGCGTAGTGTTGTGTTACATATCTACCCCCCCCCCCACCCTTATCTTTCTTAAATTTCAGTATTTGTTGCCAACAGCTTTCAGTCTGCCACGTTGTGCCGTATGCAATCATTCAATCATTCAATATGTTGATTGAAAAAAATCTTGAGTTCAGGACATTGACATTATTTGTTGTCATTGTTTCTATGTCATGTATTTCATTGATTAGTTTTGTGTTTATTTCCTATTGCTCTAAACCTAGACGCTATAAGCAGTGCTTTTAACACAACATGTAACCAGTGCTAATAAAACTTTCAGTCCATGAAGAGTGTTGACATTTGTTCAATACATGTATTAACATTGTTTTTCATTTATTTTTTTTATACTAATTCTTTTTTGACTAAAATCTCAGCAAGATTCTCTTTGGTATTTGGACAAATATTTGACATATATTAAAACCAACTGCCATATGGTTAAACACTACACTCATCCTTAATTATCAAAATCAAAGACATTGACATTATTATTATTATGGCTAGATATTGTCATCACTGCTGTATAGTTTTTCTAAAGAAATCAAATATTTTCAAGCTCCTAACAACAAATGTTTTCAAGCTAGTAACAAAAAAAATGACTATTATGGAATTTGGTTTAGCTTGACATTTTTAACGACAAGATATTGACACTTATACAATTACTTGACATTCTTATTGACAATATATGCACACTTATACAGTTACTTCACATTTTTAAGAACTAGATATTGACACTTATACAGTTACTTCACATACTTAATGACAAAATATTGACTCCTATACAGTTTCAAGTAAAATATTTCAACTTTAGAGAGAATACAAAATGTTGCCCTAATTTATTTCACATTACTTTTTGAAGTACATTCTTAAAAAAAAAAGAAGCTGATTTTTGCTTTTAAGCAGTACCAATAAGGGCGCAACATTTTACAACTAGAGGCTGATGCAACATTTTACAACTTGAGGAAGATACATCATTTTAAATGACATTTAGAATTGATGATGTCTGTTGATGCTAGCAGTATTGGAGGTGTGAATGAGTGATTAATGGTCAAAGAGAAGAAACCACATTAAGAATTGTATGTAACTTTACACTATATCTAGCCACTGAGTAAGATCATTCAATTTTGATAAACGTTCTCGTCAAAGTATTTTTTTTCTGTGATGCATTCAGTGTTGTTGACATGCATGCAATTGTTGCTTTAATACTGTGTATAGGAATCACTTGATAGGAAATCTAATTACTGTATACAGCTTAGTGAATACAATTTGTTAAAGTATACACATATAAGAGCCATAATTATAAAGTATACGCATAGAAGAGCCATAATTATAAAGTATCTTTCCCTGCATTAAAATTTTCTTTTAAGTTATTGTGGTGCTATTTTCAGTTGGCTAGATATAGGTTTTGAAATGTTTCTTTAATAAATTTATAATTTTGACAAACATTCTGTATTTCATAATAAGTAATTGAAAACAAGAATATAGATTGAGAAATAGTTTAAAACAACTGCCAATTAGTTTACTTTTATGTACAGCATTTATTATCTACCATAGTAATCTAAAGTGAGATATTCATTCTCATTACTGAAGCTTAATTGTTATCTTCACTGTTTGTTATGTTGCTGATCACACTTCTGTATGTGTTGAGATGAATTGTGTTGATGTGTTCTAAATTACATTTTAGTCCTTTTTGTTCACATCATATCAGAACTGCTGTAAGATGTATAGAAACTTTTGCATGCCTGACAGAGCTTAACCACTTGGGTCTGATTTTACAGACAAGAAATGGCTGAATTAGTCATCCAGTTATGTGTTAGTAAATATAAAGAGAAGTTCTAGATTCTTTTCAAGCCTTACAATAATTCACATTGTGCAATAAATTTTCTTTTCTTGTGATTAGTTCATCTGGATGTAGACTTTTATCATGAGCATGATCTGTTCTTGTTAGCATTCCAAGTAGTTACAACAGTATGTAAGACAGTATATAAGATAGTAAATAAGACAATATAAAAGACAGTATATAAGTCAGTATATGAGACAAAATATAAGACAGTAAATAAGACAGTACAACAGACCGTTCATGCCTTAGTTCAAATAACTATCTTTGTTTAAACTGAAGTATTACAATTACTTGGACATTATCTAGGTCCCTATTGAATGCAATACATTTATTAGTTCTATGTTTAGAAGTATGGGTAGATACACTTTTTTTTTTACCTATCTTGTCTTTTGTAGATTAAGATTGACATACCTGTAGTGTTATAATTGTAAAAAGATCTTCAGTTTAACCTTATGTTTTTCATTGCTGACTATGATTCATCAATATTATTTTGGTTTTGCAATCAATAAAGCTTCTTATATGTACTAATTGCTAAGTGATTTGTATAAGGGGTAATAACATGTGCTTCTTTAAGAGAAGTTATCTTCTGAATACATCTGAAGGCCCTTGCTCCTTTAAGATTGTAAGAACATATTTTTGTTTATTTTCTGCTCATGATGGGAAGTCTATATGTGACAGAGATTTTACTTATAAAGAGAACACATTTGTGTACCCCTTATGACTTCCTTTCCTGTGGATGATCAAAACTATGAATGTATCTATGTGCATGCTATAAATAAACTTTACAAACAGACAAAATGCTTGCCATCTATTATTAAAAATGAGTTCATCTTGTCTTAATCTTTTTTTTTCCTGTTGCATACTTTAATCATCTTGTTTCTTCATAACGTAGCATGATCTATTTAGCTTCTAAAATTTATTATTATAATGCATTTATAGGCATGTTTTTATTTTTAGTCTCTATTTAATTTAAAGTGTATTTATCTTCGTATAACTGTGATAAAGATATATTTAAAATAATTGATAACTTGTTGGATGAGATCTTAGATTTACATGTTACATTTTAATCCATACTAATTTATTAAGTAGTTTAAAATCCATTTTAATTTATGGAAATTTTAATACATCTTATAACATAGAAACTTTCTAAAATAATTGACTTCTGATTAAGTTTAAGCAATTGTATCCTATCAGAATATAAGTTCAAAATGAGAGTCTTAATTTAAATTCTGATATATTTTTTAGATTGTATATTAAAAATAGGTAAACTGCTAAATCTGTTATAATTGTTGAATTCTCTTTTTTAGCTGACTCTCAGCTGTCCATGAAGATGATGAGAGGGGAAGTGTCTGCCAAGACCACCTACCAGAGGACAGCCAATGGACCTGTTAGCATCGCTGAGGCCAACCCAGAAGGCAAATTTATTCTTCTGGAGAACAACCCCTCAGGAGGTGTTAGAAAGGTGACTGAACCCAATTAGCTGTGTGGACATTGTGGAACTCTTCACTAGTTTGGCTTTTGTTATCTAAACACTCTTGAGCACGAGGACTGTCTGCACTTGACTGACATTTGACATTCCTTCCTTTTTAACCCAGTTAGTTTTGTAGTTTGAAAGTTGATGTGTTAAGACACTGACACAATGTTTCTAATGGTTGTTTTTGTAACTACATGTTTGTATCATCATGTACTTTTCAAAGTACTTTAAAACTTTGGTTTGCTTTGGGGGATGAAAAACATTTCAAAACTTTTCAATGTAAAACTTCTTTATAGTTTTGTACAATGTAAATATGCATGTCAGTGCCTGATTGTAGTCAGTAGAGGCCTGAGCATTATGGGAAGTCTCTTCAAACTTCACAATACAATCGCACCTAATGACAATAAGAAAGACTTGCCTTCACGTCTAAAGATTAAGGAGTACAGTATTTCATGTGGCCACCCAGTCATATCTGTCACCTACATATATATTGACACATCATCGCAGATATAGCAATAGTCTAGTGGTGGTCGGTCTAGGTTCTCTTTCCACCATTTCTTGTCTCTCCAATGTGTATCCCCCAGTCTAAGTGATTGTTAAGCCTGAAAGGGTTATGTTAGTCATACATAGAAGGTCATATGTTATATAGGTTACTAATGGGACAAATGAGCATTAAAATGTATTGGTAACAGCAGCTAGTGAGGTCAATCACTATAAGACATTAGAATACATTAATATGCTAAAACATTTGTTTTTTAAGGAATCTAGATAGGAATTTTAAAATGTTTAATGTTGATGAGTTCCAACTGATACACTCCATCAGTGTAGAGCTAAACAAAACTACATTTTTCATTTTTAGCTGTAATTAAAATGCCATGCAATAATCAATGTTTGTTTCTTTCATTTTTGTTGAACAGGAAATTAACATGGATGGCTGGAAGATAAGACGTATTGTGGACAAAAACATGAGCAGACCTTACGAGTATACATTCAGAAACTTTATTCTTAAACCAGCTAAAAATGTGAAGGTTTGTGAATTTCTCTTATCTTTAAACAATTTTGTCTTATCTTATACATTGCAGCAGTTATTTTAAAAAAGAAGATAATTTTTAATTTCATTACATAGATATTATTTAAATCTTATTATGTTGTTATGATAATTTCAAATATCTATAGAGCTACTTGATTTCAATATTTTTCTACTATTTATTCACAAAAAACACTTATTTAGTAAATACTGTAATATAACTTTTTACAAAAATTTGATATGATAGATTCACTGGTTTGATACACTAATAAACTTTCAAATTTCTGCCTAAAAGATCTTTGCAAGATCTCAAGCCAATCAGGCTGGACCTAATGATCTTGTGTTCCGTGATGCTGACACTTGGGGAGCTGGAGCTGAGGTGGTCACCACACTGATCAATGAGAAAGGAGAGGTAAGTCTTTAGGACAGTCTC
>JADKLZ010000166.1:18444574-18456837 GCA_021533235.1 Biomphalaria straminea | reverse complement strand
TGTAGAGAACTAGTCGTACTGTGTCTAGTGAATGTAGAGAACTAGTCATACTGCCACTGGCGGATCCAGGGTGGGAGAGTTGGAGCGATTGTGCCACCCCCCCCACTCAGCCAACCCTCCCCCCCCCCCCCCGAAGGGTAAGCGGACAAATTTTAGTCACGAAATCACACAATCTGTATACTAATTTATTAGCTATGTTAATAATATATACTCATTATTTATATTTCGACCTATGTTTAGATTATTTCGCCCCCCCTCTCTAGTACATTGGCCAATTTGGTGGAATGGGGAGGTGGTGATGGCATCAATCCCGCCCCCCCCCTCACCATAAACTTTCGAGGGGGGGGGGGGGGCGGTCCAATTGATTTGTAGAAATCACAGCTTGTTAAAAGAATCAATTGAATATCAATATAAATAAAACTTGTTATTGATATTTTAACCGATTTTTATATTATGTTGTTCCCCCACTAGCCGATTGGGTGAGGTAGGGTGGGGGGCGAATACATCTACTGCCCTTCCCACCTAAGCCCTTTAAGTGGAGGGGCGGTCCTACTTTTATTTAGAAATATGAGTCTGTAAACAAAATTAGTTGAATTACTATATATTTTTTTTTATTAAATCGCTACACTTCTGGTATCTTAGCCGATTTGGTGAGTTGAGGGAAGCAATTGCTCTAGCACTCTTAGAGGGGGGGGGGCGGTCCTATTTGTATGGAGAAATCATAGTTTGTAAACAAAATTAGTTGAATATCTATATAACATAAGGTACATATTGATGTTTAGCCCATTTGTATATTATGTCGCACAGCTTCTGATCTCGAATTTTACATGAGTAAATATAACTTGCAATCGCCTTCCGCCGGACAAACCAATACTTTTTTTTTCTTTTTGTATTTTAGTTAAGAAATTACAAAATAAAAGAAATTCACTAATATAATTTATATATGCTATAAATTAAATTCTTATATCGAATCGCCCCACCCCCATGCCAAATGTAATCATAAGCAGAAATTAAAAAGAGCGAGGATTAACGTTTTCACTTTACCGCCCTCTACTCTTTACAGACGAAAACATTTTGTTTTAAAACAGAATCTATATATATAATCCTCTAAGTAAGAGGTCAAACAACAACAACATGCAAGCGGCAAGTAAATAGGGAAGATCCCATGGCGCACGCACGCGGTGTGCATGGAAATTGGTGCATCCCAATCCGCACTTTTTTCATTCACGAAACAAAATAACAGAGACGTAAATAAATATAGACTGGAAAAAGGAAGTAACTTCAAGTGTAACGTGAAAACATGCACATATATCTACTATTGAATTCGGATTTCCAAATTATGAAAAATGTAAAAATTGCTTTATCCTCAGTCTTAGAGATTAAACACAATTTATAAGTATAAAAATAAAGTAGGCCTACACACAATTGCAATGCACACATTTTTGTTTCATAAAACTCTCTTATGAATTTGTGTAGTGAATGGAAGAAAGGTTAAAAAAGTGGAAGCCGGAAGAGATTGTTTTGTGTGATAAGAACGACTACCAGTCAATACACAGATAGATACTACTCTCAGGTTTGACTTTAGCGAGGGAAATCTGTTATATCATGTTATAAAATGGTTCAATTTAATAATTTATACACCTAAAAATTAGCACGGGACCAAAGAAAGTGCAGGGCCCACTGCGGTCGCATATGTTGCAGTGCCTATAAGGCCTGCCCTGCAAAATAGCGGCGTATGATATGAAAAATTTAAAAATTGCATTGCATGTTTCCAACATGACGAATACAAACTTTTCTTGATTATAGATGTGTTAGTGCTCCTGGGACTCATTTAAATCGACAGGATGGCGCGGGGAATCTGTTGTAAGTAATAAAATGGCATTTTTACACTTTAAATTAGAGCGGGTCCTATAAAATTGCGTGTCCTATGAAATGCGGGCCCCACTGCGGTCGCCGGCTCTGGTAAATAGCGGCGTATGCTATGCCGCCGGTCAACTAGTAGTCAAATATTACGAAAGAAGTTATGCAATTGCACACGAATTTATCATAGTTATTTCAAGAAAGACTTTGTTTTGAAAAAAATTGGAATTCATACGAAATTTTTCATTATAAGAGTAACAATTGAGATAAGTTCTGAACCCAAATATTATTTTTCCTAGTAACCTTTTTCCAACCTTTACAACCTGATATTTTTCTATTGTATAAAAAATTTTGAGTCTATAACTCACAATATAAACTTTAACCCTAAAAATTGCAAAAAAAAAAAATAAAGTAGAATCTAATTCAGTTTGAAAATGTTTAACAGGTTCACCTTTCATGTTCAGAATCAATACAATTTCCTCGCGCAGTGCAAAAAACCTTTTCAATACATTATGACAGGAGAGGCAGTGGAGTTCTGTGTAGAAGGGAACACAATCAAATTCGTGTCCAATGCCATCCAGAAGAAACATTGAAAATTGGAGATAATTAAAGCCGCGTTCACGAATAAAATTGATAGCAACTGAAACTGGTCTAAACACATGTTGGAACTGTAATTGCTTTGTACATAATGCTACTCGGTGAATGATGCACTGAAAATAGGCAAATTTAAAATAGTCATCAGTCTCTCTAATTTTTGCAAACGGCTTTGCACCATCCGTTGCTAGACTAGCTAGCTTCCCCAAGGGCAACTTGTACTGTAATATCAACTGCTATAATTTCTCAAAAACATCCTTGCTTGTTGTGGTGTTATGTATATAAGTCTCAATTAGTTCCCTATGTATCTCTCCTGTCACAGGAGCTAACTGTGCTACACCCGCTACATCGAGAGCCAATGAAAAGAATTCAAAATCAGCTATTTTGTTCTTTAATTGTTTACACAAGCTGACTGACATGTCGTTTATTTTATCTGCCAGTATGTTAATGTTTGAAGGCTTTCACCTTTTTTTGGACAAATTACTTTGGCAGCTTTAACAACACACCTTAATAAAAATCACCTTCATGTCATGATTTGTGACAGTTGTAAGTTGTTTTTTTTTGTTTTTGCAGTAGATATTTTACCTGAAAGTAGAGGTGACTGTTAAACGCTAAAAATATTTATTTTTTTTTTGGATAAATCTTGAGGTGGTCGGGGGCCGCATTGGGCCCTCGAATGCTATGTTTGATATGCCCGCAATACACACTTCAATCTAAGGGAAATAACCTACATAAAGATAAGCGAAACTACTAAATAGGTTATGGTTGCAAACCCCTCAGGAACCCTAATTTTACAAAAAATGACTTTTTATCCCTATAAAATACTTATGTCTTAGACAATTTCAGAGATATCTCAATTAATTGTATATTTTCTTGCTCACATTTATATATGATGTCATTATTTTTTATTTTAAATATTTTATTTTAAGTAATAATTATGTTAGTTATGCCTTAGCTACGATAAATATTTAATGGTTGCTGAGGAAAATTAGAGAACGGGTTTGGTACTCAATAACTCTTCAAATGAAAAATTTTTTACTCATTAGAGTCAAATCAAAGAATTAAGGTACCTAGTTATGAAATATGTTAGTATTTTAAAATGTTAAATCTTGCAATTTTGCATAAAAGTTTTCAGGGGTTTGCTACTGTGGCATGCTAAACAAAAAGTCCACAAATAAACAGAACTTCTATATTATAAACATCATTTTAACAAGGTTACAAAGATAGTGTTTGTGGAAATAGAAACTCAAAATCGGCCCTCGAAGTGGTCCACCCAGGCAGGTAAAAAGGCAGGTTTCAAGATTTTCAGAAAGAACATCACAATGAAATTCTTTCAAAGACAAATGACAGAAAAGAATGGAGAAAGAAGGTCGACGGATCTTGTGTGGTGCCCCAGCGGTCCACAGACCAAAGGATAGGTGAAAATGAATGTGAAGTTAAATGTGAACTTGGCCTAACTAATGTATTATAATGAATGTATAAACTAATAGCATCATTTCCCCTTTCGGGGGACGCTATAAAAAAAAAAACAACCTGAAAGTGAGACTAAAAAAAAATATTCATGTAAATAAATGTAAGCTAGGCGCTCATTAAATAACTAAAAAATACTTCGATGCCCCAAATTTTATACAACAGTGGCATACTGATAATATACAAATTCAATATCTATTAGCCTTGAGACTACTGAACAGACTCGTTCACACTGCTTAACGGTATTGAAAGACACTGTGTTTATTTCATAGTGAAAAAGAAAAATAATATTAAATAACAAACATAGTACAATGACGATATTATGTTTTATATTATTTATTTGACATGCCACAATGGTTTAATGAAATAAAAAAAAATCGGACTTCTGCTATTTTAAATATAAATGAAGTTATCAGTCTTTTCGAATAAATATTTGTCAATGTAAATATAATATTACAACAAACAGATTCAGTTTACATGTACTTTCTTGAAGTAATATATACAGCAAAATATAAAAGAAAACGATAAAGAGAAATATGGAGCCGATCTAATGAAACCTAAAGAAAAACTCAGAAAAAAAAAATAAAGGGAACTAAGAAATGTCAATGACAACAAAATATAACATAGTCTATGCTACAAGCATGGGCGCCCGCAGGATTCTGAGAAGCCTAATTCTAGCTATTTTTTCGCAGCATCAAATCAATTAATTTCTAAGTAGCATCTGAACAAGTAGTACTTCCACTTGTTTATGTAGTAGTAGAAATAAGTAGATAAGGTGTATGGAATGGATGGCCAACCATGTAAGTGTGTGCCTCTAAATTCTGAGTAACCACATTTTAGCCTTTTATTTTAAATAATGAAATACATCTTCCAGATCTGTTATCTTTTATTACGTAAATGTAGATTCAGTCAGAATCCAGGGGGGTGCAAGTGCACTATCATGTACTCCGCTAAGGATGTCCGTGCATTATTAATGCAAGAGTTAAATAAATTAGAATTCATGAAAATTTGGTCTTCTAAATCTAAAAGCCTATCATTAGAATATTATAAAGTGAAGTAATTTAAAAAGTAGTGCTTCCACTGAGAAACAAATGTAAATATATCAAATATAGGCAAATCTGTAGTTCATGTTCGACCATGTACGATTTTTTATAGGCTTGCTTTTCTTTGCACAATGAATTGTGTCAAATATTCTATAGTATGTTAGTCGTGACGATTTGCACATAGATTTAGTTATTAGGAATGCCACAAGGTCGACTTTCACAAAACATTTTGTGTTGTGATATAACAGAAGGCATGAGATCCGCTTGTCGTCCACTGCTGAGGTATACTGATTTATGCTAACGCGACATAAAGCTCTTCAAAATCAACACCAACAGCTGGGAAAAAGTGGCACTGGATAGATCCACATAAAGAGCGAGCATTTAAGGAAGGCCCTGGATTGCAGATGCCAGACACAATATTAGTAAAAAGAAGGTTAAAAGTACAAAGGATTGGCTCCTTAGTCACACAAGAAGTTGCAAAGGGAAAAAATCGTCTTGAGACGTAAAATGCTACAATTTTTTGTTTATATTTAGCTAAGGTCTACAAACATTTTTTTTCGATGTGATAAATGCTATAAAGTTGCAGTCGTCCGATAAAACAGCGGGTTAAACACGTGCACCAGTTGATAAAAGAAGAGATACAAGAATGTCATTCGAGTCAAAACGTTGATTTGGAGCAACAGAGCACTGGCAGCAGCAAGAGCCCAAAAACTACAAGCTGCAGCATCATGAATTAAATGTGTTTGTTGGGTATTTTAGTGATGAAACTGCAGCTATCTCAGGCACTGAGCAAATGTCTTTGAGTGTCCGGTTTGTAGATTGCGATTCTACTCAACCTCATTAGTTTAGTTCCTGTGGTTCAGAGACATGCTACATGTGTCTAACCGTCTAAAGGCATTGTACAGTCTAGTCATGGACAACCTACTCGGCCAAGGCTGCCCCGTGATGGCTAGAAATCTTCTTCCGTATCAGTCCCTAGAAATAGCGTTGGTGCTACATTTACCTCTTTGTGTGAGACACAATCAACTGAAAAATACGAATCTATTCAAGCTTATAGTCTCAACTTAGAGATCTTTTACTGTTTGGCGGATCTTAAAATTACGAATGCAAGTGACCCAGATAAACTGCACATGTTTAGTAAATGTCTCCTCCTCTTGTGTTTCTGATTTGTCTTTTCATTGCCGTCAATTATTCATCTGTTCTTGAACCAGTTTCTATGGTGTTGCACTCTTTCCAACTTAGTGGCCGCTCAACAGTAGCTCAGCAGTAACATTAATGGCATAATGAAAAAACCATCTTGACCATCCTGAGGAACATGTCAGTGATGTCATCTTGAGGAAGGAGAGACTACAGGCAGAAAAGCATGATATTGGATTGTTACCACCGAGAAAAAAACACTTTTGGGTTTTGGGAGTTATTACAGAATACGGCTTTACATTACATATCTTAATTTTTATGTTTCTTCATTACTTCTCGGAGGGGGGGAGGGGGTCGGCCGAGTGGGGGTGGTGGTGATCGCCCCTAGCGCCCCCCCTGGATCCGACAGTGCTTGCACCCCCCTGCAAAAAATCCTGCGGGCGCCGCTGGCTACAAGTAAAGAGCTTAGAAATTGGACTTTACAAAGTACTAAACTGGGGGGAAACATTATCGTAATCCGTTGAAAATGACTAAATTATCAACACTTTCTATATTCTGTACAACGGATTGTCAAAAAAAAAAGTTATTTCTAGTTATCTACCATAGATAGGAATCTTTAATACGTTCTTCTCAGTTCCTGTTCTTGTTACGACAACTTCTCAGTGTAATGAAGATAGGTGTAGTGATGAAGATAGGTGTAGTGTAGATATAACTACATCTAGTAGATGTAGCAACTACATAGGAAGAAATGTTTTAAAACGAAGTTTAAATAGGCAAAGTCCACCAATAACTTTTTCCATACCAGTTAGATGTAAATAATAATATATTTATTCATAAAGCGCTGTTAACAAACCAAATGTAGACTCAAGGCGCTGTGATGACATTACAAACATAAACACGAAAGCTGAAATGACAAACTAATCTAAAATTCCTATTGTTTTCCCCACAATGTTTAAATTGGAGTTATTTGTGACTTATATCAATGTAGAATCAATCTGATCATATTTCCTTGAATTGAGACTTAACGTGTTTTCTGCAGAGTTCTCAGTCGAACGTAAGACAGAGTGAATAAAATGATGGAGTATGACACTAAAGCCAGATAATTTTTGTGCAAGTCCCAATCACTTTCAAACGCTATGCCTTGTGTTGCCAGATAGGTGTTACCACTTACACTGAAAAATAAAATGTAGAGCATTCAGCATATGGTTGACTTTTAAAAACGATGCCATTAAATAATTTTTTTTTGTCTAATGTAAATTTAAAGAAAATATTTTATTTAACTGAAAGGCTTATAGAAATGTGTAGGCTCGTTAAAATTCTATTTTTTAACTCTACATTTTCTATCATTTACTATAACTAAACACTCTATTAAACACAAACACTGCTAATTGAGTTCAGTTATAAAACACACACATTTTAATCTGCACATATTATGTCAAAATCTAAACCTACCAGTAAGTACTGTTACAAAATAGTCTGTCTTTAAACTCATTTATGAAGAGAATCTGTCAAGGACAAAAAAAAGTTCATGACTGTCACTAAAGACTGTGAAAACCAACAAATTTCAATAAAGTAATGACTACTACTGAAGGAGGCTTACAATAATGAAACAAAATTAACAAAATCAGAAATAGGCTATTGTTTTAAACTGAAGATTTTTATAATAATGTACAGTAATATTAAGATGAAATTATATATGGCGTCCTTTCATTGAGTCGCGAAAAGATTATTGATCATCGATATGAAAGCTTGGCCATTTTAAGTAGAACTTTTGAAATAAGCATTTTACTAAGTGACATTGCTGAATAAATTTTCCATATCCCTTACATCAGCGTATCACAAACTGTGGGCACATCCCCTTGGGCATTGCAACATGCAAAAACGTTCAATTAATTTGAGTAAGGGACACCAAATTTGTTTCCTGGCACTGTAGTTATAAATCCTTTTTTTTGATTTGTAAAAATGGCATTATCAGTGTTTCAATAATTTAATAATTTAATTAAGAGATCATTACGAGGCCTTTCATAAGTTCACAAGTAACATCTTTCGCAAGAAGCGTCTCAAAAGGATCTATTCATTTTTTTATTTTTTCAAACTTAAAAACATCAAAAGCACTCCGCTAACGCGATTCTACTTGACTTAATAGTGTCAAAAAAAGGCTAATTTCCATGAAGTGTTGCAAATTTATTGTTGACTATTTTCGCGTGATAATAACAGGCTTGATACAAGACTAAATCTTATGATGCCATTTTAGCTGTTGTGTTTGTAATGTTATTACCGCGCCTTGAGTCTACATTTCGTTTGTTAACATCGTTTTATAAATGAAAATATTATGTGCATGCGCATTAGCTTATGTCGTGATCCTGCTTTATGTTGTTTCTGTTCTATTCATGTCAATGTTTTTCTTGTGTTGTCTTTCTATCAGAAAAAAGTCCTTGTAATCATAACAAATTTCCATAAGGATCAATAACACAGCCTTAGACTAAGATTTCGACTCGCATTTTTCGGAATAGTGCTCTGTAAGTAAAGACACCAGGAGAATACATTTCTGCAGGGAAACGCTTGCCCCACCATCGCCCCTTCAGATCGCCTAGTTAGCCAAAAGAGATGGACGCCAAGAATGGATCTCTTATGCTTTAAAAAAGGCATCACTAGCAAAACTTTGAGAAACACTGCTGTAGATGATAACATCATAATGTAAATAAAAATGATCAAAACTTACTGTTTGGGCATATTTAAACAGACTCAAGTACTGAGCCCAATTCAGCCATGGACCAATTGAGTTAAAGTTGATGAAAAATCCTCCCAGAAGCTAAAAATCAATATTTATATTTGTAAATAACTTGTCTACTTAATATATCTTTGAAAGAATCTAGCTTTTACCACAAAAAAACAACTAGCGTTAATAAATGTTACACAATGTACAATGTTCCTACCATCATGAGTATATAGCACAGACTGAGTACGGCTTGAGCCACTGTGAAGTTTCTGATCACAGCACTAATAAGGAAGCAAAGACTGGCTGAAGCTATTGTAGTACAAAACAAGCAGCAGACCAGTTGAATGAAGTGATCTGCCCCAGAGTTCAAACCTGTCAACACATACACAAATGTTGGCTTCACATTTAAATCGTGTACACCTTTAGGGTGATTAGGAAGAAATTAACAATGGAACATTTTTCCTAATATGCAATCATTCATTTCACCAAAATAAATTGTTCGTAAATGTGCACAAGTTTTCTTGCAGAATATTCAGCATTTAATTTATATGAGATTGTCTTGAAAAAGTTAAGGATGAGTACAGTATCTCACGTGACTAAGCAGAGCCAATTACGACCTACACATTTTACTACATGGAATCTGATGCAGAAAAAAAAACAGATCTACAGTCCTGGTCGTAAAATTTTTACACTGATTTTTTAAAAGAAATACATGAAGATCAATAACTAAATAATCAATAGTTTAACTATACAAAACGTCTTGGTAGACCTATACAATGTGTCTTGGTAAACCTATACAATGTATCTTGGCAGACCCATACAATACGTCTTGGTAGACCTATACATGAAGATGAGCAACTAGACTATAGTTTAACTATACAGTGTGTCTTGGTAGACCTATACAATGTGTCTTGGTAGACCTATACAATCTGGTTAAGTCGGGCACTTGGCGACTAAATATGTAAGCTTCAGGAAAGGAGGGGCTCATTGACTGGCTATTCACCTAATAGAAGGGAAATCTGAATTCTAACCTGCGGTTATTCTCTAACATGAGAAAGACTTCGGGATTCAACCCTTAGGTAGCATACAGCACACAGTGCTACACCCTGGCAGCACACAGTGCTACACCCGGCATGTCATATTGCTACACCCTGGCAGCAATCAGTGCTATACTCTGACAGCACACAGTGCAACACTTGGCAGGACATACTGCTTCACCCTGGTAGCATAAGTGATATGACCTTTCAATACACACTGCTACACCGTGGCAGCACACAGTGCTACACCCGACAGGACACAGTGCTACACCCTGGCAGAACTTGAAACGCCGCTGATCCCAAACTGTATTGGGTACCTTTGGACACATCAGCTACGTGGCGAGAAACTGCTCTATGGATTTCCTTCAGACTAATGTCCAGGCCTTCCTCTCGTTTCTAGGAGATCAACAATAGTCACTCCACGTCTGAACGAGGCTAACGAATGTAAGCACTAATTATTTCATCAAATCACTAATGTGGACTTACCCACAGCAAAATAAACTACTCCTGAGAAAATGATGACTGGAATCATGCGTAGTGGAATGATGTCCAACACAATTTTGACCAGGAAGTAGACAGAGACACGATAGAAGCCACCGATGTTTTCATGCCTAAATACGAATACACTTCAAATAATATAAATTGTTGTGTTTGGTATTGTTACTGATAATTATGTATCAAGCATTTTCCTAGAAACTATTTAGAGAAATTAGAACATAGCCTAACAATTTCTATGAATTAGCTTATTAGAGAAATTAGAACATAGCCTAACAATTTCTATGAATTAGCTTTTGCTTCTTCTGAATAAACAAGCAACCCCCAATAATTAATAATAATGTTCTCTTTGTGCAGTAATGTTTTAGACAGACAAACCTATAGGGAGATTGGATAAAGAGACAATGGATGAGAAAGGTAAAGAGATAAAAGAGAAAGAGAGAGAGACAAAAAGAGAGAGAAAACGAGAAGAAAAGAAAGAACATGAGATATGGAAAGAAAGAGAATTACGACATTGATACATTGTGCTTATTTCTGATATTACTAGTTTGAATTGCAGAGCCAGGCTTGGAATGTTCTGATAGTGACAAAACAAGTTCAGACAGGATTCTATGGTTTCAGTCAATATGATATGTATATACATTAAAGGTGGTCCTATGTATTTAGAGCACATGTATTTGGGTTATATCGCTGTACTGAGGGCAAATGTTACGTGGGAGTGGCTTCACGTTGATGGGCTTGTGGTGAGTGGTAAACTTTAGGGTACCCAGAGTCTACACAATGGGTACTTGACATGGGAAATGTAAAGAGGCTGGTCGTCGTGCTGTCCACATTCAAACCTCTGGCCCCACTCATCAGTATAACAGTGAATTACTGTTTATGAGTGTGTACATTCCTTTGTTTGAGAACACTGTGTAATGTATAGTAAGTAAATGATTCTCTATCCAAGTTTACTGTACATGAATATTTTCCTGCCATGGATGAAGACTCCCAACGCAGACGCGTTAGTAAACACATGGTTGTTGACCAGGAAAAATAAAACACCAGCTCTGAAATAGAAGACAAAAAACTGTGTTCAAACCAATTAAACACAAAATAATAATGAACATATAATAATTATCAGGCCTACAGTCCCCTACTCTGAGTTTTAATGTACAACCTGAACTCATTTCATAGTCTGCTTCAGTGGCTTCAGTGGTACAGTGGTGTCCAACTTTTTCCACATGGAAGGCATGTAAAAATGTGCGACTCACGGGTCGCATCAGCAAAAACATTAAAAGAAAAAGTTTTTACAATTCCTCTTTTCAGCTTGCAACCTCTTCATGGAAATTGGAACCTGGGTGGACACGGTCTCCAAAAAAGCTCTAAGGATTTTCTTATAAATCTGACAGTTGATTTGTATCTATGGGAAAAGAGTTACTACTTAATTAGCAACACTGAGAAAACTCGAGTCTTTTTGAAAATATAATCTAAAAATGTATTTAGTCTAGATGTGTATAGACACGTACGTCAGCGGGTAGAGTTAACTAATGAACTAATTTGCCTAAGTCATCTTATGGTAAACAATCTTCAAACATTTTACCTGTCTTGAAATGCTTTATCAGGGTCTTCATTTAGTTGCCAGAAAATGGCTGCTGTGATGACTGCTAACACCAGGGATGTGGTTACCTGATGAAAAAAAAGTTATTAACGACATGCTGCCTTGTTTGAGCTTCTAGTCAAGTTCTTAGATCTCTATTGGCACCCTAGATCTTCTAGAAAGTTATTAACGACATGCTGCCTTGTTTGAGCTTCTAGTTAAGTTCTTAGATCTCTATTGGCACCCTAGATCTTCTAGATACTTCAATAGTTTAACTAGTTAAGTACTTAGATCTCTATTGGCACCCTAGATCTTCTAGATACTTCAAT
>JADKLZ010000166.1:18399196-18412143 GCA_021533235.1 Biomphalaria straminea | reverse complement strand
ATCATAGAGTATTGAGAAAGTGATAGGATCATAGAGTATTGAGAAAGCTAAAACATGAAATAGCGCTAACTAGAAACAATTGGTCAAAATATTTCTTATCGCAAAGATTTATCATTGTCTATACAATGTTTCTCTATTGGTTGAGTCACATAGTATAGTTCCATGGCTAAGCTATAAAATATGAATACTTTAGTTGGTGACATCTGACTTTTCACGTTTTAGACATGGACATTATTGCATAACACACGTGCAGGACAGACAACTCTGTACACTTTAGTATTGACAAAAGAAGAGGGACTGTAAAGGTTATTGGAATACTCTGGTGACATTTATACAAATGTTATACCCACATGCTCTTCATCTGAAGTTCACAGCAAAATAGTGTCTAAACCAATGCTAGTGTAGGACATTAGAGAACTCTAATGTACGTCCACATTAGGAAATTGACATCTTTCATAATGTAGGCCTTTGTTACTTTTGTTATTAATTTTGGTGTTTACATCAGGGGACGTGGAGGTGGAACCGAGGGATTGAACAAGACCATCTTAAATAAGGACGTCTAGCACACTTGTGACGTAGAAATGAGCGTCCAATTTTTTGGGACTTTGGATGAGCGTAACCAGTTCTGGCTGCGTGTTAGTATTAGTGGCTAGGTTAGGTGTTGTATACTGTAAGACAAACATCCTATAAATTCATGTCCTTCACAAAAAACAATAAAATTGAAAATAGATACTAAAAGTTATATTAAACTACTGCATAGAAGAGTTACAAAATGTCCAAACTGCGTAGCCCATTGTTTCTCGCACATGTTGATTATCCCGTTTAACATCACGTGCATCACAGTTTCTGTTCAACTTGCGAGTAAAAAGAATCGCTGCACCAACTTTGTCAACATTGTGAAGCGAGGGAATATATTGTAATATCACTTCTAAAGTAGGCACTCAACGAACAGACAGGAGGCAATAATAAAGGATGTATTTATTAGAATCTAACAACAAATTAGTTGGACTTCCGCTAATAAGGCACAGGAACTAATGAGTCTATTGTCTTAAGTTCTTAGAGTCCTTCTTCCTACCAGAACACAGAACAGACCACTGACACACTTCCCTAGTGTCATTCCAGGTCTCCCAAAACAGTTGCACAGTATAACGCAGGACAGAACCTAGCCACAGACTGTTTAGACTTTAGACTCTCATAACTTTAGCTGGTTCCACCACAGTCCTTCTTCCTGTCTTCGTTCACTAGTGCGCTCGGGTGCACCTCAAGCACTGGTGTAAGGCAGGGTTACAATCTATATATATATCCGGGCACGCTCCATGCCTCGGCGTGGCGCCCGGGTGGAAACAGTCGAGAGAGGAGACGGCTAGGCCAAAGGGTAGCACAATGAGGCTCCCATGGGAGTGTCTAAGAGGGTGCGAGAGCAACCTCATTGCACTGTGCGGAGATGTAAAAGAGCTCCCACAGCGATCTGCCAACGTCCAGGCGCCGTCCCTCAAAAGGCCGTTACATAAATGGCGAGTGCCGCACGGTTAGCCTGGTAGATCATAGAAGAATGACGGGGGCCTCGGTGTACATGTCTACATGACAAGCTATAATGGTCTATTATAGTCTATTTATATTGTATATATATATATATTGTAGATTGGAATGAAAGGTTTCGCCTTTCTATTTTCACCTTTTGCAGTTTATATTTACTAATTATTATCTGGTTAAAATATCAATAAATAACATAGACATTTTAGATTAATTACTAAAATGTCTAACAGTAATAACCTTGTTTGTTTTTTTTAATAAAGTAAAATTGGAGATCTTCAGAAAAATCATGAACTCAACAATGTCATTATGAAATCCACTGTCGACAGCTAAATATAAAAGAACTGTGTGCTAATATAAAATATATTACGTCATTGTTTATTGTTTATGTTTTTGAGTGAACGTAAAAGATAGAGCGGAAATAAAAGAGTTCTCTATGTCTACCTTGATGAAGACAGTCTCGTTATATTATATATCGTTAATTATTAATGTCTACAGTAGTTTATTAATCTGTGACAACAGAACATGGTGTCAGAAGTGGTGAGAGTGCGTCTAGGACAAACATGGCAGAAAGCTGTCGTCATTAAGAAACATCCAACACCCAGATCTTATATCATGAAGACCAATGATGGAAAAACCTACAGAAGAAACCAACGGTTTTTGAACAAGAGTTTTGATGAAGACATCTCTGGGTACTATGATACTGACGAAGACAATGAACAACAAACTGTTAGAACAACCGAAACAGACAGTTATAGACCAACGTCTAGAGAACTTGTCGTGCCAGTCAAAACAACCAGAAGTGGCCGAGTTGTTAAGATTCCTTCTAGATATCAGTAGGCCCTATTAAGAACTTTAAAAGGAAGGATGTGCTAATATAAAATATATTACGTCATTGTTTATTGTTTATGTTTTTGAGTGAACGTAAAAGATAGAGCGGAAATAAAAAAGTTCTCTATGTCTACCTTGATGAAGACAGTCTCGTTGTATTATATATTGTTACTTTGTAATGTCTACAGTAGTTTATTAATCTGTGACAACAGAACAAACTAATATTTTTTTTTAAAAAATCACAAGTTTTCAGAACAAGACAGCTGGCAGTAGCGGCCTTAGGGGGTGGCAAGTGGGGCAACCGCCCCAGGCCCCGCGCCTGAGGGGGGCCCCGCGATCGGAGATACCATTGTCAATGTCAGCTTCGAAAATCAGTTCACATAAACTAGGGTGTTTGATACGATATGATTATATATGATTCGAATTCTTATATAAGCTCTTAACATGATATTTTTTCGAAATACCTTTCAGTTTCGGTTTTCGGAAAAGGTAGCATCTTAGGACTTGCCGATTCTAACAGGCTAAAAAAAACGCGGGAGTTTTTTTTTTGTCTTATTTTTTTTTTTTAAAACCCTTTCCAATAGTTGGATCTGCAAACTACTGTATCTCCTATCTAACACGTCATACCAAAGACTAAAGACAGAGTAGGCTCCCACTATTGCGTTTTCCTTATAAATTGCTAGGCACGATAGCTACTGAATGCCAATTAGCAAACTAAGGCTACTGTAACTGGAAGCATTTTTGCAATAAACTTCGACAGCACGATGTTTTTGTACATCACGTTCAGTGTGTGTCAGCGTGGTTGGATTGAGCTCTGAGAATGTCCAATGGTTAACAGGATGCTAGAACAAATTACACAAAAAAAAATACATTGGCGCGAAGTCTGAACAACAAGCATTTCGTGCGAGAACATATCAACTTTATGCACCGGTCAATTTTAGGCTTGGTTGAGATGCTGGTCTAATTTGACCCAATCATCTTCGACTAATTAAGAACGCTGAGGCTCACGGCCATTACTTCGGACATAGGATTCAAAACAAGCTTATGGAACTGGTGGTATCAGAAGTTAAAGGGAATATTATTAATAACATCAATCAAGAAGCAGATGTCCCGTACGTCACGTGGACGTATCAGATAGAGACGTTAAGGTGGAGAACACTTCATCGAATTTCTAGATTTTGACAACTCATCAGGAAAGAGTTTGTCAGTGACGCTTCTCGTCGTGCTGGAGAGCTTGATCTGAACCTAGCCGATTGCGGTAGCAAGGAATCTGACAATGATTCAAACATGAAAGGAAAGCACCAAGTCGTTGAAGGCACACATTATTCACATTAACAGTCAAGCATTTTACACTCCGTGCGGCTGCCATAATCTGAAATTTGTTTTAGGAGACATTGCTAAATGCAATTCTCAAAGTCACTGTCATAAACAAGGTGAAAGTGCCGCCTCAAAACGTTAGAAAGCGCTACGATATAAAACGAAAGAATTCAGAGAGGCGCTGTTGACTGTCGCTAACACCGCAAATAATTCACTGGTGAAAAAGTCAAGCCGAACTATGAACAAGAAAGTTTCGAGCTTATTCTCGGTTTAATGCTCTATTTAATGGTTATGAATCCAGTCCGCAAAACTTTCCTACCTGCTGATATACAACTCAATGTGGCAGGCAATACAGCACATCAAAGGCCTTCTTGCACTTTTTATAAAGTACCGGACTTGATTTCTCTAGTGCAATTATCACAGCAAAGGAAATTGCTTCCAAATGAACGACGATTTGAAATTCAAGGAACAAAGAGTCAGACGCCAAAAAAAAACAACAACAAAAAATAATTCGACTAATTCGATAGTAAAAACAAATCAACTTCTATGGCCGCCCCTCTGACATACTGTAATGTTATTGTTACATCGTTAGAGACGGATGAGCCTGTCAGCTTGATAAGTTTTCAGTATTCAGTATATTATATAGTCTACCGTCACGGTTAAGGGCCCCGCACTTAACACTCGCCCAGGGCCCCGCGCACTGCTAGGGCCGCCCCTGACAGCTGGAGGTCACTTTCAAAGGCTGCGGGATACACATTTGAGACCAAAAGAAAATCCACTGACGATGACATTCGTAGACGTCGAAAAAAAATCTTCATCGACCATGGGTGGACAATGGTTATGTTAGTGCTGGTTGTAGCTATATAGATCGCTGATGCTACGTATCCGCGAGAAATACTGCACTCCTCATTAATGTTCGGACTTGAAAACGAGCCTTAATATTAATATGAAAATAACCAATATATCTTTAGTGTTTTAGTACGCACCAACCTGGCCGAGACATGATTGCGAAAGGGATAGCGGCTTCCACGCAAGTACAGGGAATGACGAGTTTTGCTGTATTATATAAGACAAGAAGATAACTGGGGAAGAAGGAAGAGTTGCCTTACGTTCTACAAGGTGGATCTAACTGTTCAGTGATGAGGTAATCGACGTTGATAACCACCGCACATGTTCGTATATTGTAGAAGCTGTGGAAGCGAGGGTCAAGGTTATGGAGATTTGTTTTGGAATCGCAGTGCGGCGGAAGTGAGCAGATCTACATTGATGCTTGGCTTATGTGACAATCGTTCCTGTCGTTCTTCTGACCTCACTTAAAAATGAGAAGTTATTTTTTTTTGCAGTGGTGTTGCGGCGAAGGTGCCTCCATGAGTCTATCTATATCTAGGTTAGATGTGTAAGAAGAAATGGTGAACCTACAAGGAACTGTAACGGCGGAGTTGAACCCAAAAAAAAAAAAAGACAATTCTGTAGGCCTACGTGTTTTGTTTCATTGTTTGTCCTTATAAGCTTCGGACGGTCGCAATGATGGTCCAAGTTCGTATCCATGTAGCCCACTGCCTTTTTTTCAGGAGGTCTGGTCGATGACTTAATTAATATTCATTACTAAAGCCATGTCCAAAACTTGGAAAAACGTATTTCTTTATCATCTTTGATTCTCTTACGTTGAGTTAAATGCACATCTATATCAAAAATGTAAGTAACACCATATAAGGCCTATTTCAACATGCGTGTCTAATTAAATTGTTCATTAAAATTTGGCTCTTACTGGGGCGTTATTATTCTTAATTAAGAATAAACGGAGGTAAGATAAGATAAGGAGATTGTACGCACAAACAAAAGTGTCAATAAAAACATAATAAGCAACCATGAGTTAACAGAAAAACTTTATTTTCCTCAATTTTGCTTTTGGGGTAAGAAGCCTGAGGGGCTTTTTGCCTCAGGTGTGGAGTAAAATGGCTCTTTTTTAACTTTTAAAATTTCATGCAATAATTTTTATATGCCTTGAAACAAAATCATTTTTTAAATTAGTTTGTAAAGAATACATATTGCACTACTTGAAAAGCAAATATAAGGTTATACTGCATCAATAATCTAGCTTTAACAGGTCATTAAAGCTTATAAGGGCCTTTTCTCCACCTTACGCTAATGAAAAATGATTTGAAGTTTTAGTAGGTAGGGAGGCAAACTTCCTTTTCATGGTAGATTGTGTTTAAAGTTTGTACTACCCATCATAATGTTATACCGTTTCCGTATAAAGTCTAACAAAGGAAATATGTTTAGGTGATATCCAATCTGTTTCTAATTTTAATAAACTTGCATTGTAAAATATAGGCCTACAATAACTATTGAATAATGTCCTAAACAATGGGATTTTATCATAAAATGGACACTTCTCTTACATTTGCCAACAATCAATGAAAATATGTAATTTGTAATGAAATATTACAATATGATTATAATGTTTGGAGAAAGTTGATATGGGGGGTAGGGGTGACACCCTGAGCTAGCCGCAGCGGGTGACACCGACCCTAGTGACGCCACCGATTACAATAACAATGCCAACAGTGTAAAGTAAACGTGTAGGCCTACGTGCAATGTGGGAGTAGCGGGTAGAGAAATCGATCTAGATCTAGTTTAGATGACTTAAGACTTTTGACACTGTCATATAATAATAATAATAATAGGCTTGTCTTCGAATCCGAAGATTATTGAGGAATACAGTGTTTCCCGTGGCTGTGCAGTCCCAGCTGTGACCTACATATTTTGTCACATCCAGGGCAAGCAAAACAATTGTCCGTAGGTGGTCGGTTTAGATTTTCTTTTCGTCGTCTGCGTTTGTCCTCAGCGGCAGATTTTCTTTTGGTCTCAAATGTGTATCCCGTGGCCTTCGTGAGTGACCTCCAGCTGTCTCGTTCCGACGCCGCATGCAGCCAGGTGCTCTCTTCTATGTCAGCCAAGGAAAGTTGACGCCTAAGCTGGTCTTTGAAGCGTTTCCGTGGGGCGCCTCTGTTACATCGACCACCTTTTAGCTCACCAAAAAAGACTGCCTTTGGCATACGTTCGTCTCCCATACGGGATACGTGCCCTGCCCAGCGTAGCTATCGGACCATAAGAAGTCCCTCTATACTGTCCATACCGCCATATAGATCTATAAGAAATCTAGATTCTAGCTGTATTATATAAGATAAGAAGATCTATGTTAAGAATAAGATTATATAGAATCTCAGTCTAGAGAACTATTAACTATTATAATTTCTAGAACCTATCCTTGACCCGTTTTGTGAACCGGATATCACTGATATATATATATATTTATATATAGATAAATAGATGGATAGACCAGCGTTACTTCTGCAAAGACTAAGTCTAGATTCTAGATCTAGACTAGATCTAGATCTAGATCTAGTAAAAAAAATATTTTAATGAGACTTGAATAGATTCTAGATCTAGATATCTACCTAGTCTCAATAATTAATCTGGGCCTAATCTAGACTAGAGAATACCACGGGCGGTTATTTACCGTTATTTATTAGATCGAGACTTTTAACTAACGCTACGGCGACTAACGAGTGAGTGTCTAACTTAGACTCTAAGTTTATCATTTATGATTATCTACTTTATGAGTTTATTAACGGCTTCTTTTCTATGCTACTCTTGTAACTCTGCCAACTATAGTAGAGTCTTGTATATGGCACACCTCATTCGATTTTTGTTCAGTAAACAGGTTGCTTTTTTTGTTTATAACTCATTTGTTTTTATGTTTGGAGCTAAAAATGATGTTTCGGGACTGTGCATGTCCAATTTTAGATAAGTTCCAGTATAAGTATTTTTGTTCCATTTTTTTCAAAGAATATGGAAGTTTTAAAGATTCTTGGTAGGCTACCCATGTAATGATGTAGATCTATGTAAAGCTGTTGTTTTAACCTCCCCGGGCAATTCATACCCATATAAATAAGGGATGAAGGCTATATTATGAGCCTATTTGATCGTAGGTTGATGGATATATCAAAATAGACTTCCAAACATCTTGAGAAAGACATTGCAATCACATTTATACTTTTAGCTGTTAAATAAAATTTTAAAAAGGGGGTGTTTCATCAATAATAATGAATTTAACACATTCTCCAATAGTGCACAAGGTAAAATTGTAATAAGAAATATTATTGCGATTAATAAATCTATGTCTTAATATGATTTTTTCAATGAATAAGCATGACCTAGATGCCTAGATCAAGATATCTAGAATAAATAAGTTATGAATGAAAGAAAAAGTGAGGGCTGCTAATTTGAAGCCAGAGACCATGCCCACTGCAGGGGATCACCCCAGGTGAGCTGGCGGTGAGGAGAGGTATAAACTAATATATAATAATAATGTAGTGTCACAACCTATCAAACAGGCAGCAGGGGGGGGAGGGGGAGAGAGTCATGAAAAGAATTATTAATAATTAATAATCTATAGGAGGGAGGGGAAAATATCAAATATGTTTATTAAATTATAATAATTAATGTCTAGATCTATAATCCATATAATAGAGATTTATTTCTGTCTGTTGCTACACATAGATTACATAGGTATATAAATAAATAAACTATAAACGATATATATATATATATTGATAGAGAGAGAGAGAGAGAGAGGCAATATGAGGCAAAAGACTATAAATACATATTGCATAAGTGATTCTACTTCTTTTAATACAATCTAAATAATTTTTAATTAATAAAGATGTAATTTATTAGCAATTACATAGTGGTGTTTACTGACGGGACTCAGTGTGCGCTGAAAGGGAAAGCACAAAAACTGCGTGCCGTTTAGGAGCATGGAGTGACCTGCTGTATTTTAAAATAAAATCTTGACTATGAGTGGTAATTCAAAGAAACACTGCTATTTTTATAGTCCTTTAGTTGCAGAATAAGAATCTGCTTTCAGTTTTTTTTTAAACTTAAACCTTGACCTAATAAAAAAAATAAATAAAAAAATTGACCTAGTTCCCAAAGTCGGTGTGCCATATACCAGACTCTACTATAGATCTATACTAAATCAGGGTCGTCGAACAACCTAAGGCAAGTCGCGACCATTTTCAACTTTGAATTGTTATAGCTTCGTAATGATCAGACCTATGAAAAAACTGATAGTGTCAATGGATTCCTCGTCCTTTTTTCAATGAGCTGAGAATTTCTTTTTAATTAAATACATATACACATACATACAAGAATTGCTCGAGTATAGGATTTATATAGCTCTAATAACAAACATAATGTAGTGTCAAGGCACTATGATAACACAACAGACATAAATAACTTTTCTTTGATGAAACAAAATAAAAAAATTTTTTTGGTTAAACTTTAAATCAAATTGTGAGCCTTCACTACATTTAACATGTCTTATCTATATTTTATTTTTCAGAAACTTATGAACGATGGTTGACACAAAATATGACTTACGTCTAGACATGACAGCTCTCATCAAAAATGAAATGGAAGAGATAAATGAAGCTGCACATAACTATGAACCTCACATTCTGACAATGTTATCTGAATTGAAACAAGAGTTGAACCTTAACACTAAAAGTGTCATCAAAAGTGAAATTGAGGAGGATGAGGAAGTCCAATCAACAAAATATTCTGAGGTAGAAGAATCTCATAAATTGGCAATGCTAGCTAGTTTGAAAGAGGACTTGAGTTTTGAAATAAGAACTGTGATTAAAAAGGAAAGGGAAGAGAGAGTTAATGCTAAATTGTTGTCTCCACCATCTGAAGGAAATACAAATAATGGAAGGTTGCATGAAATCAATGAGCAAGTAGGTGAAATATATATATATATATTTATTATTTGCAATAGACCTTTTTCTATGCTTTGTTTTGAATAAGTAAGAAGTAAAGTTCCCCTTTCAGACCTTATGAATATATTATGATAAATACAATTTTTATGTCTAAGTAATAGTAATGAGTATTTAGTGAAATGTATTCAATCTGTATGAAAATATCAATATTTAATTTTGTTTTGATCATTAAACAGAAGAAAGAGGTAAAACAACAGAAAAGTACACATGTGAAGATTGCAAAACAATGGAAATGTCAGATATGCCAAAAAATATTTTCAAGTAATTCTTATTTAAAGACACATGAAAGGTTACATAATGTGGACAACCCATTTAAGTGCCAACTATGTCAGAAAGAACTTTCTTCTCCTTCAAGTCTCAAAACCCACCAGTCTGTTCATACTGGTGAGAAACATTTCCGATGTAAGTCGTGTCGGGAAGACTTTTCCTGCGCTGCACATTTGAAAAGACATAAACTAGTTCATACTGGTGAAAAGCTATTCAGATGTCAAACTTGTCAAAAGGATTTCTCTAGCTCGTCAAATCTTAAGACTCACATGTTGGTTCATGAGGCAGAAAAACGGTTCAAATGTCAACCATGTAAAAGAGAGTTTGCATCAGCTCAATACCTAAAAGCCCACCAGCTGCTTCATTCTGGTCAAAAACCTTTCAAATGTCAGCATTGTCCAAAAGAATTCTCTTGCTCCTATTCCTTGAAACGACACAACTTAGATCACACTGGGGAACAGACAACAGGAAAGCTTGAAGCATTCAAGGAAGGGATGCTTTGGTTCCCTATGTGAAACATATAAGGGCAATCTTAGATTCATTTCACAGGTGACTATGGAGTTTTTATTGGTACCATTTTGTTAGTTGCTCATTGGTAATTATAAAATCAGTTTCTCCTAATAACTTATTTAATTAATAGCATTTATAAAATATAAAGTTGAGTTTAAATTGGCTGTACAGTTTAGAGCTTAAAAAAATATTAAAGGCCTTTAAAAGGTTTTTTTAAGTAGGCTTTCAATTTTTTCTATGAAATTCTAAATTAATGAATAAAAAACACCAAAAAAATGTCTATTACATTCGAAATAAGTTAATTTTTACTTGCAGTAACTTGTTCATTAACTTTGTAAACTATTTTAAATCTATATTGCACCCATCATAAATGACTTCCCTGTACTAAGTCCTTTCTCCCCCATCTCACATTATAGGCAGGTTTAATGCACCAGACTCACAAAAATGGAACTATCCAAGTTTAAGCATTCTCTGATTATCTGATCAAATGAATCATAAGGTGCTGCAAGTAATTCATGTTTGTCTGTATTCCTTAAGCAAAAATAACAACAACACTTGTCTTGAAAGACATACACTAGTAAAAGAAATTGTTATTAGTATCAATGGAAACAAGAAGTATGAATAGCACAGTATTATTAAAAGCTTCTTAACAGTATAACTTGTTACAGTGGAGTCCTGATAGTTCTTAATGATTGGAACATGTCCCATTTCAAATTAACGAATATTTTAAATTAAGCCAATTTATTACTATAATAAACATTATTATGAAATACAACATATACTTACATAAACTGATTTAGTGATTAGCAGTTTGTGATTTCATCTATGACAAGAGAGCAAAATGTTTGTTATACAGTAGTGAAAGTATTTTTCTATATTACTGTATACATAAGATTTTAAAATACCAATATGTTACTGTTTGCAGCTAATAACATACCAGATAATATAACATTGTTCTGTTTTGTTCATTACACTATCTTTGAAACATATTATAGTCTTTAGAACCTAATACACTTATTCACTATTCTTTCTTAGTTTTTTTCTATTCCTAAATTAAAATTGGGATTATCCAAACTCCACTATCTAAAATCATTCAAACTAATTAAAGGACAACTAGATTATTAAATGTAAATGAAATAGGAAAGTCAAGTTATCCTATTGTGATGTTACTTAGGATAATTCGACGTGTCACTTTTACAAATTTATTTGATCAGAAAGTTATTGGATAAGAACAAAGAGCTCAAGCAATATATTCTTGACATATTTGACTGCTTAGAAATTATTTTACTGTTAGTTAGTTTTCTTTATCCTTATTTTTTCCTTGTACTACATAGGAAACTTACTACCAGTACTACTTTACTTTGATTGCTTATTAAATGCATTAAATCTGCACTATAAAAAAGATGAAATATGTTTTACATTTTTCTAGGACAGTTTACCTGGCACCAATCATGATTCACACTACAGTTTGTAGTCTCAGTGTTTCTCAACTTTTGGCGCTGGTTCCAATCCCCACGGAGGATGAACGGTCATAACCCTAGAAAGGTCAGGGGGAGCAAACTTCATTGACAGTGTTCTACCAAGTAGTTTCCTGCATTTCAAGTTGCAGAAATGTATACTGGTATCTACTGCACACAATTCATCGAGGTACAAAGATTGCAGGTCACATTAAAGGAGGCAAAGAGACCAACAGTGAAGTATGTGAGATTATTGTGATTCAGCTAACATGAGTGTATATCTACATGTTGTCATCAAAAACAATACTGGTAAAACTAATTTTTTAAATTACCTTGTGGGGTTTTGATTGGCTCCAGAACCTAAAACTTGTGCATTATTTCTTGCTTTCTTTTTCAAAAGTTATCAAATATGAGTGTCTTTTTGCAGCCCATGTCCATGTCTTAGGAGTGTCTTTTTGCAGCCCATGGACATGTCTTATATATTGTTCTGGTGTTGTGCTGTTCTGTTTGGTACTTCACTCTCAATGAAGTCAATGTAGCTACTGTTTAAACGCGAGTTCTTTGAACACACAGAAACAGACTAAAACTATGAATAACTAAAGAAATCCAATTTGTAACTTTTAACAATGTTTAATCATCAAAAGGGCACAGTCTACGTCGTCCTCTAGCCTATTCCTTAATCTATTAGTTCCTAATTCTACTATAAGAAGACCGCCATCTTCATCTTTCTTGTCGCTCTAAGTCTACTGCGTCATTAGTCTGTCTCTCTATGTCACTACTTTTACTGTTGCTAAAACTATACACAAAATATATTTAACTAATTAAACTAATACTCTCTAACCCATAACGTAACAATATATCTATGAGTGTCTTTTTGCAGTCCATGTCTTATATCTATGAGTGTCTTTTTGCAGCCCATGGACATGTCTTAAATCTATGTATGAGTGTCTGTTTGCAGCCCATGGACATGTCTTATATCTGTCCAAGCCAACATGCTCTTCACCTTCCAATTAGAATTTAAAACTGCAATCTCTGTCCCATCAATAAGTTATCTTCCTCTCTGATGTCACTCTAACCAGAATCTCTTAAACACTTACCATTTACTCACACACCTATCATGCAACACTTAATAAATGTCTTCCCAGGCTACAGTTACAATAGTTCTGGACATTGTTTGAATTATGTT
>JADKLZ010000166.1:18371223-18382067 GCA_021533235.1 Biomphalaria straminea | reverse complement strand
ATAAATCAATAGCAGCACCGGGGACAAAGAGAGAAAGTAATGAATTAAATGCTACGAAAATAAGGGACATCAAAAAATAAAACTACAATATAAATAAAAAAAGTAAAATGCAATTACCTGCAGCCATACATAAACACATGGTGTAGAAACAAAACCAATCAGGGAGTGGAGATGGACATAGGCCCAACTACGAACAGAGTGACCAGAAATGCCGGCCGAACGGTCAGTCCCCACGTTGGTCTGCCTTGCTATGCGGGGAGACCAGACGCCATCATGGGAGGAAGGTCACATGGCTATCGGGCTGTCCGGTGTAACTTGGAGAAAGTACCCACTCCAATACAGTAACTTACTAACAACTAGCCCTAACTCAATTCAAAACTATTTTAGGCTATATAAAATCAAAATTAGAGAATACAGGAAAATTATCTTAAAATGTACTTGTCACCGCTGGGTTTATATAGGTGAAATGTTACTGTTGGAATACGTTAACTGTAGGCGTGGTGGTGACATGCGGGTTCATCTGTAAACTTGTTTATTGTAGGCTTTGTCAAGATCAATGCTCTGTGTAGTCTATACGTTCACACTTCACTTGTAAATGAGGAAAATGACTCCTTATATAGCAGACACAAATAATACTTTAATATGTACAAATAATACCACTTGTAGAAAATGATACACACAACTCAAGAATGATTAATAGATATCCATCATAGCACGTTTCACAAAATACTGTATAATAAATAACTTAATAGTGGCTGCTTACACTAGCAGGCTTACACTTAACTCTAGTCTATTACAAATAACTTAAACAACTTAATTATATCAACTGCTTGTACCAACTACTTTCTAGTGACTGCCTCAAAGTTTCTCACTCAACTGACTGTTCACACATGCTTAAAAGTATTCACATTATCACAACATGGTAGTGAATTGGGTTCACAATATAGTAACTGGGGTATCCACTCAATGGCACCAACTTTGAGGTGGTGACATTACCTATCACCCCCCTTTTAAAAAATTTAAAAAAAAATAATTTTTTTTAATTTGACAACATAATAAGTAGCGATCAATTGGAACAAATTGCTTAATGATATCTCATATATGTACAATTACAGAGTACTAATTCAAATAATGTATGTGAAAATCATTTTACAAAATGTCACTCAAAATATATGTTGTCTCAAAAAAATTATTCATACACTGGCAAAACTCTCAAAAATACAACACATTCATGTCAGGCAATTTAAAAATACTCATTCTGAGTTAAATATTTTACATCTTAAATACTTTACATCTGTTCCAATATATTCATCAATATTCAATGTCTACAGTCTTCATCATAATTTTATGTGTCAAGTGTGACAAAATCTCAATGACAAATCTCCTCAGTCACAATGTGAAAAATAATTACAACATATTCATAATATCTCTTTGTGAAAAAAATCTTTGACCACATAGTGTACTAATAATACAAAATTGTTAGAAAATGCTTGACACCAATATGTATCAATATGTACAAATAATGTGAAAATGCTACAAGTAAGTCTCAATATATATAATAATTGGTTCAAAAAATGTCTTAATATGCAAGTGGTAAGCAAGAATAATTAATTCAAAATGTATGTGTCAAAATTCAATTGTTTGTCAATCATTGTTACAAATTCTTCCTTGAATATCAGGTTTGACATCTCCATAAGAAAAATTGTTGTGCATTAATATTACACAACTAAATATGTACACATTCAATTATCACAATATTTGATGAAATGTAATAGCATCAAATCAAAATAATAGGTATCCTTCAGTGTGTTTATTGTCCATGCACCTTATGTTCACTTAGTATTTCTCCATAAATGTAAGTAGTAATAGTTCAAGTTCAATAATACATTGTGTTTTCAACAAATAATAATTGTGTACAAAGTTCAAAAAATCTTTAGTCAAAAAATTTCAACTGAGAAAAATGTGTCAGTTGTGATTCATTCTTAGAGTTTACATTACTTTGTTCATGAATATATATACAAGTATAAGCATAAGGATAACATCTTAATAGCTAGTTGTATATACATTAATTTATTTTGAAAAAAATGTGCAAGTCCAATACAAAATAATATCACGTTTCACTTTCAAATATTAAGTAGGTACTTAAAGTATCAAAAAGTGTGTACAAGAATGTTTTTGTTTACATGAATGCTTATTACAAAAAATATAGTTTATTCAAAATAGTTGCACAAAATTGTTTTAAAAAAAAAATACAAGTCTATGTCCATATTCAAATAAAGTGATCGACATTAAATAAATCAGTTACATCATGATTCAATCTCATTTTCAATACTATTGAGACTAGGTTATATCATTGATGAATGACAAGAAGTAGTAAACAATTCCAATCTTGTTTACAATAGTTGTAGAAAAAATTCAAAGTTCTCAATACTATGAGAAAAATTTGTTTACACAAGTACTGAATGAATACAAAAAAAAATTCATTCTTGTTTACAAAAGAATGTGAAAAAATGTTGGTTACTATATAGTAATGAAATTCCAATGTTTGTTTACAATACACTTGGAAACAAATGTGTAGTACAATGTTTACAAATAGTGTTCAATGTTAACACAATAAAGCTCAATGTTTACAAAATGACATCATAGTTGCTTTTGAAAATAAGTGTGTTTACTTTGTAAATCTTAAATCTTTGAAGTTTACAATTGTGACTTTAACTCTCTGAATATTGAATATTGTTTTCATACATTTCATGCAAAATCTTGTATTCCTCAAAATCTTTGTTATCTACCCACTTAAAATAGCCATATTTAGGGTGTTCTACAATGCCAGTATACGTAAAATTACTAGATACATTTTGAACATAAGACAAGATATCATCCAATGATTAATGACCAGGCAATTTGTATAGACATAGATTCGTTCTAACTTGTGGCTTTTCCCAAGGTTTTACTACATTAGAGTATGCTCCAATGATTATTGGACAAATAGTGTTCTCTAGTACTACGACCTTAAATTTCCCATTTATCCAAGGTGATGTTACGTCTACCATGGCAGTTTTACAATGTATTATTTTATTGTTAGGCAAAGTGACAACAGCTATGTCATTTAGATAGTTTTCTTGTTTTACTAAAAATTTGTCTACAAAGGTTGTGGTAGATTCCTCATCAATAATGCATTTAACATTGTGTTCATTAATTGAAGCAGTATAGAGTTCTAATTGTGTACTATTCTTAAATATTAAGGCCATTTTTTCATTAGTAGTTTTGTATTGAAGTGTGTATTCTGAATGAATATTTGTATAGGAACATACTTCATCATTTAATTTTAGTGTTGTGTTATCTGTTTGACATTCTACATCTATCTTATTTGTATATGTACTTGAGTCATTTTGTTTGTGTGCTTCATTTATACTGACACTGTTGTGCTCATGTGCATTGGTGGTTGATGCTAGCTCAATGTTTTCTTGGTTAACACTGTTAGCCCATTTTATTAAAGCTTCTTCTGACAGTTCTTTTTTGTTCTCAATATTGCCTATAATTAATTCTTCAGCTGAATCGTTCATCAGTATGGCTTTGTAGTGTCCAGTGAACCATGGGGATTCTATAAAAACTAGTGCTGTTTCACATACCTACCAAAGGTCTTTGTTTGCGTATGTCAATGTGACCTTATCTTCTAGTATCTGTTCAGGCTTTACAAGGGATTTTTTTACTATAATTGAGGTACAGCCGCTGTCACGTAATGCAAATACCTTTATGCCATCTACATAAGCAGGATACACTTTCAATTTGGCTAATTTAGTTTGAACATATGCCACCGTTTCATTTTGCATTGGTCTTTCAGTTGCTACTGCTGCTATGTTTGATCTAGTGTAATTGTTGTTGTAACTATGTTGTCTATCTTGATATTGATCTCTTCTTGACATTCTGTTGTTCTGCCATCTATTATTCTCTTGATAAGATCTATTGTTAGGTGGGCTGTAGCTTTGCCATGTTCTTCTGTTTCTTGGTTGATTATATTGTTGATAAGATCCATTATTGTATTGACTGTAGGTATTAAAATTTCTGCTCTGAAAATTTCTGTTCTGAAAATTTCTGTTATTGTTATATGGATTTTGTTGTTGTTGTCTTTTTCTACACTTTGCTTTGGTGTGACCCAAAATGCCACAGAAAAATCACTGAATGGTCTTTGCATATTTAAATTTGTTAATTCTTGAGTTGTCCGCTGTTGCTGCAATGTTGTACATTTCTCTTTTGTCTAATGTGATGTTTGGATGAGAATCTTTATATGTAATCAGGTTTACTACTAATTCAGCTTCATTCTTTATTTTTCTTTCCTTCAGAAATGAAAATACATTGTGCCTACCGTCCCGCATTATGCGGAACCGTCCCGCAAAATCATAAAAATAGCTCACATGTTCCGCCGTCCCGCACTAGCGAGTTTTTTGTTCCGCCAAGTCCGAATTCCGACAAAAAAAAATCGACGTTTTTTCATTATTTATAATAGTGCGAAATGAAAGTACTGAATGCAAAATATATATAGGTCTGTGTTTATTGTTTACATTTCATCAACTCCCGGACTAGGTGTGTCTAAAGTTTAGATCTAGCTAGACTATGTAGATCTAGTCACGTAGTGTTAGTACATAGATCTTGATCTGGTAGTCTAGATATTAAATCCATTTTTAGAATCTAGTAAGCGCTAATAAGCCAAATGCTCCATTCAAATCCCTTTCCTGACAATGAAACCAGATCTATATCTAGAGTCTAGTACGTAGATACTAGACCTAGATTGGTTAGATCTAACAGTTTCTAACTCAACTGAACTAGAGAGTTGACTAGATACTAGAGCTGGTTATTTAGTGTAGTCTACTTAAAAAAAGGAAAAGATTTTAAAAAACATAACAAAAACGTAATTAAGATCTAGATCTAGGAATCCAGATATATCTCTAGATCTAGAAATAGACTTAGAATTTAGATCTAATAGTTATAGTAGATTCTAGTAATAGTTAGTAGAATTAGAAGATGATAGTGATAGATCTAGATTTCTAGAGATGTAATAAATTATCTATTTAGTTCTCATTAAGATAAGTCTAATAGTAATAAGATCTAATAGTAATAGTAGAATTAGAAGATGATAGATTTAGACTTAGATTTCTAGAGATGTAATACATTCACTATTTTTTTTTAGTTCTCAAGAAGTCAGTAGATCTATATCTAGAGATAAATATTAAGATCTTAGAGGACTTGTTAGATCTAAATTATTCTAGAACTAGAGACAAAATTTAGAGTGACTTGAGGAGAGGTCAGCTACTCAAAGTCAAGTAGATCTAGAATAATCTAGTCTAGTTACTAGATTTAACTAGATATAGTTCTAATTCTAGTAGTAACAAATACAAAATAGATAGAAACATTAGAATACATTTATTTTCTTAGTTTGAATTATAATACTATTTACATTTATATGTATTAGAAGCAAACCAGAATCTTTATTAAAGTAGTGATTGAAGTTATGTTTATTGCGCGTAATACGGCTGCCAGACACAAGTTTACGCGCTTATGTTCCACATTGGACTCCAAAGTTCCACATTTTCAACCTGAGTGTTCCACATTCTGGGCATTGGGGGTAGGCATGTCTGATTGTCTGTTATGTTTGTCAGCATATTCTCTAATAGGAAAAAATCTAGGATCTGTTTAGGTCTTCTAGGTTGCAGTTTGCAAGTTGTAGCCACTTAATCATATTTTGTCTCATCTCATGGATTGTTCTTTTTATGTCTGCATTTTTAATAGTCTAATTTCCCTGAATACTTTGCGGTAGCTTTCATCTGTTTTTCCAAAATGGTCGATGAGTCTGGTTTTTACCGTGTTGTAGTCTTTTCTTTGTTCAGTGGTTAACGTATCGATGATGTTTAAAGGTTCCCCTCTTAGGTTTGCAAGCAGTTGTTGCGCCATTTGTGAACTAGTCATATTAGATGTCTGGCAGATAAACACAAATGAATAATAAAATTTTCTAGTGTGTCTTCTTTGGGATCAAACATCCTGAATTTACTGCGATACTGATGAGAAGAGGTTTGATTTGCTGCTTTTTCTTTATTGTCTTTTGCTAAGTTGGCCATTTTCTCCTCATGCTCTTTTAATTTGATCTCATGTTGGCGTTGTTTTTCTTTTTCTTCATGTTGGCGTTGTTTTTCTTCATTTTGGCGTTCTTTTTCTTTTTCTATGTTTTCTTGCTCTTTTTCTCTAAGTCTTCTTTCATGTAGCCTTTCTTCCCGTTGCTTGTCTTTTTCAGCTCTGATTCTCTCTATTTCAATTTTAATGAATGCTGCCCTATCTTCATCTTTTAACTTTAATTTGTCAGCTACCTCTATAAGTTTGTCATATTCAGCCATTTTCAATTATTCCAATTAGTAATGTGTATAATACAATTAAATAATATATATGTGTGCCTTAGTCAATACAAATATTACTATAGATTATAGCCTTTATAAGAGATAATGAGATAATAATAGTAGAATATGTACTTTGTGTTAAATTATTATTTGTATGTCAGTTATCAATAATGTTAACAACTCCTTTTGTCTGGATAATAATGTATACTATGTAATACTTTAGTAATTGAAATGTGTTCACAGTATCTCAAATTGCAATGCAAAAAATGTATTGCCACAAATAATTCCCAAGTCTTTACTACTACTTTAATAGTGATCGATGTATCAATCAATCAATATATGTTAATCAAGTTAATTGTGTTTTCCCCACTTATCAGTGTCTATGTTCAATGACAAAAATGTGAAAAATAGTTACTTGTACTCAAAAATATGTATATATACAATTAATCTTGTCACAATTTCAACTCAAAGTTATCACATAGTGTATCAAAAATATACAATTTCAACTCAAGATATATCAAAGTGTATCAAGATGTGTAGTGTTGTGGTAATAATAGTAAAAAATTAAATAAAAAAGTATGAATAAGTATTTAAAAAAGGTAATTAATTAGACAAACATAAATACACTACAGATAACTAGACAGTCTGCTTTAAATGACGTTACAAGATAGTGGAAATAGTAGACAAAAGAATTACAATAAGTAATAACAGTGACGAAAAAAAATTTAACAAATGTAAATACTAAAGTTTGACAGATATGGATGTATGACAAAATACTAACTTGACTAGAACAGCTATACGATTAAGTATTTACTTTATCTAAAGAGTCCCTACCAATCCTGGATGCTTACTTGAAAAAAAATTATAAATGCTCAGACTCAATAGATAATGAAATTTAGTCCCTAATGGTTATACAGATAGACATGTATGTAATAAAAAATTGTGGTAAGTTCAAAGAGAACTAATCAATGTAATATTAAAGTTTATTAAAATAAAAGTTACCTCCCTTAAATATCCACTTGACTTGTAAGTTCATAGATCAAAATTCCGGTGATGCTCCTTCTTATCCAATTATGTTCATCAGTATAGTTCATAATGTTCGAAAAAATATTAGTAATCCACTCGTTAAAGTTCACAGTACTTGCACAATAATAATAATCCAATGTGATAGGTAAATCCACAGTAAAGTACTTTATTAGTCCTTGAAAAAATAGTAATCCAATTTGACAGGTAATCCGACTTAAATTCACAGAATAATGGCCTCGCACAGGAGGAGGGAACCTGTGTTTGGCTCAAGGGGGTCGGGTGCAGCGACATACCGGGTGTGATACATTTGCACTTCGGATAAGGTGGGACCTCTGACATAGTGGTTGGTGAAGAGCCGGCCTCTCATCCTGGCCACGGGTAAAATCCTTCCCTTAGTCAAAGGGACATAAAAGAGAGCTCGCTCTATGCTCTCGTCCCGAATGGACATCAGTAATCGGTGTGGCTGACGCTGTCTGCTGGTGGGCTGGTCGTAGATCCAGGCGCCGGGGCAGTCCAACGGTTCGTAGCTGCTGAGTTTTGCGGCTACTGCCAGTTGACTTTTGGCGAATAGACAGTACTGTGGACTAATTTTATGTTTGTCATTTCTGCAAAGGCTTTATTTAAATGAGCTTTAAAATTGGAAGCATTGTCTGAGAGAATTTTATTTGGAAAACCAAACTTTAAAAATATTGTTCTGAATGATGTACTTCTGACCTGAAATCTTTAAGAGGAAAAGCTTCTGCCCACCTGGTTGCTTTATCTATTTTTCCATTAGTACTAGTGCTTAGTGGACCCATAATATCAATGGCTATTTTGTCCCAGAAGTATTCTGATTTATCTGACTTTTGTAAATGTGATCTGTGTCAGGTCTTTGTTGAATGAAATTACTGTATTGTTATTGAGCTGTTAATTATTACAATATTAACAACGTATTGTGTTCAAATATTAAGCCAATGTAAAATTGCAGTGTAATTATTAGTGTTGTAAATAACTACTGAGTTATTGCATTTACTTGCATGATTTTAGGCCCAAGCTCAGCCCGACAGTTACACCATACACATTCAGTCATACATAAAGTAATAAACAATGTGTATGATGATTTTAAATAAACTTATGAATTTAATACAATGAAATATGTACACTGAGTGGGTAGGAATAATAATAATGATGAGTTATCCATTAAATATATAAATTCTTTGATGTGAAATAATATGCTCTAAGTCACTCTAAGTAATTAACTATTTAATACAAATAATGGAATCACTTAACTTCAAAAACTCAATAAGTATGTCCATATAGTTGTCCAAATAACAACTAGCAATACACGTAGAGCAATCTTCATCAACAGTCCACAGAAATGTTCACAGTAGTATCAACAGCTTGAAACTTCATAACACTACAACAGGTCTGAATACAGCAACCCGCAGTCTGGAAACGGTATCTTCAGACTTGCAACCACACAGCAGACAGAGAAAACCAAGATGAAAACTCAGTTCAATAGTTCAAAGCTTAGAACCAAACTGAAGCCTGAAACTCAAACCCTGTAGTCTACAAATAGAATAACAAATACGAAATACGATCGAATCAAATAGAATAACTATTCAATGAGAAAATTAAAACTCACCCTAAATAGGGGTCAAGATAATCCAATTCAAGAATAATCTGAATATCAACCAAGGCACAAATGATAAGGCTATCCAGTAACGTAGCACAAGGCGAAATCAGAGCTCCAACAAAAGACGTCTTGTCTCTAGAATACAAGATGAAGAGAGAGAGACAGACGAATCACTACGTCACTAGTAGCGTGTGAGTACTATGTCATAAAATGATGACAAGTAAGAAAGGGACACAACCTACTACACAAAATAAAATTAACTCCAATGACATCATCAATAGTGATAAATGCGGCCTTAGAAATATGAAATATAAATGACGTCATCAAACTATGCGAAGCAGTGCTATCATAAAAGAATATATTTACTAGGCAGTTACTTTGATAACTGTGACAATCTGTTTATACTCTTTTGCCTAGTACATTCTGGACAACTGTTAATGTAATTTTGTATATGAGATTTCATTTTGGGCCAAAAGAATTTTTCTGAGATTTTGGCATATGTTTTCTTCTTGCCAAAGTGACCTGCTGTTGGGTCATCATGGGCCATTTTAAGTATCTTGGGTTGCAGTGTTTATTATTATTTGTAGCCTAGTGTTATCTGTGTTTCTATTGCATCTAATAGCTAGTTCATTGACTATTAGGTGATGATTGTTTACATTTATTTTATTGTACTTTTATTTAGCAAATCTTGTATCATGGGGTCACTATTTTGCAAGCTGATTAATTATTGCCTGGTAATTCCTACTTCATTGAATAAAATAGTTGGAAATTCAATTTCTGGTATTATCTTTTTGTGGGATCTTGCTTGTACAGCTAATATTTCATGTTCTAAGTACAATTTTTGTGTCTGTTCTTTACCCAGGAATCTAATTCATTATGGTTAAATCTCTAACGCCATGTGAATTCCCTATAATAAGGTCTTGGGCAGACCTCTATTATTGCATTTACAACATATTAAAGGTTTGTCGGTCTGAAAAGATTGAAAAGATGTCGATGCTCTGTTGTCTCTTGAAAAGCAAATAATGTTTTCCTCAGTTGCTGGTCTAATTTGTTTACTAGGATAGGCAGTTTTATATTGACGTATTATCGTTGTCAGCGATCGTAAATCTTTAGGATTTCTCTCAATGATGAAAGACTGGATATCTTCTGAATATGCGTGAGTAATGGCATCTATCAATATGTGGTCTCTTAATGCTTCATACGTTTTATCAATATTAGCTAAAGATATCCACCTATCAAACCACATTACCATATCAGAGACAAACATCTGTGGGTCATCTTCCTGCCTTGGTCTTTCGAAAACAAAATTCTTACGATAAGCATCTTGCGTAGCCCCAAACTGTCTCAATAAAGCTTCTTTTATTTCTTCATAAGTACGGTGATAATTGGAAGGCAATTGTGCACATACAACTAATGCTTTACCCGATAATAAAATCGAAAGTTGATGTGCAAATTGTTCTTTTGGCAAGCCTGATGCTTTCGCTAACTCTTCAAACCTCATCAAATACGAATCTATATTATCTTTATTTTCTTGAAAAGCCAACATTTTAGATAAAGGTTTATATTTGTCAGAGGCATTGTTAGTTGGTAAATCCTGTTGAACCTCTTTTTTTTTCTTCTTTTAATTTTAACTCCCTTTCCTGAAGTTGAAGTCTGTATTTTTCTACTTCTAATCTGTTATTTTCTGCTTCTCTTTATTTTGTCTTCTCTCAAAATTCTTTTTTCTTCTGCCTCTCTTTCTTCTTTCCGTCTTTTTTCTTCTCTTTCAAATTTTCTTTCTTCTTCTCTTTCTTCATTACGTTTTCTTTCTTCTTCTTCTC
>JADKLZ010000166.1:18305218-18319278 GCA_021533235.1 Biomphalaria straminea | reverse complement strand
GAGAGAGAAACAAGTTCCAACTGACATCTAGACTTGAATGTTGACATTCAAACAAGTTCCGCCGAAGTCGAGGAGCTAGAGAAGACGCTAACGAAAATGTTATGCTCTGTATTTGTGATGTCCTGTTCTCGTTAAGTTGCCTCCCTCGGAGATATTACATTATTATGAAGGTCAACAACAAAAAATATATCAGCTAAATAATTGGAAAAATTAATTTGATATTATGTTTAGTTTGTACTTGTTATGTTACTAAGGAGCATCCAAACTAACGTCATTATGTTGCTGTAGATTCTAAAAACCTCCAACACCAACATATTTTGTGTGAGATGCCCTGCCTACCACCAAAACAAAGTAACATATTAAAGTTCTAAACAATGACAGGAAACAGTAAAACTTCCGGTGTATCATGATAAAACAAGATTACAAAGAGAGTTTGTGTGATACACAAACTCAGAGGCGGCCCCCGTCGGAGTCGGATCCCTGTCGCATCCGCCTATTTGCAAGATGTTTCGGATGATCCTTCTAAGTTGAAAATAATTAACTTCTCGCTGGACGACGGAGGATGGCGAGCAGGGTATAAACCTGCCTTATCTTGATGTTTGCGCACTAGACTGTAGTTCGGATTTATCGTTGGTCCCTGGCTCAATTCCTGCATGCTCCCTTCCTTAAACTATCGCAATATTTCTGAAAGAACAGTAAAGGTTAAATCATATTTTTAAAAGCCTTTATTGTTGTTATCTAACCGTGACGGACAGACCAACCAACAGACAAAACGCACAAAAATATTCTTCTTTCATTCTAATGGGGGCACTAAACATTTTTTTTTTAAATCTGATTTTTTAAAAAGTTTAGAAATTAGTTTCGAATCATGTCATTGCCGGGCTTTACGCAGGGGCGTAGCTAGCCATTCGGGGGCCCGGGGGATCGACCTTTTTGGGAACCCTTGCATTTTGGCATTCGACATATGACATGACATAATGTACGCAAAAAATATATAAGCCCAAGATCAAATTGGTTTAGTATATCAGTAAACTCAACAAAAAAAATAATCATTAAGAGTCTTTTAATGAACAATACGGTTGTTTATTAGCTAAATAATGCACTAGTGACAAATCATTATTCATATCACTTCACGTCGTGCATTCTGTGCAGCAAAGACATCTATAACATCATCTACATCGATACTTTCTATTATTTGGGACTTCACTGACATTAAAGCCATGATAAACCTTTCTTGCGTCATTGTGCTCCTGGGATAGTTTTTGATGAACTTGAGCTTTGAGAATGACGCAATGGAAGTGGCCTGAGTTAGCGGTATTCGGAGGAGGTTGCCAGGTTTGAGCACACGTGATTACCATGAAGCCTGTTTCCGCAATATGTCTATTGTGGATTGTATTACTGGTTTGTTGATGAAAACTGCTCTTACATCAATAACACCATTGAACAAGCGATTTGACATTTATTTCATAATACAAATAGGATAAAGTAACACAGTTTGTCATAAGCGTGTCATCATCCAACAGGTGACTTGGTTCAAGAACAAACCCAAAGGTATCCATTTTCTTTCCAGCCTTTGTAATCTGTCCTTATGTTCAGCACTTCTGTCGCAACACGTTTGAATTGCAGTTCTATTGACAGTCCTACATTAGAACTCAACTTCCCATTTAGTCTTTTTCTTTCTTCTAGTTGTTTTTGATTACAGGGAATCCATAGTATTCACTATCTTCTTTTGCTTTTTCGTTGGAATGGGTGATCGGTTTCGTCCGTTACTCGTCATTTTGCATAAAGCATAATGGGTTTAAATTTATTTATTGTTTATGTTTTGTGCGAAAGCAAAAGAATTCTAGGTATACAAAAGTTGGAAGGATCCATATCTTGCTATGCTCGAGTATAGAAATACTCCGATAAGCATCACAACTGCTGATGAGTAGAAGACTCAGGGACATCATTCCAACTGATCCCGAACTATTGAAACCATCGGTAACTGAAAATGCAGAGACATTACTCAACGAACTACAGAAAAACGAAAAGTGAAATACGATGCAAAAGCAAGAACATCTAAAGATTACTTTGTCGGAAAGTTAGAGCTCGTCTAGGACAAACATGGCAGAAAGCAGTTGTTAAAAAAAAATATTCCTCACCCAGATCGTATATCATAAGCAAACGATGGGAAAACATACAAGTTGAGCCGGCGCTCCAGGCCCCGCGCTTGATCTGAGATTTTATTGTCACAAACTTGAGCACCACACATTTTCCTAACAAAATCCGATTGGATGTTGATGTTAAAATACGAAATAAAATATTTGTATTGGTTGCTTCCCAATAGGCTATGGCCATGGGAGTAATTTTTTAAACTTTTTTAAGTTGAAAGAAGTTTCTTTATGCAGAACAATTACAATACAGTATATATAGTACTTAGCGCAGCCAGTAGTAAGCCAACAATGGCTACGCAATGTTTTATGTCTTGTAACAAAAATAAGGGAGGCCCACAGCGTTAACCCCCTTAAGGCGGACATACTGTCTAGTTATTGTTACAGCGTTAGAGTCGGATTAGCCGGTTTTCGTGATGTGGTACAGTATATATAGTTTATTCTTACGGCTCAAGGCCCAGCACATGACACTCGCCCAGGGCCCTGCGCACTTCTAAGGACGTCCCTGTTCGTGGCAACAAAGAGAGTAATATTCTTAGTTTTTGCTGCAAGCACATGTTTGATCTCTTTTGAAAGGAAAATAAATCGGGAACAAATCTATTAAAGATTTGCATTTTAAAATGAAAAACTAACTTTAACTTTTCTCTGTCGGAAAAATATTTTTAAAATGTCAACAAAGTCAACGTACTGATTTACCTAGATTTAGATTTAGTCTTTGTTATAAATTTAATCCATAAATGTTGAAAAAATGACACCTACTTGTCAATAGACACTATTTGTCAATCAAATATATTAATTTATGTATTTGCAAACAAATTTTGGACACCCATTTGGGGCCCCCCCTAAGTGGGGGACCGGGGGGATTTTCAAAAGCTCCCCCTCCCTCCCCCCCCCCTTAGCTAGCCACTGGCTTTTACGCTAGTACACGAAAGTCGCTGCTAAAATGTTCATTTTAAAAAATGTGCTTGATATCTACATGTGCAGAGTATTTCTTATAGTAACATTTCCTCTCTTACATTCACGTAATTGTTTTAGAATTGGTGTTTTGTTATTAAAAAATCGCTTGCATAATTAATTTTATAAATTAAACGATTTGCTTTTAGAAAACTAAAAGTAGCCGTTGCACCTAAACTTTTCAAGCTGCATTTAATGGTGAAATAATATTTTTCGTATCACTTCTAGTTTAAGCGCCCTGAGTTTGACAGACGAAAGACGGACAGAAGTTCATTTTAAAAAATGCACGTGCGATCTAGAGCATTTCTTATAGTAACATTTCCTCCCTTACATTTACGTAATTGTTTTAGAATTGGTGTTTTGTTATTAAAAAATCGGTTGCATAATTAATTTTATAAATTAAACGGTTTGCTTTTAGAAAACTAAAAGTAGCCGTTGCACCCTAACTTTTCAAGCCGCATTTAATGGTGAAAAAATATTTTTCGTATCTCTTCTAGTTTTGGCGCCCTGAGTGTGACAGACGGACAGACGGACATTTTGCACAAACCTAATAGCGGCTTTTCCCCTTACGAGGGCCGCTAAAAATGAGATTCCCGAACTCAATTTCTAACGTTAAATCAGAAGGTAGCTAATTATACTTTGGCTATATTTAGTTTGCCAGCTTTAATTTTCAAGATTTTTTTTTTGTTTTGTTCAGTTTCTTAATTCTTTCCCTCTTTATATCCAACGCCCCCCTTACCGCCCCTTTTTGTGCCCAGCGCCCCCTACCGCCCATTTGGCTCCCAGCGCCCCCCCCCCAAGATCCTGAAAACGCCCCTACATATACATAAATAATTATAGATGCCTAGCACTGTCGTAATATATAAACCTTGTAATAATCAGACTGTTAATAGATCTAGATTAGAAAAACTTTTAGACATGCACTATAATTCAAGTAGAAATAGATTCTGTTTTCTAGACATAGCCCTAGACAGTGGCGTAGCTAGAGTATATGGTGCCTGGTGCGGTACCTCATCTTGGTGCCCCCCCCCAAAAAAAAAAAAGACGAACTAAATAATTAATCAAATATTGTTACTTCAAAAAAATCACTTTGACATAAACATACTACAAGTGAATTTTACGCGCTTTCTTGCTGGCAAAAGTATAAATCATTTTATCGAAATCAATTTTTTCCACCAGCTCTTGTTCAATGGACAAAATGGCCAAATTAGTGAGTCGTAAATTTGTTATCTTCTATTGCATGTAATTCTTGATCAGTTTAAGTTTGGAAAAAATTGCATGTAGCGACGCTTACCGCAAAAGTAAAAAAATATGCGAATCATGATGACGATATTCGGGACTGAATCATCTAGCTAATATTTTTTTTATAAAATTCAAGAGCTCAACGGGTCCTTGTTTTGAAAATTCGGAGGCTTCTAATGAAACTGTGACAAACAGAAATTCGCTTTTATCAATGTCGCTAGAAATACTATTGATGTCGACCTGAGGATTTATGAGCTTGGAAGGTGACAAAAATTCATATCTATCTGTATCATCATGAAGTTGCTCGAATCGGGTGACTATTTCTTGACCGATCCTGTCCGAGGTAGGCCTACAATAAATTTCCCTTCGTAGCTCTTCTTTGTGTCGTCACTTTTCTCACCAGGTATCTTTTTCTAATGGCCAATACGTTTTTGAGGTTCTGTACTGATTCTCATATCTGAGCACAGGCTCTTGGCAAAGGTAATGCTGGCTTCAGTGATGTCCTCTCGATTACTACTTAAAAAATGTCTCTGTTTTTAGTTTGAATAAGCAGTCTCGAAAAGAGAATCCTTGTTTTTGAAGGTAGACTTGCACATAATTAATTTCAGTTAATACAGGAGCCCAAAATCCAAGATAGGTGAGAAAATTAAAAGAATGAATAGCAACTAATAATTGAACTGCTTCAGATATAGTCGATGAATTTTCATCTCTATTAGTTAATGTCTCCAGTTTCTTCAATTTTAGAAAATGTGTCCCTAATTATCTTGACGGCTTCTCCTCTGGTGCTCCAGCGGGTCTCAACTAAACGTTTAAGGCTTGTTCCGATTATTTTGATAAGGATATCCCAGAGGTGTGTTGAAGTTTAGAAAAAGGCGTGTAAACGGTCCAGTGTACCAAAATATTACCGAATTGACTTCAGCTTCAGCAGCTCGAATTCCTGCTAAATTAAGAGAACGGTTTGAGCAGGCAATGAATAGTGCTTTGGCATTGACTTCTAGAATACGTTTTTGTACACCGTAGTTTTGACTTTGCATGACCGCAGCATTATCATAGCCTTGACCCCTGCATTCCATTATGTCTAAGCTATCCGAACGCAGTTTCTCTAGCATCATCTCAGCGATTTCAGCAGCATGCTTGTCCTTTGTGTCGATGAAGTCAATAAAAGACTCACGAACCTGCACCACGTCATTATCCATGACAACGTACCGTAAAATTTGAGAGCTTTGAGATGTCAGGTGTACTGTCAAAAATAATAGAGAAATATTTGGCTTGTTTTACTTGCTGTATGATTTGTTTTTAACGTGATCGCCAATTATTGTACTTTGATAGTAATTTTATTAACTCCAAGAAATCGCATTGATTTTGCCCTTCCAACACTTCTTCAGCTCGCTCGCGATGCCCACGAGGTGCCAGATTGATCTTTGAGGAAAAACGAATGATGTCCAAGATTCTCTTAAGGTAGTCTCTCCCGGTTTTCGTCTCTTGTATAATCAAATCTTGGGCCTTGTTTTCAATACTGACCCCTACTCTCAGGCAAACTTCAAGTTCCCTCCAAACAAGCGATGACTGAATGTGAGCTCTGCTAATCTCATGTTTTTTTATTTCACGGATAACCACTTATTAAATCCATCTTTGGATTTAAATGAAGATTTGGTAGCCTACTTGATCTTGTTGAGAAGAGTATGCAGGGGAAGCAAAATAAGGATTCTTTTTTTTTGGCGAATAACACATCCACTTTCTAAGAACAAGACATTTGCCGGAAAAACAAAGCCTTTGTAAGCTTTCTAGCCTTTCCTTTTGCTGATTCTTGATGTCTTTACACCTCTCTGAATTGACTGTCCATACGCTGAACTGTTTCAGATCCTTGAGTGACAAGGTGTATGCGAATATTTTCTGTGATGACAATAGGCCAATCTCCAATGTCATTCAGTCTAGAGTTTATTATCCTGCTTTCTGTATTGTTTACACTGTCTGATGGTTCAGCTTCTTCAGTATGAATTTTTGAGGAGTGTACTAAAGACATGCTTGTGTGCTGTCATTTAGTCTCTAGAACCTGCGGTATTGAAGTATTTTCTTCTTTTTTCATCATTTGTATGTCGGCCTCATCATTTATTCTGCATTCAATGATTACCGTTAAGGAAATGAAACAAAATAGCGACATGACTAGTTGATAAAGCGTTAGTTCATGTTTAAAATACAGTAGTTTGTGTTTGTTCGTGTCCATACAATTAGTCGTTTTTACTGAAAAGCTCAGGGAAATAGGAAATTAATACACATGGTGGGGATTTTGGGGCCCCTCTCCAGTTGGTGCCCTGTGCGGCCCGCACCACCCGCACATTGGTAGCTACGCCACTGGGCCCCTAGATCTAATATTACTTTACACTACGGCATTTTATTTGTCTGTAAACACTGTAGATCTATTTACGTTAAGGAAAATGCCTAGATCTATTTTCGAGTTTTAAATATACCCAGATTAAAAGTACTTTATTAACATGGTTTTAAGTAGCATCATATTTTAGGCCTACATCTATTCTAGGCTCATAAATATCGTCTACAAAAAAGCATATTAGATGGTCTAGATCTGATAGGCTATGGGTATATTAACTAGGTAGAATTACACGTTGATTTCAGTTGATTATTTTTAAATATAGTCTAGAATTAAAATGCCCGTTTCTAATACCGTAAAGATATAGATAGTTAAGCTTAACTTTTATACAGATTGCTAAAAAAATATAATAGCATGTAGGCCTATGTATACCGTGTGCGAATAAGTCTACTTTTAATAGACCTAATAGGTTACTTTTTATTTCATAATCTAGGTTTTTAGAAATGTCTTAATACTATATTTAGATTATAGATCTATAAAAATTTACTGTTTAATAAAAGGGCTCCTTTTTATTGATCGCACCACGTTTATTAACTTCGTTTACAATAGGCCTATATATATTTAGAACTAGGTTTTGTATTAATTATTGTTGACTGTTCTTATGCAAATTTCAATAAAACTAATGAGAGATATGAATGACATTCTCTATGGATTTCGTTTTGTTTTTTTATGTATAGAGGCAAACGTACACATTTATAAGTAGCGCATAAAAAAATACCCAGATCTAGTAGAAAGTTTACTAAACGAACGGCAACTTAGAGTAGGGGTGGGCAAATTACGTCCCGCAGATCACATGTGGCCCGACGAACTGTTTTATGCGGCTCGCGAAAACCTAAATAAATCAAGAGTGCCCACACATTGCACATATAAAAATACAAGTATATTAAAAATACATGATTGTAAATATCTATAGAAATTATTGAAACTTTTGATTCTTATCACTTAGAATTACAGAAAATGTATCTATAATGTTTTAGAAAACCATGTAAAAGAGCTACTTATAAGAGAATTACTGTAAGTGTAAGCACCTTTGTATTTTGTTTGACAGCACACCTGACATTGTACACACTAATCAGATTCATAAGTTATTATATTTTAAGGAAGAAAAAAAGCTAATATAATCAAATTAATTTCTTAAGATGTTATCTTGAATTTATGATATGTTAAACTCAGGAGCATAAACAATTCAGCTTCGGTGTATGTAGTACAGGAAATTTTAAGAAGTAACGGAACAGCTATTACGTGAAGTATTCTTGCCTAAAAGTTTTGGTATACTATGGAAATCCTTTTTCTTTTCGTTTTAAAATGATAGCCTTTAGAGGTGCATCTTAAGATCTATTGCTAGATGTCTTTTATTTTACCTATCTTTGCTTCATTTTTTGAGTGGAAGATGTACTAGAAGGCCAAACTTACATTAAGAGTAGGCTAAAACAAAATAATCTATTATTGAATTAATTGCTAGTAATTTTTTTTAACCAATTAGGGAAATTAATTCTTTAGTATTTACAAATAAGTAAGGGTTAGTCTGCACAGATAATTATACCTGCTATTTCTCCCTCACCGCTTTTTCGGATTCAACCCCAAAAACCCCACCCATGGACCCCTTTTTTTGGGGGGGCTACGCCTATTAAAATGTTATGGCTACGCCGGTACCTGAAAATTGTATTTCTTTGACGTCCGAGTATCACTTATATAAATTATAAGAAAAAAACTAATTTTGCTGAAATTTTGGGACAGGAGGGGTCAGAAAATCATATACGCTGCTTCCATTTCAAAAAAAGTTTAGGCACACACATCAGACCTCTAAATATTACAACAACCACAATAAGAAAACAGTACCGGATAAAATAAAGTAATATATAATAAAATTTCAGCATTTTAAAGCATTTATATTAATATATGTTATTTTTAGTTAGGATATAAAAGTGATAGTAAAGTGTTTTTTTTTCGTTTAAAATTAGTTTTATGCATAGCGATAGGTTTAGTTTTGACAACAAGTCTAATATTTTTCCAGGATAGCGCTATATATAATAGGTAGGTGTAGAGTAGTAGGGCCAAATAAGTGTAGGTGTAGTGTAGTAGGGCCTAATAAGTGTAGGTGTAGTGGTCAAATAAGTGTAGGTGTAGTGTAGTAGGGCCTAATAAGTGTAGGTGTAGTGGTCAAATAAGTGTAGGTGTAGTGGCCAAATAAGTGTAGGTTTAGTGGCCAAATAGATGTAGTGTAGTGGCCCAAATAAGTGTTAAATTCACGTTAGATTTAGATTTAGGCTTAGTGATAGGTTTAGAGAGTTGTGGTTAGACGCATCCCTATAGTTCCATAACAAATAATATTTCCCTAGCAACACGATGCGGATACAGTCCATCACAAACGAGACATTAGGGTGCAAGACATAATATAAACAACATCAGACATGCAAAACAAATTAAGTAGGCTCATGTTAAGTGGTCCCCAAAAGGGTAAAAGACGTCATTAATTTTGTGTATTTCCTTTTTTAAGCGTAGATCTAGAATGCTTATTTTTAGTATTGTTATGACTTCGCCAAGCACCGCCATTTAAACTAGTGCAGAGATGCGCACTATTAGTGAATTGACTGAATCGGATGTTGACATGAGAAGAGACAAACGATTTCCGTCCAAAGCTAGAGAGTGGAAATGAATGTTAAAGAAAAGATGTTGTCTTGTTTAACTGGAATGTCTTGTGAATAAACATATATGTCCTCGTTGAGTTTGCCTTCCCTTAAATTACTTCATTGGTATCAGAAGTGGGATTTTATAGGCAACTCAACGAGGAGAGGTAGCATTTGATCACAATGGCATCGATTAAAGAGCTTAGAAAGGAACTTCTATACCGATATCTGATAAGTTGTGGTACCAAGGAGGTGCTTACAGCTCGTCTCCGGCAGGACTTATTAGAGGAAGACGAAGATCAGGATACCTACTTATTTGAAATTAAACCGGAGATTTATGAGCTTATTGGCAAAATGTATGAAGGTATAGGCGCACTGTGTGATCAAATTAACAGGATGGGGAACAAGATAGATCGTTGTTGAGTGGCTAACGCCAGCGACAATCGTCAGGATAAAGAGACAACGGTCGCGACATCTTCTAGAGAGAAACTTGGTCAACTGGAGAAGGAGAAAATGGCACATGCAGAGAGCAGTGTGGATGTCTTTGTGGGGAGCACGAACGGCCACGCCATCGTCTCAACAACAGCCTGGTTAATTGGAGAAAGAGAAAGCGGCACTGGAGGAAAACAATGCGGATGGCTTTGTGGGAAACACCCTACCTGCCGCCTGTGGCTCCAACTGATCGACCTCCACCTGAACTGTCAAACCTCAGCTGCAGTGTTTTTCTTTTCGGGACGAAAAGTGTTAAGACGGGGGCAATGTTATGACCTCGCCATGCGCATCGCAAGTCTGGCTAACGCACCTCTAGTGAACGGACTATAGAGGATGTTTACAGAAGAGAGTAACGATTTCCGCCCAAGGCTAGAAAGGGAAAATAAAGACACTGTAGTTAATGAAGATGTTATTTGTGTACTTGTGATGTCTTATAAATAAATATATGTCTCGTTGAGTTGGCCTTGTCACTTAAGCTATAACAATATTATCTATGCCAAGTTATAAAACCTATTAACATATTTTTTAAAACTTTCTTATCAAGTGGAGGACCTTGAAATGAACGACGGCACGGCAGAGAAACCCTATTTTATGAGCAAAGGCTTGATGAAAATCTTAGGGAAACGCAATGTTAGAAACTCACCCTCAAGCAGACCTGCACATACAGCACGAGTGACTCCTGAACGAAAAGGAAGACCACTCCCACAGCCTAGAGCTCAGTCAAGGGCATAAGTCACATGATCAATCAAAATCAAATGTCTTAACTATTTCATACTATGATATTACAGTAAACTATTTGATCTACAACTTTTAAAAGACTCAAAATGTATCACTGTCGTATAGATTGTAACAACTGGAAATGTCTGTGTAATAATAATGAACTTTATGTAGTAATTTAAAAAAATGGGTTACAAGAATTTATTCTGTTTGTTGACATGCTATTACTTTTACACATTTTATGATTAAATCAAAATTGAATACAACATTTAAACTATTCAAAGATTTGTATGCATAAAGATCTGAATTTATTTAAAAAGCTTTTTCATGATTAATTATGAATAGGAAACTACAAACGAAGCAATAACATATTAATCAGGCCCTGGGATTTGAGATCAAAAGAAAATCTACCGCTGAGGAGAGAGGTAGTTCCCGGCCATTTCAACTCTGGTCATTCTAGCTCTGGTCATTCCAGCTCTGGTCATTTCAATCCCGGTAACCTCATCCAATAAATATTAATTGTAAAAATAAGAGATTTACAATGTATTTATTTTTACTTACATGACAAAAAGTGTGACACATTAAATAAAACTATAATTTAATATCAAATAAAAGTATAACATGTAGCCTATAGAAATAGAGCTACTAATTGTCGTACACATAAAATTCAGCAACATAGAAAGTAGATCGATTTGTAATTCTTGGGAAGTGTTGCATGTTTCTTCCTTAAAAGTCCTTTAGAACCTCTATTTATAATTCAATGTTGTAACGGGGATCAAAACAAAACGTATATAGGCGATAGAAATAGATGATGTGAACAGTGGCGTCACTATGGTCGGTGTCATCCGGTGCGGTAAGCTCAGAGTGTCACCCCCCTCCCAAGGAAAAAAATAATGGAAAAACTAATGACGTTAAGAAAATGAAATAAAACAAATTTTTAATGGCATGATTCTATTCCAATGGTTAAAGGTGGAATTGAAAGACTCGAATACGTCATGCGTAACGAAGTTCTATTAAATGAGTCTATTAAGCAATTTGACATCAAGCACCAATCCTTTGCCGCCAGGACTCGCAGTATTTTAAATGTCAAACAGGAAGAGTAAAAAAAAAAGCCGGACCATAAACAAAACACAGCAGCCGTTGAAGCTTCTTCTTCGGGAGCTTGCAATTTTACAAGTTCATGTATTTGTAATTTAATTAAGCATATAAAAGTAAAATACTCTAACGGTTGGTTGTCAGAGCATAAAGTTGAAGTGTGATGGCGGAGAAAAGCCATGCACCACTGACTTTAGATCTCACTTTGATCACGTGTACAGACGATGTATGTTATTATTTGAAATAAAGATAAACTTTGTCTGTTCAATACTAGAAGCTGATACACCAGAAAAGACGCGTTTTTTTTTTCAACACTTAAAGGGAAACTCTCATGGTTTTGACAATTTTTGATATAATATGTGTTTTGATTTACAGTATGAATATATTATTCTTTTTCTTTTTAATTTGCAAGAATAACTTAGTAATTGATGTTTTTCTGACGTAATTTTTCTGCGCATCCAAAACGGTCAGATTTTCACGGAATTTCTATGTGACGTCACGAATAGATACACTTTTATTATTATATTATTATTATTATAGCTTTTATATAGCGCTACTTTCATGCTTATAGCATGCTCAGAGCGCTTTGGTCCAATCTCATTTGTGGACCAGTGGGGGGAGGGGGTATCTAGGAGTTGGTTTCCCGTGCTGCCTTTGGGCGCTCAGTAAACACAACTCTGCCCGAGTCGGGTGTCGAACCTCGAGCCCCCTTCTAGGTAGTCAAACAAGCCAAGCTCAAGCCGCACTTAGCCTCTCGACCACGCTTCCCACTATAATCATCACTGACCACTTAACACACAACAAACATTATCGCTTGTCATGACCGACTACACGTAGTCTAGACTAGCCTTACACTGACCAGTTTGTTCGAATCAGACACACGATATATTTACTTCTTGGAATAGGGAGAGGTTTAGATGAAAATGTTTTTTTCTTCTCGAGTTTGCTATCCTAATGCTTTTACATCTCCCTCTCTCTATATATATAAAACTATAGCATACCTCTGGACTATACCGTCACTAAGCCTAAGAGCCTGACAGCTATTGTAAGAAAGAAGCGATACGACTGGTTAAATCTAGTTTCCCTTTCAGTATTGTTGATGGAAGTGGCGTATGCCTTAAATAAAAACCAAATCTCCAAGAACCACGTTTTTTAGGAGGCGTGGCGAATTTACTGTCTAATTTATTAAATATAAATATAAATGTTTCTAAGCATTTAAATAAAAAATGATATAATGTTTACTTTTACAACTTTTTACGCAGAATTTAAATATGTCAATAAATCAAATTTGAAAAACTATGAGAGTTTCCCTTTAAGACTTATATATGACATTAAAGAACCGAAAAAGTAATTTCATAATACATGGAGAACATTCATTGGAAATTAGGACTAAACGAAGATTAAGACAAGGAGACCTACTTTCATGCTTTTCAATCGGACTGTAAAAAGATTTATAAGGACTGTGCACATAAACGCAAGGGAAACAATCCCTAGTTTCTTCGGGAGAGAAAGCACATGTAGATGTTAGGTCTCAGAATAAAAAAAATTATTGAGATGGACAAGACAAGGTTTTAGAAGGGAAGAGCTGGGATATTACGACTTTAAAAAGATTGACAAGGGCTATTACGACTTGAAAAAGATTGACAGGGGATATTAAGACTTGACAAAGATTGACAGGCGTTATTAAGACTTGACAGAGATTGACAGGGGATATTAAGACTTGACAGAGATTTACATGGGATATTAAGACTTGACAAAGATTGACAGGGGATATTAAGACTTGACAAAGATTGACAGGGGATTTTAAGACTTGACAGAGATTGACAGGGTACATTAAGACTTGACAGAGATTGACAGAGAGTGACAGTTCAAATTGTTAATAATTAACTAACTCTCATTCTATCGGTTGATGTGTACTTCTAACAGTTAACTAACTCTCATGCCATTGGTTGAAGTGTACATCTAACAGTTAACTAACTCTCATCCCATTGGTTGAAGTGTGCATCTAACAGTTAACTAACTCTCATCCCATTGGTTGAAGTGTACATCTAAGGTTAACAAACTCTCATCCCATTGGTTGAAGTGTACATCTAACAGTTAACAAACTCTTATCCTATTGGTTGAATTTTACATATAAGGTTAACTAACTCTCATCCCATTGGTTGAAGTGTACATCTAACAGTTAACAAACTCTTATCCTATTGGTTGAATTTTACATATAAGGTTAACTAACTCTCATCCCATTGGTTGAAGTGTACATCTAACAGTTAACTAACTCTCATCCCATTGGTTGAAGTGTGCATCTAACAGTTAACTAACTCTCATCCCATTGGTTGAAGTGTACATCTAAGGTTAACAAACTCTCATCCCATTGGTTGAAGTGTACATCTAACAGTT
>JADKLZ010000166.1:18274051-18292447 GCA_021533235.1 Biomphalaria straminea | reverse complement strand
GATGGATAGATGGAAGGATACATGTACCCAAACAATACAGACAACCAGAGGCGTCACTAGGGTGGGTGTCACCCGGTGCGGTACAATCAGGGTGTCACACCCCCCCCAGCGTTCTACTTATTCTTCAAATAAAAAACTATAGTTGTTCAGTTTTTGTTTTAATGAGAGAACGTTATTAGTTAATGTTTTAATGAGAGAATGTTGTTAGTTGATGTTTTAATGAGAGAACGTTGTTAATTGATGTTTTAATGAGAGAACGTTATTACTTAATGTTTTAATCAGAGAACGTTGTTAGTTAAATTTAGTTTTGCAAAGCTTCTTTACACATGACGCCTTGTATACATGCATTTGGCAAGAAACAGTTAAAGGTTTAATTCAAAGGCTGGTAGAGATTTGTTGTCGTCTTTCAAAACTTTGCTGCATTCTAGTTTTAGTATTTCTGTTCACATATCTTGCCGTCAGACCCAATATAAAAGAGATTGATGCACTCAGTATTAACTTCTTGCTCTCTATTTGAATAGTAAATCTTAAGAATACTTTCCTGATATTTTCATATTGTTAAAACGTATTTTTCTTTTGCATTAACATGCTACTTTGATTTGAGAAAAGTTATCTTAATAACATTTTGAGCAAACTTATCACATATTTCGTAGAATAAATGTTTAAGTGCTCGAGCTTAGCCACCACTTTGAAAATAATGAACACTTTAATTTGAAGGTACTTTTGTGTTTAGTTTACTTTTTTGAGTACATCTGCCAATAAGAAAGTCAAGCAATGAAAGCTATGCGTGTATTCACAGACAGCTGGCAATCATATTTGTGCTGCGCCTCTAGTGTTTGTATTTTCAGAGTGACGGCAAAGATTTTCGCCGTCACACTTTCATAAAATCGTTCTTTCATGGGTCTAACAGCAACAACATGAGCGCACCAGCGAGTTGTTCATATGGCACGCTATCATTAATTATATTATCCTATCTATTAGTATTAGCGGCAAAGAAAGAAAACCCTTTTTCTAGAGAACCAAGAAAATATAATTAGAAAATATTTTCCGATTAACAATTTAGACCACATAGCTTAAGTAAACGGTGTACACATCCATTCAAGTTTCTTTTCTGTTCTTCATTTATTACTTCCTGCACTTCTTCATGAATCCTTGACATTGTAGCTGCATTACCATGTCCCTGAGCTCATCATATCGATACGTTAAGCCCATCTCTTTTCAGTCGTTTTAAATTATCAGAACTGATACACCAGATTTGGCCCACATTAAGAGGAATATCCTGCATTTCTGTCATTGCAACATTACCATTGCTACTGTTAATATATCTTACAACTTCAGAGATCTATGTTAGGTGTGCTGTAATACAAGATACCAGAGTACCTTGCAGCTTTTATGTCTCTCATCTCTGATAAGTATATCCCTTAAGTGGTTTGCTAAAACATTTATATATATTTTTGGTACAAGCTTGGAAAGTAACTTTTAATTTTTCATCGCTGACTTGCGATCGTATAAGTTATTATTTCAGCACTGGCTCATATTTGGATAACATTTCCACAATCTCAAGAAAAAAATTTCATTATTCAATGAAAAGTCTTCTTCAGTTCGCCACCATATACCAACTTTTTCTTTGCTAGAAACAATGCGATAGTAAGCAATCTATAATACAAGATGTTCCTCTGTTTTCCCATCTATACGTCAATCATAGCAATGACGTCCTTGTCAATTTTTTGAAGCTAAAGTCCTGCTCCCAAAATGTTCCTAATTTGAAAGCCTGATAAATGTTCTTCAGTCTTCTCTCGAGTTTCTCGTTGTGGACATGTCCATTATTTATCAGAGAAGAAAATCTTGCTTTTGATGCTTTTTCATTTAGAATAATTTTATTCAACAATTTCTAAGGTTTATGATTTTGCTTCTGTCACATTTTAAAGTTGGTATTTTTTTAAGTGCATACCATGATGTAGTGTGCCGAATAGGAAAGGCAGGGAGCATTTTCCAAAGGCTGCAGCCTATTTGGACAAGCCAAGCCATTGGACTCGAGACAAAAATACACCTTCTCAACACAATTGTCATTCCAACTGCAACATATGCATGTGAGACATGGAAGTCATCTGTCAAAATTGAGAAGAGACTAAATGTGGCTCAACAAAAATGTCTGAGACAGATTCTGAGAGTCAGTTACACAGATCGGGTCTCAAACAAGGAAATCCTATGCCGAACTGGGAGTCGAACACTCAGTGAGGTTGTGACAGAACGTCGCATGAGGTTTGCGGGACATGTTCTACGACAAAATGAACTACGCATACCAAGAATTGCGATGACATGGAGGCCAATACGAGGAAAACGCAAACAGGGACGTCCTCGTATAACTTGGCGTCATACCTTCATGGAGGACCTCAAAACAGTGGACACCAGATGGGAGGAGGCTTCAGACATTGCCAATGACAGATCATTATGGAGACAGCTTGCCGCCCAATGCGCCGAACGGCGCGGGAGGACCTAAGTCTAAGTCTAAGTAAGTAAGCCTTGTTACACTTGGGTGTCACCCCCTATCGGGTGTCACCCGGTGCGGACCGCACCCCCCGCACCTGCCTAGTGACGCCTCTGCAGACAACACTTGAGAACACTTGACAACACTTGAGAACACTTGAGACATATTTGGGTAAAATCTAGAGACCATACATTTGTTCTAGGACAAGGTGGGTGGCAATGTTCTGAACACAGTTCATGTCCTGGAGTTCTCCCCTCTCCACTAGATCAGTTTTATGTGCCGTCATATGATGAGTGTTGATGTAATGGAGTAAAGAATGTTTCAACATATCAATGCTATTTAAGATGTGGAGACAAACAGTAACCTTGTAAGAGAGACAGATTCTAGTGTGATCTCTAATCAGCCGAGCATTGGTTTTCAAGCGTATGTAAACCGTCTTAAACTTAGTGAAGTAAGACTTAGTGATATCCTCATACATGTAGTGGCTTAGATTAGTTTTTATACAAATATTGTTGATATCAAATATACACCCCACCAAAAAATACCTAGAACGTATCTGATGTAAATATAAGTCATTTCGAAGATTACTTCCTGTGGCAGAGAAAGAATAAACAAGAAAAATATATACATAAATTTTAAAAAAACTTAGAGTGTAATTGTATCAAGTATTTTGGATCAGTCAAACACATCTGTTATAGTTGTACGACTTGAATTCAAACTTAAGGGCTAAGGCCTCCTCAATCTAATACACTAACCACTGTGCCAGAGAAGTGCTTCTGAAAATAGAAGGTTTCATAGCTATCTATCGTTAGTTTCAACCTTTAAAGCAATGATATGATTCTATAAATAAAGTATAAAGGGGGATTAATACAATTTATACCGCCATATCTGCCAGTACAATTTCTTTCCCTTGTTCGATACCAAATCAAATAATTAATAATTGTTTTTTTTTTTATTGATTCTTGTTTTGTCAGGTACAATAAATACGAGATTAATCAAGGTAGTTCTACGAGATGAATCAATGTCGTTCTACTACTGAAGGAGGCCAATAGTTGAATATTTCGTAAAAAAATAGGTTTTAAAAGTTGGTAGATAAACTAAAAAAAATCGTTCAATATCATATAAAGAAAATTATTTAAAATGCAAGCCCTTACGTACATTCTTTTGTCATACCTGGCCTGACCTCACTTGACCTGATCTGAAATTGTATCGGACGGGATACATGACATCCCAAAAGAGTAAAAAAGTATTAAAATCTTCCCCTAACAATAAACCATTAAACCATGGGCCACAGCAAAAGACAAAAGAAAACGAGAACTCAACAAAAAAAAAAGAGCATTCATGTATGGCGACAGACAGGACAAGAGCACAACGAAATCTTAGCGTTGCTCTTGAGGGAGGGAGGAGAAACTAGCGCACCAACAAGAGGACTCAAGGCGAGTAACATAAGACAGGCGTAGGGTATTACCAACAAAATGGCAGGAACACAGGTCGAAAGTACAAATAATGTTGTTCCACTAGAGACGAAGAAATAGTATCCAATGAGCTCAATGTCTTGTACTGTCGTTTCGACACTATCACTTCCATTGTGTCTAAATGTTTAGAAAATTGTTAAAATCTTTCTTTTGAATGATCCTTTACAATTTGCTTACCAAAAAGATAAAGGTGTAAAGCCAGTGATTCCCAAAGTGGTCTATATAGACCTCCAGGGGTCTACGACGACTTCCAATGGGTCTACGAGAGTGAAAAAATAAATTGGGGGTCTACGAGATGTAAATGAGGGTCTAAGACAGTGGATCTCATCTAAAATAAATAGTAATCGTAAGGTCATTGGTAAAAAAACAACAACATTTGTATAACTTTTTTAGAATAACATTCATAGGAAAGCTAAAAATATTCTAGAAAAAAAATCCCACTCTGAGTCAAAATTGTGTGATTATACTATCACAAAGGATATAGGCCTACATAAGACCATTTACAAAGACAAACTGGTAATAACATCATCAAATACACTTCAAGTATCTGATGCAAACATTTCACATGAAGTGAAGCTCTAGCTTTGTTTTGTTTCGTCTAATTCACAAATAGTAAAAAAAAGTTCCTTTTGGATAATAAAAATTTGTATTATAATGCTGAGGTCCAATTCAACCATATACTTCATTTATATTCTGGATAAATTCCTAAAAGTCTGTGGAGCACAGGCATCTTGTATTGATTCATGTGGATATCAAAAGAACAAAACTATAAAATTTTTAGACTTCATTGATCGCAGCAATATGTGACAGACTACAACTAAATTTAGGCTAAGTTTAAATACTCGCGCTCTATTTTATGCTACGCTACATTCCACAATGCCTCCTCATAAAAATGCCAAATATTTTATATTTTACAATTTTCTACACCCATTGCCTCAGCAAGACAATGCCCTCCATTTTACAATGCTTTACACTTCAAAGTGCCAAACAATCTATAGTGGCCACTAAACAAGGCTTAAATTGTGAAAATGTATTAAGTTTACCCGTCATTATCTTCGGAGCAGGACGTCTTGACGCAGCCGTTTAAGCGCGACCGTTTTGGCCCAGCCGTTTTGGCGCGAAATGATTAGATCACATTGTTTATGTTCATTGTATTATTTCATTCAACGTGAATGATACATAAATATGTTTTGCATGTGTGTTTGTGTCTAACGTATTTTTCATGTACAGAACAAGAGCTATTAACAACAATGGATAATATAGTTTATTTATCGTATCTCCAGTTGTATAGTTACAATATGGTCGGTGCAGGTTTTATCTTCAGTTGTACGTTGTTATCTGCATCAAAAAAAGTTCCATCCAAAGCAACCTTACACAAAATATTTATTTTTTCAAGCAAAAAAGTATCTCTTTAAAAGTTTCTTAGCTTGTGCAGACATTAAACTAATGTCGTACTGTTTAAAATGTCTTTTGCAAATAAAAATCAATGGATTTAATCATGGAACTATACGAATGATTTAATCCAAATGCGATTTGCAGAACTTAAAGATATATTGGGGGGGGGAGCATGTTGCCAGGTAGGACTTATTATATATTCATAAAATAATCAAAACCTTTGTCAAAATACGATTCGGTGGATGGGGATAGAACTCATACTATACATACAAATATAAAGTAGAGTGAAATAAACTCTCATATAAAAGTTACGTGTTACTTAAAAAATTATAGTGAGAGTATCTATTGTCAAAACGACCCTCGTAACAAAAGGTCTCGCGCCAAAACGGTCGCGCTAAAAAAATTTTAGGTCACTATCTTATTGTGAGGCGTGGTGGCTGAGTGGTAGTGCGCCGCATTGCACCCTCATTGACCTTCTTTGACCCTCATTGACCCTCATTGACCCTCATTAGCCGTCCTTGACCAATAAGCTATACATCCTCTGCACTATAGATCGCAAGGTCTGAAAGTGTTACTTTAAATTGACTCTTGATGTTACACTCTTGTATACGCCCCTCACATTCGTAATGAGATCAACGTGCGCTATCCAGTTCAATCACTGCCGTTAGTTTTGTTTACACTGTCTGAACCTAATCTGGTCTGAATCATTCTCTGGCAGATCCTGTACCACTTCACATCTGATACGACACGTAGCCAGGACGGAGACCTTCAAGTTTTTGTGTTGGGGTTTTAAAAAAGTGTTGTTCCCTTAAGCATGGATTTGTGACGTACAACACATGAACAAGGCATGCTGGGCGCGAGACCAATCATCACAGAAGGCCTGATCACTGCCCTGTTACGTCACTGCCTGTAGGAAGTGGCTATGATCTATTGGTCTCTTCGTGTGCTATACAAATTGAGCAAAGTGCATGGCTTCAGAACCTATGTGTCTCGGGTTTGAATCTCGTTGAGGATTTTTAGTGATCCTTTGGGTTTTAGGTCAGCCGTGAGTCAAGGCAACTCTGAAATTAGTTTGCAAAGGGTAAATGCGGTTGATCGTTGTACTGGCCACATGACACTCGTTAAGCGTGCGCCACAGAAACAGATGACCATCTGGCCATAATTTTTGCAATACAAAACAGACTTATTAAATTAAGCTTTAAAACAAGAATATTTTTTAAATACTTTAAAAAAAAACAAAGCTTATATTGGAGAGTTTCATAAATGGTGGAAAAACTATAAATAGCTCGCTTCTTGGTGTTTCCGGTGTACAGAATCAAAGAAATGTTGATGTTCTTTTAATAATTTTATTTACTTTTTAGAACCACAGAATCAAATTTTCTTTCGATTCTAGCATCAAGAATTTCAACGCCTACATTGTCACTACACTCCTGTTGTCTATTGAACTAACCATTTTGGAAAATTAATTTCTTTGAGATCTTGCAGGACTTTAACACAGTGTTGTTTGAATCGTTTATTAGCGAATAGGAAGAGTTAACATTCAATGAATGATCTCTAAAGGATTAACTTGACAACCTCTTCAACTTAAGTACATGAGAAAGGGTTTTATTCTGAATGACTTTCTTAAGTGAAGCCCATCAACCTGATAGAATTTCACTAACGACCAAACTGGAATTTTTTTTTTTAATTTTTTTTTCTAGTTCTGAAAGGGGATTAACGTTTGAAGTAACGTTTGTAACATATGAGCAGCGGCGTCACTAGGGGGTGCAGTCCGCACCAGGTGACACCCGATAGAGGGTGACACCCGAGTGGAAAAATGCACTTTTCCAAAAAAAAAATAAAATACCAATTTTAAAATGTAACAGAAGCAGAATTAAACATAAGAATAGTTGAATGAACTTTCTGGCAGCCGGACTTTAGTTTCGAAAATTGTTATTGCTATGATTGACGTATAGATGGGAAAACAGAGGAACATCTTGCACTTATAGATTGCTTACTATCGCATTGTTTCTAGCAAAACAAAAGTTGGTATTTGGTGTCTTCTTCTTCGTTCTCATTGTTATGTTGGAGGATTCAGATCACTACACCAATATCTGAGATGAACTGCGCAGTGGTTTCCAAGTCAGGGAGCTCTCCATATAGTTTTCTTTCTATTGGGGTGTTTTGGGGCCAGTGTCTTAGTCGGGCCTCTTGGTAAAGAGCGCAGTCTTGGAGGACGTAGTCTGCATTCTCTGATGACACTCCACATGGGCAGATATCACTGGTTCCAATTATAAGCTTCCGGTACATGTGTTGTCGCATTCTGTTGTGTCCGGTCCTAAGTCGAAAGATTACACGTTGATCTTGTCGGGATAGCTTATAGCCTGTGTATGAAGTGACCGGTTGACCTTCAGAGTGCATGGTTGCCAGAGATAAAAAAGAAAGTTACTTTCCAAGCTTGTACAAAAACTCAGAGAGTTTATAAATATTTTAGCAAACCACTTAAAGGATATACTTATCAAAGACATAAAATCTGCAAGGTACTCTGGTATCTTGTATTACAGCACACCTAACATAGATCTCTGAAGTTGAAAGATATATTAACAGTAGCAATGGAAATGTTGAAAGGACAGAAATGTTGTAGGATATTCCTCTTAAAGTGGACCAAAACCTGATGGTATCAGTTCTGATAATTTAAAACGCCTGGAATGAGATAGGCTTAAAGTATTGATATGATGAGCTCAGGGACATGGTAATGCAGCTACAATGTCAGATTTATGAAGAGGTGCAGGCAGTAATAAATGAAGAAGAGAAAAGAAACTTGGTGGATGTGCAAACCGTTCACTTTAGCTGTGCTCCAAATTCTTAATCAGAAAATACTTTCAACATACATTTTTTTTTGGTTTTCTAGAAAAAGGTTCTCTATCTTTACCGCTTCTAACAATCGGTGGGATATTTTAATTAATGATAGAGTGTCATATGAACGACTTGCTGGTGTGCTCATCGTGTTGCTGTTAGATCCATGAAAGAACAATTTTATAAAATTGTGACGGAGAAAATCTTTACCGTCTCTCTGAAAATACAAACACTAGAGGCGCAGAGCAAAGAAGATTGCCGCTTTCTGTGAATACAGGTATACCTTTCAATGCTTGACTGTCTTGTTGACAGATGTACTAAAAAAAAGTCAACTAAACACAAGAGTACCTTCAAGTTAAAGAGTTAATTATTGGCTAAGTGGTGGCTAAGCTAGAGCACTTAAACATTTACTCTACAAAATATGTGAAAAGTTAGCTCAAAATGTTATTGAGATAACTTTTGTCCAATCAAACTAGCATGCAATTGCAACAGAAATATAAGTTTTAACAATATAAAAATATCAGGAAAGAAATCTCAAGATGCCGGATTCAATATTCAAATAGAGAAGAAGAGTTAATACTGAGTACATCAATCTCTTTTATACTAAGACAGATGACAAGATATGTGAAGAGAAATATTAAAACTAGAATGCTAGGACGTCAACAAATCTCTAACAGCTTTTGATTTAAAATGTAAACCTTTAGCCGTTTCATGCCAAATGCATGTTTACGTTGCGTCATGTGAAAAGAAGCTTTGCAAAGCTAAAATTAATTAACAACTATTAATAACTTTTGAAAAACGAATTTAAAATAAAGCAATTCCGTCTATTGAAAACGAAGTCCCAAAATGTATTGAGTTTACAATCATTTATAAGTTTTCAAATCTGAAATCCAGAAAAAGGACATTTTAATTTTCTAAAGTTATTGTAAATTTTTAAATGTTAAAAAAAATATTTTCTTTTCAAGTTTTGGTACCGATCAATATACTTTTCATAAAGTGGCTTTTTTTTTCATTAGTCGTTCTCAGGAAACAACCACTAAAATGTACAAAAGTTTCCTCTAAGAGCTGTTTAATGTTTACTAAGAAAAGCATGTTCAGTTGATGTTTAATTTGTTTCTAATTTAAAAATTGCAAATGTTAAAGTATGTAATAGTTAACAATAATATGTCAGAGAACAAATACTTTCGATTCTCATTTCAACGTTGAGTAACAACAAACTGTATTAATGCGCCCAAAAAAAAAGAACTAAGCTATGATGGTTTATTTATTGTAAAGAATTATTGGAACGCTTGGGGGGGGGGATGACACCCTGATCTTGCCCCACCGGGTGACACCCACCCTAGTGACGCCACTGCATATCAGATAACTTAGATAAAATAAGGGGAACTTTACTTTTTTATCCTTTTTACAAGACACAATGGGTTTTATTATGTGCAATGTACACACTGGCCTGACCTTTACTTGCGACATGTTTGTTAATTTTTTTCTGTTCGTGTGTTTTTTTTTATTTGAATTCCAAGCATCTCTCTTAGAACTAATTGACATGCAGCTTTGAAATGTGGCACCTTTTACTCCATCAATATAGTCTAGTAGTCTCTATGAACAGTGACGTAACTGTTATCAACTTTCACGTTTAGCCAATTTACTGGCAATATCAGGTGGCCGAGCCTTGCTCGGTTAAATAATTTCATAAGAAAGGTTATATACCCGAAGTCATTTTGGATTTTTTTTTATAATTACGAAAATGAACGATCGGATAAAGACTACTAATTCGAAGAATTTCTTTAGTGTTCTGTTTTTTTCTATATGTAAATTGGTACGTTCAGACATTTAATTTTGGAATTAGTATATTCAATTATGGCTTTAGTACGAAACATCGAGTGACGCAAATTTCTACGTTATTTGGTAAAACTGCAAAGACTTTCTTCCAAGCCAATAATAGTAGGCCTACGATAGTTTTACGCTGTCTAGACTGTAGGAGGACTTAAGAGACTTGATATTTAATCGCCATGTACAATTACATATAGAACAAACAGAACACTAAAGAAACTCTTCAGATTATTTTACGGGATATGTGCCCTGCTCAGCCAGATATATATATATATTCTATTTTGAAAACGGCTCTAACGATTTTCTTTAAAATTTCAACGTATCTGCATATTAGTGAGAAAAAAAATTTCAGCTCATTGGCCACATCGGGAAAACTCGAGTTCGACCGTTATTTCGATACATAAAATGTCTCATTGTAAAATTAATTTTGGTTTGAATAAATTTATGAATGAAAGTTTTCCATGACGTAAACGGGAAAAACGCTGCTTACGTCACTAGGCTTACCATAGAACAATATCGCGTTTAGAGATATGAATGACATTTTTTCCCATGACGTCAAAGGGAAAAAAAACTTGACACTAGGCTCACAGCACTACACTTCGCAACAAGGACTAATCAATCGACCTAATTAAACATTTGCGCACAATCTTATTGTGGATTGATCTATTATGAAACTATGGAAGAAAAATAATTAAATTAAATTTGATGTATGATCAGTTATTGTGTTTTAAAGGTTTCATAAATGGGCCTCATTCACCAATCGTTAACCAACAACATTTAGCCATGTGATTCTCTATATACAAATTATGTTAACCATAAAGGCTATCACACGATACTTTTTTTTTCATTGTTTTATAAATATTATTAAGTGGCGATTCGTGAATGTGGTCCATTGTTTACACTTAAATTTTATAAACCCGTGAGTAACTTTTACTTTGTTATACTCTACGCCTTATTTGCACACACTGAACATGATATCCAGGGTCTACCCTAACATTGGCGGGCCCTATGTGAAGTGGATTGCACGCGGTCCAGTCAGGGTAGGGATACGGATAATAAGTAAAAATTAAGATTTAGTGTTAGAAAATAAATTCGTCTATGCATTACAATTTTGTCTATTTTTAAAAGTGCCTGTTTTACCCTATAACGTAGAGATTTGTGTTTTGTATATCCGTATAGAGTATAGAGCATATACCTGCTCAATGCGCTATATTTCAATCTCTATAGAGCATATACCTGCTCAATGCGCTATATTTCAATCTCTTGTGGTTGGAGAGCATATCTGGGAGATTTAGTGTTCACGTCAGGGCATTTTGGCACAGCCAACGGGAAATAAGGTCACAGAGGTCACGATTTTGGGCCCTCAACTTGAATCGGGTTTCAAACTAAAGTTAGAACCAAGCGGTTCATGTCACTCTGACACATCTCACACATATCTCACACATATCTCTGTCAATGATCCAATTTGTTTAAATTTACCTCTCTAATAACAAAGTTTATAGAAAACAAAACTTTAAAAAGATTCCTTATTGTGGACTGAATTAGTGTAGGCCTACCAATAAATGCAAGAATATGAGAAACAAAGTTGTCAGAATAACTGAGAATGTTTGTTCATCATGAAAAGCAGTTAAAAAAAAAAAAAAAAAAAAAAAACTTCAATAAACGGTTAGACCAAGGCAGCAATATCAAAATGGAGACTAACTTTATAACCCACACTATACGCAGGCCTTAACACACACACACACACATACGCAAACAACATACAATCTTTACACTTCATGCTCATAATTAATTTTTTCTAATTTATTGTTGCTTTATTAAATTTGATTAATTAGACAAAGTTTAGGTAAAAATCAGCTGTCATAGTAAATTAAGCTATAATTATAGATAAAATTGTGTAATAGCCAGTAGTTGTTTTTAATGAAACATTTATTTACGAGAATTTGTTATCCGAAATTATTCTTTAAGAACAAATCTAATAAAAACTTGTATTTTTTCTATGTAGAATTATAACCATATCTTAAACATTAGTAACACAAAAAAGGCTTCTCTGTATTTAAAACATTATAACAAGAAATATTTGCTTTGGCTGTTTTCTTCACAGATGTAGCTCATAAGTTACGCATGCGCACTAGCATAAAGTGCATGCGTCACATTATCTCTGCAATAAATATCTCCTTACTAATCGTGATCTACCTGTTGGTGGGGAATTGAAAAGTTTAGTTTTATTAAGACGTATCTATTACTGGAAAGGGAACAATTTAATACATTTAATGTATTTCATAGATATGAGGAATCTCTTTTTATTATTCTACTTTATATACTTGTCTGAGAATTTAAAAAAAAAAGCATTAGGGCCTAAATCATCTAGAAGTTGTCAAAACTTTTGACTAATTGACTAATTATTTCCGCAAATTATAATAGATATTAAACCCAATAAGCCTGCTAATATTTTCTTAACATTTAAACCAGAAATATTAGTATGAACTATGAACAATTTCTGGAGGAGCATAATTTAACTTGTGAAAGACCGTGGAAATTGTTGTATTTGTTTTTGACAATGTAAAACCTTTTCAACTACTGAAAAAAAGTCTGACATCAAAGATGGGAGGCAAATGTCAATTACTAATGAACCTGACTGTCCCGCTGGTTGCCTTGAGCCAGTGTGACCCAAGGTATTTGCCGCCGGTTTTTTTAGCCGGGGTTTCGTGACAGATGGCAGCCAGATTTTATTTCCCTGCGCAACTCTGGTCACTTTTCTAATGCAGATTTTGATTCTAGTTAATATTCCATGAGACCAGTGAACTTAAACATGAGAGTTTCAGAAATCTTGAGAACTTAAATTTTTAAATGCTCCTAAAGCTATTTAGAATGTTAAAATAGATTCATAATGATTTTACGATGACTATAAATAATATTGTATAAGCTCAAAAAAAAAAGTCTGACATCCAAATGGAATTTATAATATGGTTAGTAGACATGTGCATTGAACTGTCTCAACTGTTATTTCAAAAACTATTGAATCTGATGAAATGAAGTTTATATTGTGAAGTAATGTAAATAATTCAATCAGGGCGTTGCGTCCTCAAAAGTTTTCTTCACACTGTTTAATTGTCTTCTGTATTGTATAAAAATGTGAATGTAATCATTATGTTAGAATTAAAGGAGAGTAAATCTAAACAAAAAAAAACAAATAAAATGAAAATAACATTAAATATTTAGAAAGCCAAAGAGTGTTAACATATGAATCGTTAAAGTTGCATATGCTTGTGCTATTGAAATTAAGGAGGAAGCCGAATTGGGGAGCAGATTTGTATCAAGATCTAGAAGATAGACAGATCACTAAATTGATCAAGGAATAGTGCCATTCTCTGACCTATGCTTAATATTTGGTTTAAACTTGTTTCATAGCTCTTCAAGAAATTTAATGCCATATATTTATACAAAAAACTCAAAAAAATTGCTATGAATATTCAAATTTGACAGGAAATCAACCCCAACAGATTCAAAACTAGATAATAGACCTGTTTGGCAAATGCAGTGCTGGCAAAAATACTGGTACTTTATAACATCCATTCTGTACCATTTGTCTCTTTCATTGGTGGCAGAACTCAAGACAAATAAAAAGTTGATATCAAATTTGTATTATTTTGTGTTGATACTATTTAGTGATATCCGATGACGGAACAACATCCAAAAATAGCAATTATAAGTAGTCATTTCTAGGTTTTCATAATTGTGAGAATCAGACGTCAGCAGAATTTGTTGAAGAAATGTTCCAAGTAAAAAAAAATCCCCTTTTACCCTTCAATAAACTACTAAGTTAAAGCTATGAAGGTGCTTCCCATATGACTGGATACTAGAATGACCATTAGGCATTGTTTCATCAGAAGAAACTGCTCGTGCATTTAGAAAAAGTTGCAGTGTTTTCTAACTTTGCTACTTAAAAGGCCAGAGTCATGTTCAGTAAATAAATATTCAATCTGTTTATTGTGAAATAATGGACGTAGAACTAGATACTAGTTTGTATTTGTATCAATGTTTTCAAGTTTGACACCTAGAAAAGTTTTAGGAATGTAAATGTGCAGAATTGGAACTAGATTTCATAAAACCTTTCTTTATATATTTGAAACTCCGTTAACTTGTTTAATTCTGTTCAAAAATTGCACAAACATTGACTTTTCATGTTGGAGTTTAACAGAGTCAAACGTAATAAGATTATTTAAAAGCTTCTCTACTTGCATTAGATGTCTTTTGGTCAATGTACCGATACATTTAGATTACTCAATTGTTTTGTCATACATTGTATTCGTCTTATTGGGGGAGGGGGCCACCAATATATCTTTGAACCCGGGCCCGTATCTTGCTACGCCACTGCTCACTTCCCATTCTCGGATGAAGTTGAAATTTTGCATATTTATTTATAGCCGATTACAATACATGAATTTAAAAATAGTAATTAGGCTACAAATTTGTAATAAATTTTATTACATACTAAAAAGGGAGCTTATTCTCGTAGTATTCAGATATATAGCAATAATTTGGTGGTTCTTTTAGTTAGATAAGCTTTGTAATTTTTTTTTTCAGTTTTTTTTTTTTTTTTACAACTTTAGGGGAAAAAAATCCAACTTAAGTAGAACTCTTATAGGAAAGTGATCGTGTTTGCTGTAACGATTTTTTTAGCTACTAAAAAAATTAAAAGAAAATGTCTTTTTAGGCTACAATGATAAAGGAATAAAGTCTAGACTCTACATTTGTTTGTGTGTGTGCAGGGGCGGCCCTAGCAGTGCGTGAGCGTCATGTGCGTGGCCCCTAGCCGTAAAGGTAGACTATATATATATATATCGTATATATATCGTATATATATATATATATATATATATATATCGTACCACATCTCGCTAACGGGCTAATCCCTCTTTAATGCTGTAACAATAACAATACAGTATGTTCGCCTCAAAGCTGTGGGCCTTATTTTTTGTAAAAAAAAAACATAGAACATTACGTAGGTACAGCTGGTTTACTATTGGCCGCTGAAGTACATTATATACTGTATTTTAATTGTTCTGCATTAACAGATGCAAATATAAAAAAACACTCGCCACTCCTAATATTATGTCGCCTCTCTCACTCTGCAAATAGAAGCCAATAGGATGTTCTTTAAGAATAAAGTGTGCTATAGGAGCTACAGTGGTCCATTAACTTTCGAAGACCCGATTTTGCGGAAGGGCTGTATCACGTTTTTTTTTTAAATAATTTATAAAAACAAGGTTACAAAGACAGTTTGTGTGGAAATACAAACTCAAAATCTGCCCCCGAAGTGGTCCACCCAGACAGGTAAAAAGGGAGGTTTCAATATTTTCAGAAAGAACACCAGAATGAAATTCTATCAATGACAAATAAATGACAGAGTAGAATGGAGAAAGAAGGTTAACAGATCGTGTGTAGTGCCCCAGTGAAGTTTATTAATTACTTTACCACATTATGACACGCAATATGAAAAACTACTTATTAATTGTTGTTCTCTATTATGTCCAACTTATAGGCATAGGCTTACTAAATAGATTTTTTCTCTGTGTAAATTTAGTGGTTAGTATAACAAAACTTACTTAACTTAGCAATACAAATGTCAAAAAAAAAATTGAAAAAAAATAAAACCGTTTGCATATAAACCTGTTTAAAAACGGGTAATTAATTATCTCCTATGTTAAAGAGCTTCCAGTGTTTGTTACCATTAATAATGAATAGTTGTAAAAGTGATGCATTTTTTCTGAAAGAAACTGTTGCATAAGTGATTTAAAAACTAGATTTTTCGGTTTTAGAAAAAAAAAGTAGCCGTTGCATCAGAACTTTGAATGGTCTTAAATATTGTGATGTCGGATATTCACTAACTTTTCTAGTTTACGAGATCTAAACGCAAAGGACGGGCGGACAGACATTCCACATAAAACTAATAGCGTCTTTTCCCCTTTCTGGGACCGCTAAAAATGCTCCCGCGTTTTTTTTTTGTTTTTTTTTTTTTTCAACACGTTCACGCGGATTTTCCAATTGGCACTTTGTCTTTGTACAGTAGCCAATTGGAAAAAGAAAACTTAATATGTCATCGTCAAACTTGCTGGAAGCTGATTTGCCGAAATAGCTGTACAAGCACATCAACTGGTGATACTGTTTATATCCGAAAAATATTATACGTTTATGAAATTAAACAGCCTTCTTTGAAAATCTGACCTTCGCGTGCGGTCTTAGAACGTATCACCAGCGACAGTCGAGAATACACCGTACAATTGTTTAGTTATTTTCAGTGCTTTTTTTATAAAAAAAACATAAATGGATTTGCCTAATTTTTAACTATTAATAAATTAATAATAAACGCTAAAATTCAAGAAAATTAATATTTTTTCCCCCACATTGAAAAAAGTGAAGTACGCCATACGATGTGACGGTAAAAAAATAGCACTGATTATTTTCATTAAATAATCAATTAGTCAAAAGTTTCATTTATGTTACTACAAATGACTTTTTCATATACAATTTTTCATAATGCAAAGAGTAGTTCAAACTTTATCACTACTTATTTTGCAAATAAAATCCGATTAGACGTCGAAACGATTAGGATTGGTTGCTTCCACTTATGTGTTTCTATTGTGAACTGTTAAACGATGATAGCATCTAAGACTCGGCTGTTTTTACCGAAACTGAACGGTACTTCGAAATAAAAAATGTAAGTTAAGAGCTTAAATGGCAATTGATAAAATAAATATACTGGGAAAATATTGAGTAAAAAGTCCATGTTTATGACCACTCATTTAGTTTTCGAAGTTGGTGACCATAAAATCTCCCAGCGCGGGGCCCCCCTCAGGCGCGGGGCCTGGGACGGTTGCCCCACTGGCCACCCCCTAAGGCCGCTACTGGTATGTGTGTTTGTATATTACACATCAACTCAACTAGAGAGAGAGAGAGAGAGAGAGAGAGAGAGAGAGATTCTATAGGCCTATTAGACCAGTGTTTCCCAAACTGTGTTCCACAAAATCCTAGTGTTCTGTGAGACGTGATGAAGTGTTCCACAAAATCCTAGTGTTCTGTGAGACGTGATGAAGTGTTCCAAGAACTGCTGGAATAGTTAACTAGTAGGCCAACACTTGAAGTAATCTCTCGTAAATAATCAAAATGTGCGAAGTGATCCGCTAAGGAAAAAGTTTGGGAAACAATGTATCAGGCTTAGTCTTCTTATCTTATCTTATATAATACAGTACGTTACTTCAAAAAAGAAGATGATTACGTCCTACGCGTCATGCATTCAGTCATGCATATTTACCAGTGACTTAAATTCTGCCAAGTCACTGGTTTTCCTGGCTAGCTCAGGCAAACCATTCCATGCTCTGATGGCACTAGGGAAGAAAGAGCATTTGTACAGATTTGTCCTAGCATATGCGACGAGGAATGTGCCTTTATCTTTGTCTTTCTGAGTATTTTATTAAGTTTTGTTTTTGTATTTGGAGATTATGGTTCAGTGTTTTGTGTATAATTGCTACTTTACTCTTAAGTCTTCTATCCTGAAGGCTTTCTAAATTTAGTGATTTTACTAAAGGTGTTACTCTAGTGAAATGTGAATATTCGTTTGTTATGAATCTCACTGCTCTATTTTGTGTCTGTTCTAGTTTCTTAATGTTTTCTTGAGTTGAGGGGTCCCAAACAGAGGATGCATATTCTATTATTGGCCTAACCAAGGTTAAATAGCATTTTAGTTTTATGTTCTTATTTGATTTATAGAAATTCTTTTAATAAACCCTAATACTTTGTTTGTCTTATCCTTAGTCTTGTCCTAACTCTCTCTCTCGCTCTCTCTATCTATGCTCTCTCTCTCTCTATCTATCTATCTATCTCTCCCAAACACACACACATGCATATACACATATTAAGTTTTAATATGACAGCCTGGTATGGCAATCTGAGCATTAGAAATAAAAAGAAACTCCAAAGAATTCTAAATGCTGCTGGTAAAGTTATCGGAAAAAACCAAACCTCATTCGGGCAGCTGTTTGAGACAAACATTCACAAAAAAGCTAAAAAGATTCTGGAAATAAAAAATCACCCTTTGGGTCAGGATTTTGTGATTTTACCATCACAAAAGAGATACAAGACACCGATAGCAAAGACTAACAGACACAAGCTCTCTTTTGTTCCCCTGGCGGTGAAATCATTGAATAGAAATAATTTGATATAAACATAAACTATTTTTTCACATGTAAATTTTGAATGAGTCAGGTATGAATGTTTTTTTAGGCTTGATGTTTTGTTTGGTGTAATGCACAAATTGTAAGACAAATTTCCTCACGGACAATAAAGATTATTATTATTATTATTATTATTATA
>JADKLZ010000166.1:18232552-18244072 GCA_021533235.1 Biomphalaria straminea | reverse complement strand
TAGGCATTTGCCTAATAGAACAGCATAGAGTGACCTCCATAACCATGATCTAAATAGGCATTTGCCTAATGGCTCTCATTTTTTTTAGAGATTTTACGTAATGGTAGGCAGATCTGGTATACTGTATTTTTATAATTATAATTGTTAAGAATGATCTATTTGTTTAGAATGAACGTAATTTTTGTTTCTTTTTGTCTATGTTACTAAAGGATTCCAACACCATTGAAGACAGTTATGTTTGTGTCAAACTGATTCCAACTGTACTTACCGATCCCCTCAGAATTCATTTCTCAACACAAAAACTTACACATTATCATTTCCTTGGGGAATTCCTTCATTCATTCAAGTCCTACACTTTTTTTGTTTTCAAGTATTTTATTTTGTTGACACCAGAGATTATTAACTTACTTTATTGTATGGAAATTCTGGAGCATAATACTCTGACTTTCAATCTGTCTTCAAAGAGTTTGTCCCAGTTGTATACATGAATTATATTTGAAAAAGTATTTCTCTAGCTAGTAACTTGTCACACTTACATGAAACATTGATATGTTGATTTTTTGTTTTCTAGATCATTAAAACATTGCACTCAAATATTTCAACATTTTTCTAATTATCAATAATAATGATAACATTCGTTACAAAACTTGTATCAGCTCACTCTGTCTGCATGGTAAAAAGGCTGTTCATGTTATTTCTCCCACACTCGGATTAAGCTGAAATTTTGCACAATTATTTCTTTTACCTGACAACATAAGAATCTTACAAAATTAACCAATTATACATTTAATTATTTTGTTTGGTATCTAGAAAAAGGGAAAGAAATCATACTTGACAGATGTGGTGGTATAAGTTGAATGAGCCTTGAGTGAACATTTTTGTATACATTTAAAAAGTGATCATGTAAACATTCATCAAGATACCTCCTTCTTCCCTCCCCCATTCACAACTAATCCAAATAAGTGATAGGATCATAGCACAGTCAGAAAGTGAAATGCTAAACAAAAACAACAAATATTTCTAGTCGCACAGATTTATTATGTCTAGATCAATCAAACATATAATGACATGACTGATCCAAACAAATTGATATACTTACACTTAATATAAGCTTGGTTTACTCCCTTTTAATTTCTATATATTTTTTTTTTTTTTAGTTAAAATAACAAATTTCTGTTAGTTCTTAAAGCTTCTTAGGGTACTCATATGATTTATTGGTTGTGAAAATTTAAATTAAGTGTAGCAATCAAATCTTTTTTTGTAATAAGCCAATGGTAGAGAGTTTTTCTGTTGAAGTGTGAGTCCATATCCAGACTTCTGTTTAGTCAAAAGTATTGAAAATGAAATGTCATGAATGATAATCTTTACTAGTCATAGTGTTGGATCGTATAATGATTGTTAGGAAACAGTCTCTCTCCCTCCCTACTGACTCTTGGAAGATGGTTACATCTAACTCCATCCACTGACTAGAACAAGCTTCATGTCTGAGTCAGGGACCAATTTTATTTTAAGAATGACTGCAACTTTCTTGTTTTTGCTGATATTTATATTGTTATGATCTGTTTTCATGGCAAGACAGTGAATCATTGTGATAGCAAGCTTTTGTTTGTAGTTAAAGAATAACTGCAACACTTCTTTCTTTTCTTTGTTGTACTCTGTAGGTTCACTTTGTTAGCATTTGTTGACTTGAAAGTAAATCTTGGAGAAGACAACATTGGTTTTAGCGCTAGATTCTTTTAGCTTATAAAAGTTTATCATTTTAAAGTCTGCACTTTAAAAAGTGCATTAATTATGAGATGGCTTACAAATAATGCAAGTTAATTCAGTATATGTTGCTTTTACAATATTAAAATCTTATCTTATAAATTACAAGCGTACTATCAAATTACTGAGAGTTTAATTATCAAATTACTGATAGTTTGGTTTTCCCAAAACTTTGCACTGAAGAGATACACTACACTGTACTGCAGTTTGAGGAGTATAATTATTGTTTTAAAAAAAAAAGATTATGTATTATCTTAATAAAAAAAGGGACATGTAATGTTCTATCAGATCAAAATGTTACTTTATATTCCAGTGAAATAAGAACAGTATATTTTGGTTAGGCTTCTTTCTGTATGTGCTACTAACATTGAATAGTGTTGTGTATATATCAAGTCTGTGTACAGTGTGTAGAGCAGTGTACAAAGAAAAAGTGCTTCTTTCTAAAGTCTGTGCAATATCCTGTACTACTTATTCCTCTTTATATATATATAAATATATAACATTGTTTTATATCATTGGCATTAATGTTATTAATAGTTTATGAAAACGCCTCAAATGTGCATTTTTGTTTTCTACATAGAATTTCATTTTTTTAAATAGTGTTTGATTTTTTTTCACAGACCAAATTTCATAATTGTTGTTAGCTTTCTTACTCAAGAGATACTAATAAATGCTGTGCTACTTGAAAAAAACAAATAAATTGATGTATGTACATAATAGTATATTAATATATTTCTTTCACCTATATTTGTTTCATTTATTACATAATCAAAAGAAATGTAATAAAGAAATGTAAAGGTTTACTTTTTAATATTTAATCAAAATATTTGTTTGTTTGTTCAATTTGTTTTTTGTTGTTGTTTTTTTAAATAAAATTTTGAATTGTGACATTTCTTTTATTAATTAATTCACCGTTATCTGTCACTATGACAATTATATTTATTTATCCAGTGTTAATTTATGATGATCCATCTATTAAATATGTGGTTGACTATTGTTGTATTTAGTGTTTGAAAATTCCTAATTTCACAATTCAACTCTTCATTACTGGTGAAGCTATTTGAAATATTGTTATGAAAATGAGTGTAAATGCTTGTATTAGAACTGCAGGAGATGAAATGGAAAGCGCACGTCTCATTGTTCCAATCATTGAGGTATGTTTACACCATATTGTAGGATCTCAAGTTGTTTGCTGGATGTTTAAAGCTAGAATCTAGCAAACTTTGAATCTGTATTTTGTAGTTCTTCCCTAACTAAATATTGCACATAACTTTTGCAGTGAATCAAGTGACATATCATTTTATTTTGTGCACATTCAGTTTTGCTGGTACTAAAATACAATTGTATTAGATACATGCTTGGTCTGTGGTAAAATTTCAAGCATTGTAGACACAATACCCAGGGTATTGCAACATATTTGAGGTTCTAATCCATTGAAAACAGCTGCTCTAGCAATATGTAATAGGGACCTAATGGTGGGTAGGGGCCTAAGACAAGCAATCATTGTGTTGGTCTCCCATTAGCCACATAGGGTCAACTTTTTATTAGACCAATAGACTTATGAGATGAGAATAGTAAATACCAGAATCAGCTATTGTCCATCAATTTAATCTCAGATGAACAAATAGTCACTTATACTAGCAACTTGTGAACAATAATCAAAACTTTTTTTTTACTAGTCTTATAAAAAATCTGTATTGGATCTGTCGTAATCTTTGTCTGACAACTTCCTTGTTGAACTGAATGGTGGGGATAAACCCAGTTTTCCATCAATGACATAGATTGGAGGAGATATTATCCATCTTCCCTGTAAAGGTTAAGGTCATATTTTGACAAGTCCTTGTCCATCTTTCTGCAACCCATGAGTTAGATGTCATTCTTTTCTACAGTAATATGGAGAGGAAGAACAAACTGTACGAAATGTGTCAAGTGTCTCATAAAATCATCTACAAGTTTGAGCAGGGTTTTCATGCTGCATTCTTTGATTCCAACTTTGAACCTGTTTCACTTATCATTGATAGTTTTCAATGATGGAGGGCCAGGGAATAGCTGTTATTTTGTTTATACTTAAGTGTGTACAATATTAGCCCTCAGATTTTCTGCTGCAGGGATAAACGACTGTATAGAAAGTACAATAAACAGCCAGAGTTCATACTTCTAGTAACTATCCAAATGGTCAAAGTTCACACTACTCAAATGGTAAACAAAGAACAACTTGAGAGTGAACAACTTAATACAAAGTCAAAGAAAAGTTAATAGTGTTTCAAGTAAATACTAAGTCACTATGTAGTGTTTCAAGTAAAGACTGAGTCACTATGTGCAACACAAACAAAAAAGTATTTAGTCTTAGACCCTTTTCTTTTGTCTCAAGCAATCAGTTAGTGATAAACGGACTAATCTACTATGTGCTCTCATGAGCTCTCTCTACAAACATCCATTGGTCTGAACAATTTCCATTACACCTATCCAAATGTAGGCCTTTAGATACAAACATTATTTGTGGTTTTGTATCAAAGACTTGTTTCTAATTTGTTTTGTGAAATATTTCCTAGACATGAATTTATAATTGTCTGTTAATCTTGTCAGACTTTATAGTTTTGTTTGATTGCTTTAACTATTCATTCCACATTTTTGTATTTCTCCTTATTTTGTTATTGTTTTTCAAAATAAAAACACTTTCATCCAACTTGTACTTTGCAGAACTACACAATAAAACAACTTTCAAATTAGACATTCATTGATTTGATGAAAATATTTTTCAGATTATTCTAGATGTAATAATTATGTGGCAACTAATGGTCAGTACAGGATAAAAACTGTCCATATATAGCTAAAAACTGTCCATATACACACAAAATGACCTGAAGCTTTCTACAGAATAAAAAAGATTCTTCAACATTTATTATTAAGGTTGGCTGCCAAAATTCTACTTTTCCTAACCTGGCTGGGAAGAATGGACATGTACTCATGCTCTGTAAAGTTAGGAAATCTCTTCAATGTTCCAAAGTTTCAATGCAGGTTTCATCAACTTGAAAGGATTTTAAAGGACATTTTTAAACTTAGTAATGTCTTCCTATGGAGAGTGATAAAGTGCTAGGTTTCCAAACCATTGAATCTCTGGTTTGAATCTCGGTGAAGACTGGCATTTTTTATTTGGGATTTTTGAGTACACCTTACACAAGTTGGGGGGGAAGTAAAGGCAGTGCTGGCCACATGACACCGTAATTAACCATTAGTTATAGAAAAAGATAACCTTTACATCACATGCTGTAGGCTTATAAATCTCAAGGTCTGAAAGAGTGTTTTACTTTTTGTCTACAAAGCTTATATCACTCACTCTGTCTGGTCAAAAGTTTGTATACGTTATTTTTCCCACACCCATTTTTCATATCAAGCTGAATTTTCTGCATAATTATTTTTTTTACCTGACAACACAAGAATCAATTTTTAAAATTAACCAATTAGCTAATTAACTATTGGTAATAAATTATTTTGTTTATCTCGAACAAGGGAAAGGAATAGTAATTGACGAAAGTGGTGGTATAAGCTGAATTAGTCCCCTTTATAGGTCGTCGTCTTAGTGACACACAACATGAAAAAATAGGACGAGACTATAGAAACAATGGATCATTTTACAATCTTCCATGTTCAAAACCTCGCCGCTGGCAGAGTGGTTACCGTGTTGGAAGGGCTTGAGCCATGAGCTCAAATTCAGGTCGTTCTCCCCCCCCCCCCTCTTTTTTTTTTTATAAACGCTGTCTCAATTTCCTCAGGTGTCGGTGGGTCGTCGAGCTCCTCTCTTATAGTTTTCTGAGGAACATCTGCCAGCGATTCCTCCGATACGTGCCTTTTATCACCAAACAACATACTGTAATGTTCTGTCCAGCGATTTAGTATGTCCGCCTTGCTCGTCAATAGGGTAGAACCATCGGATGATCTTAGCGGTGCTGTAGTCTGGTAAGTTGGGCCGGTCGGAGCAGACCACAATTGCACAGTGGCGTACGGGACACTGTCCCATAGGTGCGTATTTCGCACGGTTCCGGCCAAATTTTGATGCCCGTTGCCGACACTGCGGGGATTCAGAAGAGACGGTGGTGCACGTCTTGCAAGAGTGTCCGCAGCTCCGCGAGCTGCGGGGAGACGTATCCGGTGAGCAACTCACTTTGTATGGAAGCTTTGAGGCACTACGCCACACAGCGGAGTTCATTTCCAGGGCACTACGGGAGACCTGAGGTCTCCCTGCCCTGTTTTTCATTTGGAGTTCATCTCAGATAAGTTGGGCCATAGACACAACGAAGCGACTCATAGAAAGAGCGTGTCTCACCAGTGTCATCCTGTCTCTGCATGTTTACGGACAGTTCAAGCCACCAATTATTTTTTAGTTCCCTAATCTTTGTCTGCAGAGTGTGTTGAGAAGCTTTATAGATAGTCCTGGCTGCTTTGTCATTAGGGTTCACGAGAACAGAGCGATAGTATTTATGCTTATTCATTAACAGCCACTTAATTGCGTTATTGTTCTCATCAAACCAGTCTCTGTTGGGTTTGCTGCAGTATCCCTTGACTTTGGCCGTCACGTCTTGCAGCGTCGTTTTTAGTTGGCTCCAGTTACTCACTGGATCATCGTCCTGGGGCTTTCGAAGATCAGCCTCGAGTAGTACACTGAAGCGCTCTCGTACGTCAGCCAGCCTTTCGACATTTATCTTCTTTGGCCTAAGCAGGCCATGTTTGAATAAACCTGTTTTAAAGCTATCAAATATTGCGGCTGTCTTATCTCGTTCTCATGTCTAGAGACCAGTGGCGTACCGAGGGGGGCGGGGAGGGCATCCGCCCCCCGGCGCCGGAGAGTAAGGGGCGCCAAAATGGGTATTACACGCTCTATATAAACTAGGGCAGAGCACCCATGAATAGGCTATCAGTCTCGTAAAGGCAGTAAATGATCCACCAAGTTGCTATCAACCGGGTGACTCTCTGATGACCTCTGCGATACAATTGCAGCCGTCAAATTCATCTACTCAAACTGCTGAAGCCACTAGTGATAGTAAACAGCGTATGCTCCTTGATTCACATGATTTTGGTTACATTGATTTTGATTTCATTACTGTCTTATCAAACGTAGCAGACAATCTTCATACAGAGTTGATTTCTCGTGGGCCAGAAGTATTTCAGAACAAGGATGCTAATTTTGCAGTAAGTGCAGGCCGTTCAATGACTTTAACATGGTTTAAACGTAGTCTTCCCAATGGAGAGGAAGTCAACATACCTTGGTTGCTTTATTCCCCTTCTAAAAAGTCATTGTACTGTTTCTGTTGTGTATTATTCACTTAACAAGCAGTAACTCTAGATCGTCATTTGAGTTAACTTCTGCATTTTGTAATTGGCGACACACAGAGAGACCAAGGGATCACGAAAACAGTCCAAGTCATCGAATATCTTTTACTAAATGGAAGGAATTGGAACATCGGATTTCACAAGGTATGTTGATTGATATGGAAGTTGAGAAACAAATTCAGAATGAAAAGCAGAAATGGCGTGAAGTGCTGAAACGAATTCTGGCTTGCATAAAATTTCTAGCTAGCCAAAATTTGGCTTTACGTGGTCACAGCTGTTAGAAAACCTGTATGAATATGGTACTCAAACTAGTGAGACTCAGAATAATGCATAAAGTTTGCTTCAAAATGTGATGAATTTCAATTTCATCACTCTACTTGATTTCTGGCATGCAGTTTTGTCAAAAATTGACCGGATTCAAAAACGACTGCAAGATCCATCAATGAATTTCCATGACGCAGCACTGGATTTAGAAGGACTGCAGCAACGGCTAAGTAGCATTCGAGAAGATGTTTGCATCACTGCAGTCAATGCAGCTAAAGTTCTGTGTGAAAAATTGGGAATTAGGATAGAAGGAAGAATTAAACGTCGAAAACAGATGCCTGGTGAAAATGCTCGTGATGCAGGACTTGAAGAAATAACTCGCATCATGAAATCAGTTATTGATAGACTAATCCAGGAGATGACAACACGATTTGGTCATCTGAAGACGTTAGATGAAAAGTTTGGATTTCTATTCGACATCAGCAAATCTTTTGATGATACCTCTGATGATATTCAACAGCACTGATGACACACGCTAGATGACTTTATAAAACTGATATCGATGGAACTGAACTGTTCGTAGAAATCAGTGACTGCAGTATGTTGCTGAAAACCCGGCCAGATGCTACCCCAAGCAGCCCATTAGAATTACTTTCATTTATTATTTCATATGGCAATGACATATTTCCAAAATTGCAAATTTCTTTGCAAATTATGCTGACAATCTCTGTGTCAGTTGCTAGCTGTAAGCGTTCTTTTAGTAAACTAAAAATCATTTTAACTTATTTGAGAGCTTCAATAGGTCAGGAGCATCTGTCAGACTTGGCATTGCTAAGCATAGAAAAGGAGCTGGTCGAAACAATTAATTTTGATGATGTCATTGACAACTTTGCTAGTGCAAGATCACGAACAGTAGTTCTATAAGAAATATCTAATGTTGCTTCAGATTGTTCATTAACTTTGTTTAGAGCTTATCCGCTGACACTCCCATCATAAAATTCGCTGACGACACAGCAATCATTGGCCTTATTGCAGGTGACGAAAATATGTACCATTCAACAATTAACACCTTTTACCAATGGTGTATGAATAACTTTCTAATTTAAAATGTTCAGAAAACTAAAGAAATGATTATTGATTTTAGGAGAAACAAAGACCATATTGCAGAAATTCAGATAGACAACCAAAACCTAGAGCAAGTACAAGAATATAAATATCTAGGCACAACTATCAACAACAAACTGAAATGGAGTGAACACTGTCAAAATCTATACACGAAAATTAACCAGCGACTCTTCTATCTCAGAAAGCTAAGAAAATTTAACATAGACAAAACGATAATCAAACTATTCTACACAGCAACCATCAGCAAGCAGTCTTATTAACTTTGCCATCACCTGCTGGTACGGTAATACTCCACTGGCACAAGACTCAGAATAAATAGACTAATTAAAAAAGCATCGTATATTACTCAAGCACAGCTACCATCTCTTGAAGAGCTTTTCCAAGAAAGATGCATTTCCAAATCACTCACGATTCTTAAAGACAACCTTCACCCATTAAACCACTGTTACATAAGATCTGAACGAAGTGGTCGCCTCCTTTCCATTAAGACTAAAACTGAAAGATTTAAAAACTCCTTTGTCCCACTTTCGATCAGAGTGTTACGAGATCAGCTGTCATCGAGAAGTACATAGAAGTCAAATTCCTAAAGCGCTAGTTGTGAATGTTCATGTGTGTTTGTATGTGAATGTTGTTCGAATTTTTCAATAACATTGTTTTTGTATAGTAGTTACACTGAGGTTGTCAATTGTAAACAAACTGAATTTCCATTAGATTGGATCAATAAAATTATCTTATCTTATCTTATAATTTTTTTACAATTATTTATTGGTGATTGTTTTTATGCAAATATAGATTACGCATACTAATAGGGGGGGGCGCCAACAGACTATGCCGCCCCGGGCGCCTGGCACCCTCGGTACGCCACTGCTAGAGACGCTTAAAATTTTGCTTTAACCGAGATATATGTAGGCCTAATATGTTAATTCATTTGTTCACTTCACTTTTTTCACCTTTTTTTAAAGTTAACATACATGTAGGCCTATCAGATCTAGATTCTAGATCTAGTGTCTCTTCAATTTTAATGATTTTTTTTCGTGCCTGTGTTGCGCACGGATAGAAAGTGCGCACCAGTGGCGCACCGTCCTGTAACAGAAATAGGCCTAACGACTTCTGCTTAGGGCTTAGGGCTTTATCGGAGACCTTCTCGCTACTGGCTTCAGTTTGTGTACTATATTTACTAGATCTAGTGCAGGGTAGGCTGTATGATACTATATCAAAGTACAGATTACAATTCTATCCTTTATTGTTAGATCTAAGCTATTTATTTAGCATTAATCACAAATCAAGCTATAGTTTGTTGATGCTCTGTAGTTGGATAGTTGCTCCAATTCCAATGCCTCCAGACAGAGCTTTAGAATCAGGGGCGTAGCTAAGTATTTTCCATCGTTTGGGGGAACGGGGAGGGGCTTGAATTCTTCGGAGCCCTGCATTTTACGTAGGCCTAATATTTAAATTTTAATGTAAAAAAAATAATAATTCGGGGGTCCACCTCAAGAGGGGACCCAGGGGGATTTTCAAATTCTCCCCCACCCCACCCTAGCTATATGCCACTGTCATATGCTACTTTAGATTCTACATCTAGATTTAGAAAATAGATATAGAATTAGAATAGAAAAAGATATAGAATTAGAATAGATCTAAATCTACCTAGGAGACCATTAATACATTCAAGCCCAGTAATATTTTTGCATACACTGATGGGTCGGCATCGATAGATTCTGGAAGAGCAGGCTATGGAGCTTACATCGACTTTCTTGGCTCTTATAGGCCTAGATGCCAATGTCACTTGTACTAACATGCATTTTTACAGACCCGCTCGTGGTTTAATCATTTAATTTCCTCGTTGTAATTAAGGAAACATGCACTCCATAACAATAATCTAGAAAATCATGTAGACCAGTAAAATACTTTACAGTTTCCAAAATCTTCTGACAACTTCTCTAGAAAGATAAAGCACTTAGCAGTAATGAAAGAGATCACCATTTTGTTTGTAAAATGTTTTACATCTTTCGGAAATTCCTTCAGAGTTGAAGATAGTTATTTCCTAGTCCAAACCTCCCGCAGGACGACGGGGGATGGGAGCGGGCAGGGTTTGAACCCGGGACCATCGGTAAATCGATACGACAGTCCGGCGTGCAAACCGCTCGACCAGGCAGCCATCCCATTTTCCATATCTAACAGTCCACAACATTCTCTGTATTATTTTGTGTTTAATCCTCTCGCTCTAATTTAGTTACATATTTTAAAACTGGTATCATTACAACCTGCTAATTAAATTGTGTGTGTATGTGCAACATTTCGTAAGTGAATGACCTTAAAACTATTCCCACAACTCAGTCTGTGACAAGTGCTTCCTCATAGTGTAGGCATTTAATTAAGATTTAACTAAAGTTGAATAGCTCATTATTTTAGACATGAGTTTACTTTCTCAAATATGCCTGACCATCAGTTTGTTTCTTCAAGGCCAAGAAGCTTTTCAAAGATGTTGAAATTATCATCAATTTCGCTAGGCAATATCATAAATATGAGTAAATTCATCCAAGGCTAATGAAACAAAAGAACATGCTTAAACAAGGCTCTTTAGATGCTGGGATACATCACAAGAAAGTTCTTCATTGACTTGGAATTGTCTTACTTAAGAGAGAAATTTCATTGATCTTTCTTTCAATACTTTTTATCCCCTGTATCTTTGTTCTTCACCTTCATTTCTTTCTGCTTCTCAGATCCAGACATTAACTTCTGGTTTTCTTCTACTTCAACTTGGTGTCTGCGAACATCGTAGCCTTCTGTTATAACAGTAACAATGCACACTAGTTTTCCAGAAAGATTCACAATGAATAAGAATTTATTTTCCCACACTGTTCATGAAACTTTGTATAATTTTTTTCTTTTTTTTGTTCATTTTTTTCTTGCTATTAACAATAAAAAAAATTAACCATCTTTTATGTAGGCTTAACTGATGACATTTTCTAAGAATGAATACTTCGCTGTCAATACATAATGTAAGAGTAGTAATGTAATTTACTAATGTCAAGTATC
>JADKLZ010000166.1:18198292-18232542 GCA_021533235.1 Biomphalaria straminea | reverse complement strand
CTTTTAAATATATTAAGGTAATGTGGTTCAAACCCATTTCTTTTTTAACTTAGCAAAAAAAAGGTGGGGCAATAAAGTTTTAATTTTGACCTAAGAACTACTCATTTACAAATATCTCTCAATAATGTAGAAGTTATTTCCCTTTTTAAAATATGAAAATAAAATAATTAATAACCCCAAATATTTAACCATATCCTCTCTGATTTCAATTGTCAGTATCAAACAAAATAATTAATACCAGTAGTTAATTGAATAATTGGTCAATTATTTTTTAAAATTGATTCATGAATTCTCTTCACCATTGAATAATTGTGCAGTGTCAACTTAGTCTAAGACTGGGTGTGTGAGAAATATTATGCTCAAACTTTCAGACAAAGTCAGTTGATACAAGCATTGTAAACAAAAGTAAAAAAAAAATTCTGTAAACTTTTCATGAAATTTGTTTTCTTTGAAGGAAATGTTCAAGTTGGTATTGTCTCTCTTCAGAAACAAAGCAAACAAAAGTGAGTACCCCATGGAAAATTTGTAGAATTGGCCCCTAGATGGATTAAAAGAATTTATATAAAAAAAACACATTTTAGATCAACATTTGCAGAAATGAAAAAGATCATTCAAAACTTTATTTAATCATTTTTTTTTTAAAAAGTATCATAATAAAATGAGTACTGTACAACAGTGAAATACAAGAAAAGAATACTTGTATATTATATGATTGTGGCTTTAAAAATGCCCTATAACTTAATAAAGTTCTAGTCCTATGTTTTAGATCAGTTTTCAATTGATAACCATAAAGACAACACAAGGTGAACAAAAATGTAAATATATTAGATGATGTGAGCTATTTACAACAAACAAAAAAATATGACCAAAAATAAAACTGGTAAAAAAAATTGTTAAAAACATAAAATAGTTTAGCAGAAAAATGTTGCTGACTCCCTACCCTGAACTATTTTTGCAAGCAGAAACGAGAAGTGGCTACACAAGAATAATAGGAGAAGTGGCTACACAAGAATAATAGATCATGTCCACTTTGTATACTCAATCTGTATGTAGGAAACTAAAATATATTCATAACTAAAGTTTTAAAAAAGTAATTACAATGTATTTATATAACAATAGTCTCATTAGACACTGGGAAGTTAATGAGCTTTCTGGGTCCAAAATTTACCCTATTTTTAAGTTGGTAAATTAATTTTCAACATGTCTATAAAAGTATTATAAATCTTAAAATGTGAATAAAGGCTTGATATTACTTAAAAGGGTGTATTAAAATTCTATAAATTGTTAAAACAAATAAGAATTTAAAAAGAAATAATTAGCACAAATTGCAATAAGTATTTTTTTTTAAATTAATGTAAAAAAATACAAAGCTATTTTAATTACAAATATTAATTTCAATATCAAGTTTCACTACTTTGTTGTGATATATTCTAATCAGCTGCTGGAGCCACTTCCTCCTCCTTTATGAAGCACAATTTTGTCTTCTGTATCTAAATTTAAAACTGACATTGCCTCCTCTTTTCCTGGTGTAACATGTTCTAAAGTTTGCTTCCAAACTAGGCATTTTTTAATCTCCAGACCAATGGCCCGTCCCAAGGGTGGTGGAACAGCATTGCCAACCTGTAAACAAAAAGACAATAGTAATAATACTAATAATCCCATTAATTGACTAGCAATGTGTACCAAAAGGTCCACATGACAACAGTGGAAGTTGAAGAATTTCACAACTATGAGTTTCTCTGAGACCTTTACTAAACTTGCGTTTCTAATGGTAAAGCTTTTTATTTTGACAGTTCATAAAGCAAAATAAATTGACTAAATATTATCATTTGATAAATCACTCAAGTTTATCCACCTGTCTGTGTTTATCCAATATGTTGCCAAAGAATCTGTATGTGTCTGGAAAACCTTGAGATCGGGCACACTCTCGAACACTGACTACACGATGCTGTTCAGGATGAAGTACTCTACCCTACACAAAATAGTTTGACACAATATATAGGTTACCAGCAAAACAAGGCAAAAACCTGGACTCTCCCTCCTCAAAAGATCAGCATTATTAAACCCATGTATATATATAAATCAAATTTATCCCCAATATCACATTTTTATTGACTTACTATACTTCATATACATCAACTCTAATTTAAAAAAATAACTAACTACTAAAATCAATAATTTTGGTTTTCAAAAAACTTTTTCATAGCAAATAACATAATAAAGAAAAAAACATGAAGGAATTACTTGTTTGCCCATTGGTTCAGGGTTGGTAATTGTTGTGCTAAAAAACCCATCCCAGTCCAACCTTCCATAGAGACCAGCCCAGTGGTTATGTCTGTTGCCTGTGTGAGGCAAACACCAAGGTATCAATGTATTGAACTGACGATCCAATGGTTCACAAGCCTTTCCTGTAGCACAGGTACACACACCACGGAGCTGACCATTGGAGCCATTGCCATTTCTTTTGTCTTTATATGGATACAATCTGAGAATAGAATGATAAAAGAATCACTTAGACAGAAGAATCCAGGAGCCAGAGCAGAACAAAAATGTCTCTGAAATGATTACTCACAATTTTTTAGTCTTGTTTCCATCAGACAATCTGAGTTCTAAATTTGGCAAGTCTCTCCAATCAGAACCTGGGGCAAGTGGTATGTGCATCATGCGAGCAGCAACGAGTGGGTTCATTTCTTTACAAATGTGGTCCCTGAGGATAGGTTGGTGTTGATTGCCCCTTATAAGTCTCTGGAAATGAGTCTCAGGATCACCTGATTCAATCAAGAAAGCAGGATATAAATATAAAAATATACTTTGGTAACTTACTGCAACCAACATATTAGTTAAACTTAAAAGTATTGTATATGGAAAATATTGTCACTGAAATGTCATTTAACCCTAGCTGCTAAATTGAATGGTCTCCAAAGTTCCTAAAGGCCAGATCTTCCTAACAATTAACTGAGCCTCCAGACCTTCCTTTATCTTACAATTAACTGAGCCTCCAGACCTTCCTTTATCTTACAATTAACTGAGCCTCCAGACTTTCCTTTATCTTACAATTAACTGAGCCTCACTGTCTCTTTGGAAGGAACAACCAAAGTATTTAAACAAAATACTGGCACTTAAGAAATTTAAAAAAAAAAACTCTAAAAAGGAAAGAATTCTACATTTACAGCCATATACTTTAACACTGAAAGGTTATGTACTTTTTGTAATGTCAAAATTAACCCTGACTTTAATAACCTTTACTTTTATTATTTAATTTTATTAATTAATATTTTGTCAGGAACAATGAATTATTGTGCAAAAGTTAAAATTGATTTGAGATTGGTAAGTAATCACGAATTTGTACAAGACAGAGTGAGTTGATAGAAGTTTAATAAAAAAAAAATATTCTTCATTGAGTCTAAATTACAAGCCTGGACAAACTGTTTGTTTGTTGCAAGTTTACAAACATTTTTCAAAAAAAAAATAATAATTCAATATAAATGCGTGTTGGCAGACATTTGCAATGGCTAATAATGTAGTTAAATTTGGATGAGTTGTTTATTTTATTATTTTTCATTTCTCCCATCATTGCCATAAAAGACAAAGGTACATACAAGACAAAGGTACATACCTTTGTAAGAAATTTCTTCAGCTTTAGCTCCATTCTTGACTTCAGGAAGATCTGACATTGCATCTCTCACAGTGATAGTACGATATGGTGTGGAGCTGGTATTTTTTATGTTACTAACAAACTAAAATAAAATACAATGAAAACCTTTTAATCTTTGCTTTCAAGACATTACATTTTCTGGTGAAATCAAGTGTTCTTACAATATCATTTTTTTAAGTCTAATAATTTAAGTTGAAGTTTTCAATTAACCTTAAAATAATAAAAGCATAGCTTTCACTTTCCAATTTCCATGGAAATAAACAAAAAGATTGTCATAAAGATGTTTTGGATTTTTAAACAAAAAATTCCCAGTTTTTAATGCTGAATTAGTTTCCCTTACAGACATTGTGATCTATATGACAGATGATGTTTAGGTCATGTTTCTTTGATCAGTGGTTAACGAGCAGGGTATCATGTGGCCAGCACAATGACCAACTGTCTTTACTTTCCTCAACTTGTGTCTGGTACCCATTAGAGTTGGGTGGACTCAGGTATGCCCTAAAAATCCCAAAGTTCAATATCCTAGTATTCACAGAGATTTCAACCCAGGCCACGGGTTCGGAAGCCAAGCGCTTAACCACTCAGCCACAGCGCCCCCTAATGCTGACATACATTTGTTAAAAAGATTTTTTTGAAAATGAACACTGCTTTTGGTACACTATTGACTTGTGCACCTAGAGTATATTCTGGTACATTATTGACTTGTACACCTAGAGTATATTTTGGTACACTATTGACTTGTGCACCTAGAGTATATTTTGGTATACTATTGACTTGTGCACCTAGAGTATTTAAAAGTTAGATATTATTGACCCTTACCTTCTTGTCATCCACCATGACTGACAACTGCATAGCCCGTGGGGCAAAGGTGTGCATGGGCTCTGGAAACATTGGTAGTTTTTCTCCTGGAGCAGCAGCTAGTATAATGGCTCTCCTTCTGGTCTGCGCAACACCATAACTGCCAGCCTGAAGAAAAAAATACATGCATTCTTCACAAAAACCAAGACATTTTCATGTTAACATGAGAAACTTTTAAAAAACAAAATCAAATCACAAGTCTTGCCTATTGTGGTGGTATGTGCCATTTATAGTAGTAGACACCTAATCCAGTAAGATGTGATAGGCAGTTAGCAGTTGTTTTTTAACTTTTATATAAGAAGAGCTAATGAATGAGATCACACTGAATGTGTTTAACAACTTATTACTGAATGTTTTGAAACAAAAGTACAATACTGCAGTGTATAAGGCTTAACCAGAAAGTTTCTAAGGTTGTTTTTATTCTAAAGGTATTAAAAGTATTCATTTTAATAATTAGAATGCTATAATTTTTCTTTTCAATTTTAATTACCTCTCTTTGCTTACATATTATGTTCAGCTTTGAGTGTTATCTATCTGTCCATTATTGAACATCAATTAAGTTGTTTATTGAATTTTGCTGTTATAAGTTTTGAAAGTTGTTTCATGATAAGGTCTTTAGCATATAATACCCAATACAATGTTTTCAAATATACTTATATTTTATTTTGTAAACAGCCTTATGCATTGGTTTAAAAAAAAAGGGTACCTGAAGTACACCAAAAGTACACTGGTAGCCCATTCTCAGCAGGCTGCGGAGTGTCAGTTTGAGAACCATGCTGCGTTTGAAAGAGACAAAGTTTCTGACATTCTCTAGTAAGAAGAATTTTGGCCTGAAGTAATCACAGTAACTCAGATAGGAAGCAATCAAAGAGTTTTTAAATTTAGAGTACTCTCTAGAGTTGAACCTATTCATTCCACTGAAGCCTTGACAAGGTGGACCTCCACAAAGGAGCTCAACATCACCTGGTGAGACATTTGAAACAAATAAGAGATGAAGCTCAAGGTGGCCTACATCAGATACTTAATGCATACTTCGATTCTATTCAAATATATTCATAAGATCACAGTTCAAGGAAATCTGATTGGCTAATCCAATAAGAATGATTCAATAGAGGCCAAGCATTACAATGCTCATAAAAATGTCATTAGGTACAAACCCCTAGTGATTATTTCACTCAGATCAAAATAGGTTTTATGTAATTAAATACAAATTCTTAACAATTGTGTTCAACAAAGAACAGATTCATTCATTAATGCCCAGAAAAACAAGTGATTTCACTTTTGGACCTCCATACATCAAAAGAGAATCTCTAAAGAAGCTGTTGCAACTGTTTACATAGTCAACACAAAGATTCTAATATAAAGAAATAGAATATATAAAAACTACAATACAGACTTTATCAAATTCATTAGGGATGCATATGTTTTTCAAAAATTAGTTGATAAAAAACCACTTCTTTCTTTTTTATTTCCAAATTCTAGGCAATAGGAAAGAGAAATATAGTTACATTGACTGCAGTTAATACAAATAATTGTTGTGAATAAGAAGATTTAAAGTAGTGCATTTTAAAAAGAGGCTACCTTTTTGTGGTAGTTTCTGTCCTAGTTCATTAGTTTTCTCCCCTTGCATGACTCTCTGCAGCAGTAAATTACAATCATCAGTAAATACAACACAACCAGGATTGTTCAGACGAAAAGCCTGGGCCGCAGGTTGCTCTTTCTCAATGGCCCAACGAGTTTCTGCCATACCAGCTTGATGGAGTCCTTCAGATAAACCTAAACAGAACAGAAGTGAAGCAAAGTTGAATCCTTTAATGTAGAAAGAAAAGCCCACTCAAAAGCTTTGAAAAGAACAAAACATTCTGTCATACAGATCGTAGAAAGAAAATAAAAAGATTTGTTTCTAAAATTGATATACAGTGATGCTGTCATTGTGAAGCATTTGTACAGTTAGTGTTGTGTTGCCAATTGTACAATATTGTTTGTGAATTAAAGAGTTACATTATTTTTGAGCCTTGAATTGTCAAGTTCTTTAAGTTGGTAGCATCGTGTTTGCTGAAAGCCATGATTGAGTTGTTACAATATATAACTACTTCACATGCCACAAGCTTGTAGGTCTTCAAAGAAAACTATTTCAGCATTATGAATTTTAATTCCTTGGATATTTCCCAAGTCTTTATTTTTTATAGAAAGAATGTGAGAAAATAAAAAGGTTTATCAACAGAAATAGTTGATACACTATTTGTAAATAGTCTCTCAAAATATCTACCTCCGCATCCGGCAAAGACATCCAAAGTTCTTAGTTTATGTATTTCAACTTTTTTACTTTCTTCTGTTTGTGTTTCTTGTTTGTCACTCGACTTTCCTTTGCCTTTACCTTTGCCCTGACAATCAAATACAAACATACATTATGTATTAACTGAATTTCAATTTCAGTGATAATCAATAATGAAAACCATGCTTGAAAAATTGGGGATTATTTAGTAATTTAGTTGTTTTTTCTTGTTTACAAACTGTAATAAATTTTTAAAAATAAAGACTAGGTTAAAAAAATATATTGTTATTTTATTATGTTTCATAAAAAATTTAAGATTATATTTTTAATCTATTGAGGCTTAAACCTAGTCTAAGGCTCAAGATTTATCAAACACTACCTTTATTTTAAAGGAATATTATTCTAGCAAGACTTACTTTTCCTTTACTTCCCATTAATCTTGCAATCCTTGGTGGATCTTCAAACTCTCGAGACTGACTATTGTATGATTCATTGAAATAAAATCTGTCGCTTGTCCCCAGGAAGTAGTCATCCAGGCTCTCTAACAAATTTTCTTGGTACATAACAGTGCACTTCCCTCGGATGTAACTGATGTTGATAGTCACCTGTTCATCACTCCAGTAAAGTTTGTTCAGATCCGAGTGATACACTGCTTGTTGTCCCTTATGTGTGTTCTCTATTCTGTTAACACAGTCAATACACAATATATATATAAAAGTTTGTCCCTAAAAATGTCAAGTGTTAATTACATAATAAAATATTTCTTTATGGTCACAATGATAATTTAATAATTTATTTTTTTCTACAGGGATATTTTAAAATTGACAAGAAAATATATTCACATTAAAAAAGAAAAAGTAAAATTAACAAAACTAATGAAGGAAGAATTTTCAGGTAAAATGAAAAGGACAAAAATTTAAGAAAATTCAAGTTAGCACTAACCTATAAAATTTGTTGACTTTAATTTTAACATCTTGAACATCTGACTGTTTGTTTTTGTCGTGCTTGACAAATATCTCAACAATACGAGCCACACGAAATGGTTCAGGGCAATCATCATTAGATCCTTTCACATATTCTGATTTTCTATAAGCTTCAGGATAAATATCCTCATCTATCTGTAAACAATGTAGATGATGTGAATAAATATAATTGAAATAAATAAACTAATCTGGTCAAGAGGAACACATTCTAAGATTTCTAGGAACAAATTAGAAATCTTCACATTTCTTAAACACATATTTTTTTTTTAAAAAAAAAAAGGAAATTAAAACCAATAATTTAGTTAACACCATTATCCTTTACAGTAACAAGTATGTGTTAAAGATTTCCATGGGCAAATAAGCAATGTACAGATAGACAGAGTTTCACTTACATGTTTATCTTTGGTTGTTCTGGGTGCAACTTTAGGATGTTTTATAGAAAAACTAAAGGCTTCGGGATCTAGGTAGCAGCAGTCACCAACTTGGTAGGTATTGCCATCTTTGCTGACACTACCGTAATAGGTGTACCCAGATTGAGCACTGTTCACCTTCAATAAGAAAGAAACCCATAGAACAGCTGTTTTATATAAATTTGGTTATTTTTCCTGATTGTTGTTGCAATCATGAACAAAAGTCTTAATTTATCACCGTTTTCTTGGTGTGTCCTAAGTTAAGAGACAACTCTATATTACTGTTACGGTATGAATACAGAGAGAATGAACATTGGTATGAAAAAAATATTGAATATGCTGTTGAATGGAACTGACATCATAGGAGAAGCTAGCTCAGACTGTTGATATTAAAGTAATCTTTGGTCAATCAAAGTACTTTCAAGCCAGCCATTGATTGTTGATTGAATCACTAGAGATGGCTAGGTTACAAGTAGACCCATGAAAAGATCCAAGAACGCTGTAATATTTTGAGCCAAATGGATGATTACCTTTATATTATATCACAAATGAGGGTGGTCAGCCTGTCTAAATCAACATTAATTACCTCAGCCTTTGTTCCAAGTGAAGTTTCCATCATTTTTTTGTGTTGCTCCACTCTTTCACAGCAGGTGCAAGCTATCTGATCTTCAGAACATTTTAAAACTGGAGGATCCTCAAATCTACCAAACTCAGGGTCATAGAACTTCTGGTAATAAAAAGATTTCCCATCATCCTCTTTAACAACACTATCTTCATCTGGATTCTCAATACCACCTTTCATGTTCCAGTCAATGGGCACTGTCTTTTGAATGACCTGATAAAATAAACAATAATTGGATGAACTTCAAGATAAATCTAGCCAAATATGTTTTGCTGTTAACTAGTACATAATGTAGCTTAGCTCATTATTTAAAGTTTTTTTTAAATTTCAAGATATAATACACAACTTTGATTTAAAAAATCAAAACCAAAAAAAGAACACCTTCTGTTATAACCAAAGAGTGATGCACTGGTCATCTTGATGTGTGACATACTTTTAAAGAAATATCAATAAGGTCCTCATTTTTTAAAAAACATGTTTAGTTTTTAAGACTATTTATCCTACCCACAACAAGTTTAATATTTTTTTGACAAGTGAATGTTAAAAGAGCTCACAGCTCAGCAGCAATAAAGCTGGCTAGAAGAAGAAAAGTGAATGTAGAAATTAGATGAAATTAGACGAAATACTCAACTTTCTGACTGGCAACATTTTACATTTAATTTACCTAGGTCAGCCTGACCAGCCTAAAAATAAACCTTGTTTAAATTATATATTTTTTCTCTAAGCTTCCAACAGTCTAATTTAAATTGCAACACCATTGGTGTAGAGTTTACAGTCAAGTCACCTAAAGTACATCTCTAGAGTATCTAAAAGTTGAACTTACTGTGACTTTATTGTGTATGGTTACTAAATCATTATCATTGCAATCATTCGATATAAACAGCTCCAATGGATCAGAGGCTTCTCCAAGAACAGTTTCAGACCCTCTGTACAACCAGTTGATGTGTGCATACTTGCCAGTAGCATCTTCATACAGATATTGTATCTGTGCTATGAAATAGGGTTCAGTGGGGTCTGAAGGAGTTACTGAAACATAGTCACCTGGAGCAATCTGAAGAGGATAGAAACAAACTAGTTTAACCAAACTGACTAACACTAGATCTTTTTTGCCAAAATAGAGAAAATAAATAAGATAAGATAATTTTTATTGATCCAATCTAATGGAAATTCAGTTTGACTACAATCGTCAACCTCAGCGTAACTACTGTACAAAAACAATATTGATGAAATATTCAAACAACACTCACAAACCAAACACATACACATTCATAACCAGTGCTTTATGAATTTGACTTTCATGTACTTCTCTATGAAAACAGCTGATCTTGTAACACTGACCAAAAGTGGAAAAATATACTTGTTGATACAAAAAAAATATTTTAAAAAATCTTACAGGGGTGGTATAAGACTAAGACACAGATTAATACTAGTGTTACTTCTTCCCTAGAGCCTAAGAGCATGAAATGGATTGCCTGAATCAGCCAGAAAAACCAGACGTAGCAAAGTTTAACATGCATGACTAGATAAGCAAATGATGCCAAATGGATAGACATGTAGGATATAATTCTCTTCTCTTCACAAGGAATGTTTATTATAATTTGTAACAAGATTTTTTTTAAATTTTCATTTTCTGTTTAATTAAAAGATAACAAGGTTACAAAGACAGTTTGTGTGGAAACACAAACTTAAAATCGGCCCCCGAAGTGATCCACCCAGGCAAGTTTCAATATTTCAGAAAGAACATCCGAATGAAATTATATCAAAGACAAATGACAGATAAGAATGCAGATAGAAGGTTGACAGATCTTATGTAGTGCCCTATGTGTCCAGCAGATCAAAGGATAGGTGTAGGTGAAAGTTATGTTAGATGTGAATCTGGACTGACTAATGTAATTGATTTGGTAATTCAATTTCTATGATTGCGATGTGTGCCAATATTGTAAAGGGAAAGATAAATGCTCCTTATAACATTATTAATAGTCTTAAATTAGGTTCAACGTATAATGCATACTATATATACTTTTTTCTCTTTAAAAATTAGTAAACATTGTTTGTGTGTAAATATAGTACTTTGTATAACATAAATTACAAAACTTAACAATAAAAATATTAAAAAAATAAATTTTTGGTTGGTAAAAACACCTACAACCATTTGCATAATGTGTTAAATAATCCCTATATATATGGTAAATGATTGTCTCCCATTTATAAGACAGGAGTTTTAATACAGAAAACCTCAGAATTTACGCTATTAAATTTTGGCTTATCATCATAGCAATCCCTACACCTGTTTACTTTGCCTCCTTTTGGTTTGGTTCCTTAGATAGCAAATAATCTTTATCTTGGAACACAAATAAACGTGAAAATAAATGAAATTTATAACATTATTAATTGTCTTAAATTAGGTTTGATTTATAATGCACACTAATTAGGTTATTCTCTATAAAAACTGCTTGCATAAATGATTTTTAAAAATTAGATTGTGAGCTTTTAGAAAAAAAAAGTAGCCGTTGCATAGAACTTTGAATGATCTATATTATCGTGATGTCAGATTTTCATTTTCTCTTCTACTTTCTGAGCACTAAACGGGATGGACGGACAGACAGACAGACAGGCTACACAAAACTAATAGCTTCTTTTCCCCTTTCGGGGGCCGCTTAAAAAGGAAAGAGGCAAAAATAAATAAATAAATGAAACAAACAATCCAATTATTGGAGACGGACTTAAGACAATCTGGAACCAAATAAAATGAACAAAGACCCCTGTGGCCTGAAGAGCCATAGGAGTAGGAAATTTCGTTTTCTTTCTATTTATATTAAAACAAAATGTCATAAAAATAGGACTAAGGACTAAGAATACATAGACTGCAAAAGGGGTTAATAGCATTACTATACTAGGTCCTAGTTCATTTTTTAGTTTTAAACATGTGTAAATTTTAGCAGCTAGATTAATAAAAAATATTCCTATTTAAATTTAGAATTTCAAACTAGTTTGTATGTCCAGATATCAAATGCTTTCTTCATAAGAAAGCACTTCAGGGACACCCTCAAAGCATCTCTGAAGGGGTTTAGCTTAGACCCAGCCACCTGGGAGACAGAGGCACATGACAGAACATCATGGCGTCACACTGTGAAAACTGGCGCACAGGTTGCTGAAGAAAAGAGAACAACACTGGCAGAAGAGATACGCCAGAGATGAAAAGCAAGGCAAATGACACTAGCTGGAATAACCTGCCAAGTGTGCAGCCGAACATTCTGGGCTCAAATAGGTCTCACCATCCACATGAGGAGGCATAAAACCCCAGTGCAAAGCCATCAGCCCCGGTTGACAAAGTGGTCCAGGTATAAAACTTAAAATCTAGATAATTAGATATAATTAGAGAGACTACAGCTACAGCTCAGTAGCTAAAGATGATCTAGAAATGTAAATATTTTTGAAATAAATTAAATATAAATAAAATTATACATATTTAATATAGTAAAAAGGTAAACTTGCGATCTATGTTAAGGTCATCTGTTTCTTTGGCCAATGGTTAACGAGCAGGGTGTTATATGGCCAGCACAACAACCAACCGCCTTAACTTTCCCCAACTAAAGTCAGGTACCCATTAGAGAAATTCAAAATCCCAGCCTTCACAGGGATTCGAACCCAGGACCTCAGGTTCGGAAGCCAATCGCTTAACTTCGACCACCGTGCCCCCCACATATTTAATATAGAAGTATAAATATTATAGAGAGGAAACAGGCAAGAAAATAAGTAAACTCAGACAAAGAAGAAAATGTTGAAATCAAATGAGAGTGACCTAGATCCTCTCGTTCACATCTGAAGTGAATTGTGAACATTTTACCTCAAACTCATTCACCATTGCTTTAGAATAATAAATTCTTTTTCCTTTCTCATTGATTGAGTCACCAATCCATTTTACTTGAGTTTTGATATTTTTAGCAGCTTTGTGTTTAGGTGCGGTGCTGATACATTTCTCTTCTTCAATCTCTTTATCTATTTCTGTCTCTTCTTCAAGGTCATCATCTTCTGCTGATTTCACAGCCATGTTGGGGCATCTAGCAAAAACAAAATATAACTAATTTACAAGTTAAATCAATTACACTGTTTCAAAATGAATGCTATTAAAAGGGTAAAAGATGGGTGTTAGAACTAATTCAAAAGATGTAATTAATCTGTTAACTCGTTTGTGTCAGTACAATAATCTCAAGTCTTTCTTGTCCACAACTGATTTCATGTTCCTACTGAAGGCATAGTGGCTGAGTGGTAATACTTTCGAACCAGAGAGCCCTGGGCTCAAATCCTGGTAAATACTGGGATTTTTAATTTTGTGACATTAACGGTGCCTCCACCCACCTCTAATGGGTATCTGACATTAGTAGGGGAAAGTAATGCAGTTGGTCATTGTACTTGCTATATGACACCATCGTTAACCATCAGCAGAAATAGATGACCTTTAGATGACCTTTACAGCATCTGCTGTGTATACTGCATGGTCTGAAAGGGGAAATATACTTTTTACTATAGGCTCTAAGACTTCAATCCACATCTGATCAGAGTAGGTTCCCATTAGAGTTGGAAAGATAAAAATAACTTCTAATTTGTTCAGGTAGAACTTCAGCCTATTATAATGGTTCTAATAACAAACAATCCTCTAGGATGATTTAATATCTGAAAAAGGTGAGCAAATTCTATTTTCATTACATATCAAATTGCAGAATTTCAAATCACTTAATCATCTTACAATCTACGACGGCAGATAAAGTAAAGTTCATGTTTCTATGGCTGACATTTAATGAGGTGTCAAGTGACCAGCACAAGGATCAATCGCCTTTCCTTCCCCAACATATGTCAGTGTTGGGTGGATTAAGGAGCGTCCTAGATATCCGCAAGTTCAAAATCCTGTCTTCTCCTGTATTCAAATTCAAAAACCTTCCATTTGGAAGCCAATCAGACTCTGCCACTATGGCCCATGGGTGAATGTAGCTCTATAAATATTTTCAGTTGATTCAATAACAACATCTTCCACTGACTAGTCCAGTTGAAAAGGGAACGAATGAAAAAAAAATTGAAATGAATCTCTCACCTCCTCTCTTTACAAGCCTGTTTAGCACGGCCTGTACCACCAAACTTTGTCATATCCTTACAAGCTGTACATTTACCACAGTCTGGCTGCTGACAAATCTGGAAAGGAAAACAATACTTTATCATCAGTACAATAGAAATGGACAAACATGGATAAACAAATTCAATATTAATGTATGATATAATAACTAGACTCTTGCTTGGTATTTTCTTTTGTGCACCATAAGGTTTTGTGAGTTTCTGCGCTTTGTTGTCATTACGTCTTTGCATTTGTTGGGATTGTGTGATGGCAGATCTTTTGCTGAGTTTTCTTTGGTGTGTTTTTCCCCCAATATTGGGTAAGTCAGTTATTTTACTATAGGATTCTTTGTGGTGTATCTTTAAATTTGTTGGTCCTACGATTGTGTGATCATCGATCTCAACGGAATGTTTATTTTCTTGTTTAGTGACGCACGCTTGGGACTCTGTTGCAGTCAAGCCTGGTCGCATGGTTTGGTTGTTGACTCCATGGTTTTAGGTGTGGGCTTCGTGGGCTCTGAATGGTGATACTGAGATTAAGGTGTGATATATTTAATTTGGATAACATATTTAACTTGCAGTGCCTGTGTACATGCTACAAATATTTATTTGTTCTTTATGCTTCATCATATCATTAATCCATTAAACCATTGTTTGTTATATGCAATCTTGTTATTCAATAGTATATGTTACAATTTGGATAGGTAATTCTGTGATACTCATTTACAAATTTCTTGCTAGACTGTTAGGGGTGCCAAGGCATACGAGCCGCCACTAACTTTCACCCCGGCAGAAGGTTAATAACCAGCATTCAGGTGGGGACCCGGCATAACCTAGACCTGTTAAACACTACCTGACATTATTGACATTTCAAAAAGTTTGTACATTTTTAAAGGGTCCTACTGTCATCTTCCTCCACAAGCTACCAACAAAATAATTATTTTCCACAATTTGATCTAATTGTGCACTTTTCCATTAGTTGTGATTCAACATTTATACTTTTTCTTTATCAGAAAAGGTAAAAATATGGTATGGAATTACAGGGAAGGCCTGGTTTTTATATGTATTACAAATAGTTAGGTGGTATATTTTTTTTAAGAATAAAATGTTTATGGATGTTTATTAATAGAGAACTAATTCTGTATTCAATTCAAAGCAAATAAAAAAGTAAAAATGAAACAAATGAGTTTTTAAGCATTTATCAAACTGAAAAAAATTATCCAAATCAAAGAAGAGTGCTAAACACAGAAGAAATTAGTATGTTTTTTTTCCCTTCAAAATCTAAATTTCAGATATTATTTATACGTAAGAATTATATAAAATAATCTACAAATATTTTGCATTAATATAAATTTAAATAACTAAATTTGTATGCATAGAGAAAAAACAAAAAAAAAAGTGAAGTGTTTCTAGTACCTCACATATACCACATCTTTGTTTTTTAGTTTTCACTGCCTCATCAATTATCTGTCCTTGAAAAATAGAATCAAAAATGCTGTGTACAAGGGGAGTAACTGTTGCCTTGGTATGAACCTGTTTCTCTTTCTTCATTTTCATTCTGTTAACTTCTTTAGCAAGTTGCCTCCTAAATACAATGTAACACAATGGTATCATTGTTTTAAACATTCAGCAAACATTTTACATTCATATTAGATAATGTATTAACACTATATAGCAAGATTCAAACCTTTTCCCCAGGGTTACTCCAGCCAATTTGATCAGTGCTCTCATGCATGGTGTTGTGATCAGTAGAAACTCATCATTTTCAGCAGCATCATCATAACTCTGAACCTGATCCACGATGAACTGAGCATGCCGCAGTAAAGAATCTTCTGAAAAACTGGTCAGTCCAGCTGGTGGAACTGTGGTCTGAAACATAAATGTTTTGTTGTTTTTTTTTTTCTTAATTTTATTGTACACATTTTTTTTGGGATATAGAGTGTTACTGTACAGAAAGGTCTTAGTTTATGTCAATGTGTCCAAGGATTGAAGGAAGTTTTGAACAAGCAAGAACTACTGATGGTATGGGAATGTGCTAAGATGACACAATCCATCACTTCTTGGCCACACAAACACTATTTTACACCTACCCAATAAGTCTTCAGAACCTAAAAAATTACTCTTAAATTTAAGTTTCTATTCTAGAAATAGATAAAATAGCCCAAGTTAAAAAAATAACTATCTCCAGAAAAGAAGGTTAACTTTCCATTAATTATTATACAGAATACTTTTTTATAAAATGTATTGGTGTGATAAAAACAAGATACCTGTATTTTGTTTAACAAATCTTCATACAAAGCATCTGGATTGTTGGACAGAAACTCAATGACAATTTTGGACATGTGAACCTTGACCTTCATCTGATCAATGAATGGCGCATAGGCTTCGCTGGGCTGCATCAGAATGTACTCTGCAAATCCAGTGGAGAAGCCAATCAGAGCATTCTCTCCACCATCAAAACCTGATACAAACCATTCATTGATTGGACCCATATTACGACATGGCACTCCTCCTAGAAAACAAAAGTAAACAATATTCTTGCAATTAAATATATTCTTTCTGGACTGACTAGAATATTGTGGAAATTGAATTATTTTTCTTTTAAAAGTAAACAAAAAATATATTTTAAAAAAAAATCTAGTGACAATACAAAACTTGAAGAAAGAGTAACCTTTTTTTTTTTAATCTTCAAATCACTTTACTTAATTTATTTTAGTAAAACAAACTTTTTTTCCAAAAAAATATACAATTCAAAGCAAGAGAATATTTTAAATTTATCCAACACATTCCTGTTATAATACTGGTCATAATATTGAACATTTGTGCGCACTGTGGAATGGGATACTTGGAAACTGTACAAGAAAATTGATTCAGCAAAAAAGAAAAGAGCAAAGTTCATGTGAATCAATGCAACTTAAGATTCTTTTTGAATAATAAACCTCTTGAAGGTGAAATGAAAAACATTGGTTGTAAAACTTTCAATTGAAAAATGACAGTTTAACTTTTTACATTTTTGGGAGACAGCTATTAAAAATAGCGCTGTTTTTTTTTTACTTTTCTCAAAAATAAAAACAAATTTAAAAAAAAAACAAATGCAAATTAATGAACCATCTTTACACTAAGTAGAATGTAATGCCATTGACATGAACACATTTGATGGCACAACAGCTAGTACAGAGCATAAACAATTCAGGTGGTCAGCTAATTGACCATACACCTTAACTGGTGGACCAAGTTGGTCCAAAAAATCTATTTAAAAAATGCCAGCCTTCAACTATGATTAAGCAAATTTTAAGTACAAGTGAATAAGTCTGGTTAATAATTGATGATTTTAAAATAATTAGCACTTAATTATCACCTAGCAAGAATAAAGACTGGAAAGCAAAAGATTTTTTATGCAGTCAAAATGACCAGATATTTTTTTTAGTACATGCATCATACAATCCCTCAGAATTAAGATTTCTTGCAACATTAGACAGTAAATAGGAAGGCTATCAGAAGGTAAACATTTTCTACTTGCAATTATCTAGTATATCGATTAATTTAAGTATCCAGACCTAATGCATTGTCAAAATAACAAAATGTATCAGAATTTTAAAAAAAAAAAAAACTAATTTGCTCAATGCTCTAACCTTCCGGGCTAGAATCTTCCTCAAATATAGGTTTTAAAACTCCACTGAAGAAAAGATATTTGTTGCGTTCTATCAAGCCAGTATCAAAAGCACAAAGATGAGTATTTTTGTCATAGACGCTGAAAATGTTAATGAAAAATATATATATTTATAGGAATGTATACTAATAGGTAAAACAAAAACATATTTAAAGCATACTAGCTAAGCTGGTAATTAATACATTTTACAAGCTAAATGTTCAAGCGCAGTTTGAATACAATGTTATACAAATCTATATATATATTTCTCAAAAGACAAGTTCAAACACACAAGTAAGCAACAACAAGTAAATTGGGAAGATCCCATGGCGCAGCACGGTGTGAATGGAAATTAAGCATCCCTATCCGCACTATTTTGTGAATGAAAGTGGTGTTTATATAATTCTCTTCTTCTCAATTTGTCATAATATTAAAAGTATTTCCAGATTACTGTGTTGTAAGACTATTGAAACTAGAACAACAATACACAGATAGAGTCTACTCTCAGGTTTGACTTTAGAAGTACTTTAATTAATATCACAAATTACGCACATTCGTTCATTAGACATGATTACGAAAGGTAACTCATCTCTCTCTATTCCTAGATCTAGATCTAAAACTCGAACTCAACTCTAAGATTATAGAACTTCTCTTCGCAAATATAGTTTTATGCATTAGCACATGAACATACTAATTATAGTCCATTCATTTCATATTTTAATAAAATTAACATTCAAATTGGTTTTTCTAAAGCATTGTTACATGGGTGCAACTCTATATTCTTAATATCATGTAAAGTAAGGTCAATTAGCCATTTTTTAGCTCCATTCATAGAATTTTTTATTCATGAATTCATGCATTCGCTTTACTTATAACAAGTAAATGGGAAGATCCCATGGCGCAGCATTGTGAATGGGAAATAATGTATCCAAATCCGCACTATTTTCATTCACAAAATAGCATAGCATATTTTTTTTTACTTTAAAAAGATTTTAATAATGTCCGGAAATTTCCAGGACTTTTTCGACAGGCAGTATAGCATTTAATAACATTTCAGGAGATTTTCAGGGTAAATCCTGGTAAATCAAGAGGCCGCTGTAAATCTGTTATGTTATAAAATGGTTCAATTTAATAATTTATACACCTAAAAATTAGCACGGGTCCAAAGAAAGTGCGGGACCCACTGTGGTAATGTATAAATTGTATAATTGTTTGCCAGAAATATTAAATTCCCTATTTTAAAAACATCACACAGGAAGGGATCTGTCATTGTTGAGAGCCTTTGCTGTGTTCCATGTAGAGTTATGACTAAAGTTGAGGTATCTACTAACTTCAACAAACTAATCCAGATAAATAGAACTCAAAGTGGAGGGTAACAAGAATGATTTGATCAACACTGGATGCAATTCCAGTGCATATAATGCATAAAAAAAAAAGAGAATATGTCCACTTTTGTTACTACCACAAGAAAAAACTTAAGTCCAAAAAAGATTTCTTCCTAATGAAATTAATCACAGGAACATAATGGATAAAGCTTTAAGTTCAAACAAACTATATCCACTAGTAAGATCAAACACTCTAGTTCTCCTATTATGTTGTATTCACAATTAGAGTATTGACAATACAGAAATTTTAATCATTTCCCTTGAGCCACATATTAATCACACAGAAACCCAAAACTCTTCATTCCTCCCTTTCATACTTTTAGTAACATCTATGCTACACATATTTCCACTAGTCTCTAGATATTTCATAACTCTCAACATCATTGAACCACAAGTTCTTGAGCTATTTTTCACAGGGCAGAATCCTAGTAAAATTAATGAATTCTAGATAGTACTAGTTAGTACATCATTGTAAATTAAACATTATAAGCCATGCCTCCATCAGTGGTTGCATTTCCTTGTGATTAAGATTTAAATCATTTTACGGGAACCATCAAGTCTTAAAATACATCTTGATGTACATTATGAGAGACTAAATAATTATTTCCATTTACCTAAAGTTGGTTATTTTATGCTGTGGTCTGTCTTCTGCCATTTTGTCATGATCTTCATCGCCAGTGTATAAAGATAGCTTTGGATCAGTGAGAGCTATCATTTCTTCCACCTGAAATTTCACAAATGAAAATTAGGTATGAGCAGCTGGAGGATGAGTTTCATTTATCAATCAATCAGCGATGAACATCTAGCAAACTTACTGCTTCATCAGCATCACCAGGGAAGAGTTTTAGGTCAGGATCATCCAAATATTTCAAACATTCATTGCATCTCAGTGGTAAAGCTTTAGCAGGACTAGGACTGAAGGCTGAGTTAACTCTGGTGTTAAAAAGTATACACATGTATTTTTACTTCAAATATACAGTTCAAGAGAAAGATTAACAAAAAATGTTCATGAATTCTGCAATTGAAAAACTTATTCAAACCTACCCATCAGATTTTCTCCTATAATCTTTCTGAAGCTTTATTCTTTTGGCACTCCCTTGGGTGTCATCATCAGCTTCAATTACATCATCTTTTACATTGTCTAATACAACATCTTCCATTTTATCTGAAGCTACATTGTCTGTTTTGGGTCTGGGGATAACAAAATTGATTTTTGGCAGAAAGATCATGCATGCAGTATTAGCAGACAGCAATGTGGAGGTAACACAGAGACATATGCAACAGCATTTAGGGAGAGTCTTATTAATGCAAGTATTTTATCAGAAGTGACAATTTGTTTATCCAGTAACAGTTGAAATGATGATTTCATTCTTGATACAAGTGGACTAGCAGAACAGCAGTAGAGATTTTAGTGAAGATTTATTATGTAATTAATATCATAGAGAGATGATGCTGTTTTTAAGGACAATGTGGAGAGAGGATGCTGTTTTTAAAGACAATGTGCATTGATTATACATTATGATTAAAAGAATTTCAGTCAATAACAATCAAGAATTTAGGCACCTTTCATAATAAGGACATTCTACTTTATCTTTTCAAACTAATGACTTTTAATAGACTCGTACATTTTATATTTTATTTTAAAACCTAACTTATTTAAAACCTAACTTATTTAACATTTTTTTTTAAAACCTAACTCTGTTGGCACTTTTAGCTTTTTAATGTTTTACTTACTTGGCATTCATCATAGATAAAATAGTTGGTTGTTTTTCATCTTTCTTACTGCTCAGTCGTCTAGAGGTTCTGGATGGTGCTGAAAATAAAATAGTTTAGAAATATGAAACTGAGTCAAATATTTTCTTGTGATTCAATTATAGATTAGACCAAGAGTTTTGCACTCAAAATTGGTCAAATTTTAAAAGAAAAAAAAATGAAATATTTAATTTTTGGGTTATTTAAATTTAAAAAATCATTAATTCATAAAATATAAGAAAAGATATAAATAATTTAATTTTATCTCATGCTTGATAGGTATCTGACATACTGATCTCAACATAATAAAACATTTCTTCTAATTCACAAAAACTCACTTCTCTCTTCTTTGAATGTATTCGAGTTTCTCTCCTTAGCAGTTTTAGACTTTGTAAGTTTTTCATCTGAGCCACTTTCACTTTTAGACTTTTTAGGAGGAGACTTGTTATTTGCGTTAACTGATTCAATTTCAGTTGTGCCATTCTCTGCTTGTTTCTCTGGTAAACTTTTTACTTCTGAAGCGTCTGTCTTTGAATGAAATGAAAAAAATCTTTATCAAAATCTGTTTGGCTTTTATAAAAAAAAATAGAAGGTGAATCCAAGAATACAAAAAAAATTGCACTGCTAATGTATTTATCTTCTGCTGTTGCATTGATTTGAATCCCTCATGTCATATTTGTAACCAAGTATATTTTTTGCTAATCATTTCTTCCATTTTAGTTTTCATGACAATAGGACATGACAAGCAGAATCCTCATTAAATAGGAGACATACTTTTACCATTTACCTAACTTCGCCATATGCTGAACTCCGTCATATGCCGGTCCCAAGCCCGGAAAAAGGAGGAGGGTTGGGCGTAGGGCTAGCTACCCTACCCTGTAGAAAAAAACACTAGCTACAGAAACACCAAACAGCATATCAACAGAAGTCACGGACCTGGGAGAGGATGGACCTCCAGCTGGAAGGTTTATGACGCATGCCAGTGAAAGCCAGAGTCTTATGGAAGCTGACAGGCCGAAGACCATCATCTCTACCAGGACCACCACCACCATCGGTACATGGAATGTCAGGACAATGTATGAGTCTGGGAAGACAGCGCAAGTGGCAGCTGAGATGAAAAGGTACAACCTCACCATCCTAGGAATCAGTGAGTCAAGATGGACTGGCTCCGGGCAGAAAAGACTGGCTTCAGGTGAGCTACTTTTATACTCAGGACATGAGCAGGAGGCTACACACACCCATGGAGTAGCCCTGATGCTGTCTAAGCAGGCTCAGAGAGCACTTATAGGATGGGAAGCGCATGGACCACGGATAATAACAGCCTCATTCCACACAGTGCAGGAAAGAATTAACTTAGACATGGTCCAATGCTATGCCCCTACAAACGACAGTGAAGAGGAGGAGAAGGACAATTTTTACTATAGGCTGACTACCATCCTACAGGACAAACCAAAAAGGAACATCCTCGTCATAATGGGCGATTTCAATGCTAAGGTTGGCAATAACAACAAAGGATATGAAGAGATCATGGGAAAACATGGATTAGGCGAGATGAATGAAAATGGAGAGAGATTTGCGGACATGTGTGCCACAAGCAACTTAGTGATTGGAGGAACTGTCTTCCCACACAAACGAATACACAAAGCAACATGGATATCACCAGACCTAGTAACAGAGAACCAAATAGACCATGTCTGTATTGTGAAGAAGTTCCGTCGATCTCTTCAAGATGTACGTGTAAGACGAGGAGCAGATGTTTCTTCAGATCATCATCTTCTGTGCGTTCGAGTGAAACTGAAGCTGAAAAAGACTTGGGCAAGTGGGCCCAGCCAACGCCAACACTACAATACTGTTGCGCTGAAAGACTGCATAAAACAGGAAGAGTTCAAAGTCACCTTATCTAACAAGTTCCAGCTCCTAAAAGAGCTGCTAGAAGAAGAGACAGTAGAACAGACGTGGCAGAAAGTTAAAGAAACAGTAACCTCCACATGCCTAGAAATCCTTGGTCCCAAGTCATACACCCACAAGGAGTGGATTTCATCAGAAACTCTTCAGAAGATCAAGGAAAGAAAAGAGAAGAAAGCAGATGTGAACAACAGTAAAACAAGGGCAGCAAAAGGAAAGGCACAAAAAGAATATGCTGAAATAGATAGGAATGTCAAGCATAGCATCAGAACAGACAAGAGGAGCTACATTGAAGCGCTGGCAAAAGAAGCAGCCCATCAGAACAGCACCAAGGACCTGTACTCAATCATCAAAAAGCTATCTGGAAAATTTGCCATGTCAGAGAGACCAGTAAAGGACAAAAATGGTAACGCGATAACTGACGAAGAAGGACAAAAGAAGAGATGGATTGAACATTTCCAGGAGCTGCTAAACAGACCTTCACCTGTAAACCCACCAGAAATACCCCCAGCTACAAGAGACTTACCTATCAAGTGCAGTGCACCCACCAAGGAAGAAATTCGCAGAGCAATCAAACAATCGAAGAATGGCAAATCTGCAGGACCTGACAGCATCCCAGTTGAAGCACTAAAGGCAGACATTGAAACAAGTGTGAAGTTACTCTACCCTCTCTTCTGCAAGATATGGGAAAATGAAGAAGTGCCACCAGAATGGAAGGAGGGCTACCTCATCAAACTCCCCAAAGAAAGGCGATCTTAGTTCCTGCTCCAACTATCGAGGGATAACGCTACTCTCCGTTCCAGGGAAAGTGTTTAATCGCATCCTGTTAAACCGAATGAAAGATGCTGTAGACCCACATCTACGTGACCAACAAGCCGGCTTTCGAAAGGAGAGATCATGCACAGATCAGATAGCAACACTGCGCATAATTTTGGAACAGTCTATGGAATGGAACTCCCCTCTCTACGTCAGTTTTATAGATTATGAAAAGGCATTTGACAGTGTGGACAGACAGACCCTCTGGAGACTGTTAAGACACTATGGAGTGCCTGAAAAAATTACTAACATCATCAAGAAGTCATATGAAGGGATGACTTGCAGAGTAGTGCATGGCAGACAACTGACAGAGGCATTTGAAATCCAAACAGGAGTGAGACAAGGCTGTTTGCTCTCTCCCTTCTTATTCCTACTAGCCATAGATTGGGTCATGAAGACAGCAACAGACAAAAAGCGAAACGGTATACAGTGGACACTGTGGAAACAGTTAGATGATCTCGATTTTGCAGATGACTTAGCTCGTCTTTCTCACACACAGCAGCAGATGCAGGAAAAGATAAATATTGTTGCAGACAATTCCGCTAGAATAGGTCTTACCATAAACAGAGGAAAGAGCAAGGTGTTCAAAATAAAGGCATCAAACACTACACCCATTATAGTCCAAGCTGAGGCGCTGGAAGAGGTGGAAAGCTTCACCTATCTAGGCAGCATTATAGATCACCATGGGGGAACAGATGCAGATGTCAAAACCCGCATTGGTAAAGCTCGAGCAGCCTTCCATCAGCTGAAGAACACCTGGGGATCTAGGGAATTAAGCACCACCACCAAGATAAGGCTATTTAACACCATTGTTAAGCCGATACTACTTTATGGAGCAGAAACCTGGAGAACCACCGTCACCACCATCAAAAAAATCCAGGTATTCATCAACATCTGCCTGAGGAAGATTTTTATGATCCGCTGGCCAGACAAGATCTCGAATGAGGAACTGTGGCAAGGAACAAAACAGCAGCCCATTGAAATAGATATCCTTCAGAGACGCTGGAGATGGATACGTCACACCCTGCGCAAGCCGGCATCCAACATAACAAGGCAAGCCCTAACCTGGAACCCCCAAGGAAAGAGGAATAGAGGACGGCCCAGGAACACATGGCGCCGCGATCTGGAAACAGAAGCCAAGCAGATGGGCAAGACATGGGGACAGTTGGAGAGACTCGCCCAGAACCGAGATGCCTGGAGAAAGCTGGTTGGTGGCCTATGCCCCAGTAGGGACCACAGGCTGAGATGAGAGATGAGATACTTTTACCTAGCTTGTTTATCTCTATAAGAATAAATTTCCCACCCTGGTAGTGACATTTAAAAAAAACTTGTACCAGTCAGTACAAAAACTTTGTTTTCTATTCGTTAAGACTATATAAACGCATCTCGTTGATCAGGACCAAGATCCCTGTGTGTAGTCGCTGAATTAACTCTTTATGCTGTGTCTGTTTTATTTATGTTGTATGTTTCTGTTGTGTTGTCTTTATATGAGAAAAGAGTCCTTGTAATCACAACTCTTAGTCTTATTTATTACATGAAAAAACTTGGCATAAATAACAAAAGTCACTAAAATATGAAATGAAACAACCCAACAATGAAAATTAACAGTAAGAAAATTGAAAAAAGAAAAAAAAACAACTGGTACAAAAAAAAATTCACATCAGTCTAAAGCTGCAAGGATAACAGTAATAAAATTGTTGAAATACATTCCACCAGAGAAGTATGGCTGCAGCACAATATCCATGAGTACACAGATATACATCAGGAATAAATCACATTCAGTATAACAACATTATCAGTAATAAAACGACTGTCTAGAAAATGATAAATAAAATTAACTGAAAACAATACAAAATGTTCCAAGAAAAAATAATACCTCCTCAACCTCCATTTTACTTTCACAAACTTGGCTTTGATGGTGTCCATTTTGTTTCAGTTCATTATCACACTTCATCTCAATATTTTGTGTGGACACTTCTGCTTCTTTCCTAACCAGTGGCGTAGAACAATTCCCATTTGTATTCACTGAATTATCTCCAGTGGTGTCAACAGAGTTCTGGGTCAGCTTGCAGACATTGTCTTTTGTTTGTTCTAGAAAGTCTTCAATAATACTTTCCAACTTTTTGTAATAACCTTTCTGTTGATGAAAGGTTACTATGTTACTATATTGACTGACACAATTTAAGTAATTTTTACAACAGGCAAAGTCTAAGTAAGTATCTTAACATTGGCTTAACACTTAGTGGATCTGAACTTTATAAATCTGTGATACGGAACAAAATTTAATACCTCTGTGATATCGCCACCTTCAAATTCTAGTCTGAGATTTTCCACTTCAGATCTAAGTTTTCCAGGCAAGACTTTCTCCAGTATACTGTACTTTTTCTTCCAATAGCCCTAGAGTAGCAATCAAAAATAGGAAAATTTAAATTACAAATAAAATTTAAGAATAGGACCTTGCTGGGGCAGATTATGTTAAGCTCATAGTATTTTGTGTCAACCTAGCAAACCTCTTTGTTCTCAAACAAATAGGTGTTACCTATTTGAAAATATGAGTATATTGATTAGGTGAACTTCCTAACCAAGGGTTCTAAGTTTGAATCCTGGAGAATACAGGGGTTTTCAAGTTTTGGGATCTTATGGTACCTCTAAGTCCACCCAGCTCTAATAGGTACCTGTTGGGGAAAAGTAACCCTTGTTCACCGTAGGCCACAGAAACAGATGACATTTACATTATCTGCCCTATAAGGTCTGAAAGGGGAACTTAACAGTGGTGTGACAACAAACTTAAGCAACCAGGCAAAAGTTCTTCATTGAATTGGGAAATAACTATAATGATAATTAAAAAACAACAACTTGTGATTCTGCAACTATTATTGAACTGAAGTGTCAAATTACACACAGGAAATAATGAGGAAAGGCAGTAATTAATTCTGATAAAAGCTGAAGTCTAATCTTGGCTGTGAGAATAAACAGAGGAAGAGTGTAAATCTTAAATCTATTGAACAACCAGATAGACCTGTTAACTACCTCACCCTAAGGTCAATGTTAGTCAACAATCACAAAGAGGAGTGGCTCAACATATGGACATCTGGAAACAGGCAGAGCTATGTACAAAGAAATGACCATGCCAAACAAACTGGACAGTATTAATGTCCTTCCCCACAAAGAGCAATTTTCCAACTAAGAAGAGGACACACACCTCTGTTAAATTACCATATTAACAAAATAAATCCCTAACACCTACTCCTTTGTAGACACAGAGCCCACCTTTATGAAACCTTAAACGCATCCTCTTTGAATGCCCATTCCTAATCCACCTAAGGCAGACCCTAGTACCACTACAGCCCAATATATCCAACACTCTGTATGGCAGTGCTGAACAACTGAAGAAAACAGCACACTATTTTTCTTTGGCACAGTCTGCAAAAGAGCTCAATGTTCAGCAGCTAAAAGCTGGCTAGAAGAAGAAGTAAACCCTGCATACAGGGGGTAAAAGGAGATACACCACTGTGCTTGACCCAATGCATTACAATCACTGTGCCAAGAATTAGAAAAAAAAATTTCAAGGGATGGTGACCAATACAATGTGGTGGCCTGACCAGCAAGTGAGGAGATTGTAAGGAAGTAACGGTAGACTGTGTTCCTTTATGTTGTGCTGAAGTTCATCTCATGGGACATACAAATTTTAAAAACATAATCCCAGGCCAATCCAGGATTCAAGCCTAAGATCCTCATGAAGTAACCAAGAGTTTTATCATTTGGCCAACATGGCTAATATACATCATTATCATTATAATATATAATAATAGAACCACAAAACAGTGTACCTTAAGAGTGATATCACCGTCTTGAAACTCATTTTCAATTAATTTCAACCTGCAAAAGATTTTTATTTTAGTTACATAACTGTGTTTCAATCTAATAAATACTGATATGACCTAAGAAATAAATGTCCTCGTTCAGCTGTATAGAAACTTTAGATCATTTATAGAAATGAGATGAATGCCTGGGCATTAGCTATGCGATGATTTGAACAATGTCACCCACAGTTCCCCCCTCTCCACAAAACTGATCTATATAGATTTAAAGCAATACGATAGTTTGAAGTCAGCGGCATCACAGATTCATCCAGGGTGTAGCACTATGTGCTGCCTAAGATTTGCCAGCTCCTGATTTTACTTCAGGGTTGACTCCCAAAACTTTTCTCATGATTGAAAATTTATGCAAGGCAGCCGAACCTAGCAGAGGTTTAAATTCAGTTATATACATATTTTTATTTTACACATTGCACTCACTTATGACTTATGTTCTATTAAGAGATCTCTTTAAAATTTAAAAGATATCAAATGTATCTGTGTGAAATTTTATAAACAGATTCCTTTTATCTCTTAGGTCAATTTATGTTTTAATAAAGATTCAGCTTGATGGGGTGGGGTGGAGAAAAGGCACATTCAGAAATTTTAAATAATTACAATAAAAGAAATTAATAATTTGCCAAAATAAATGTATGGAAAACAGGAAGGTTTTGTTGTGTTATGTATAGAACAGGGCTCAAGTAGCTTTTCATGCATCTCAAAATTCCTGTCAAAAGTCCTTATGAATATAGCCAACTGTGCTACATCCACTACATCAATTGATTCCTCAAGAGCCAATAAAAAGAATTCAAAGTCAACTGTTTTTTTTCTTCAATTTTTCATGCAATCTGACTGACAGGTCATTTATTCTATCTGCTTTGTTTTTTTGTTTTTGGCACATCGGCACAGTATAGGCCATGTCGTGCCCGCAGTCCCTTAAGGACTACTCTCCCTCTACAAGAACGGGTCAAGGTCCATATAATTAACTCCTTAAAATCAAGGTCTATTTACAGCTAAAATAGTACATGTAAAAATTTAAATATTTGATAAAAATCTAGTGTAAATAGTACGTAACTACAGACTCACAAATCAGATCCACGCAGACAACCCCAGCTCCCGGATAAAGCCCTGGCAGCCCAGTATCTTCCCAGGGTCGACACTATCGAACAGTGTTTGTAAGTCAATGGCTCTAAAGTATTTTCCCCTGACATCCTGGTATCTGGGGCAGTCAATAAGGATATGATCCACGATGAGGCGAGAGTCACAACACTCACAAAGTGGGGGCTCCTCTTTCTTCAGCACAAAAGAGTGTGTGATGTAGGTGTGGCCAATCCTAAGTCTAGACATGGTCGTGCTACCACGCCTTGTCAGACCCTTAGATGTGGGCCGCCACCGGACATCCGCCACGATCTGCCTGAGTTTGTTGTGACTCTCAGCCTCCCATCGGTCCTGCCACTCTTGATAGGTGGCAGTGGCAATACTTTGTCTCAGGTCCGAGTAGGGAATTTGGGTCCCTGACATTGTTTGGTTTAGGGCTCTCTTTGCTTCTCTGTCTGCGGCTTCGTTTCCCTCTATACCCACATGGGAGGGGACCCAGATGAAGGTGACATCCCTATGGCTGGCTGTTATTTGGTCCAACAGCTTTAGTATTCTATCTGCCACAGTGTTCCTAGTTAACATTATTTCTTTGAATGCTTTCACCTTTTTCTGGACTGTCGCAGCTTTAACGACACACTCCTTAATAAAATCACCTTCACTAAGTTTTCAATTTATTTTGACAAAATGTAGCTGCTACAGACTAACTCTCGTTATTCAGTTGAACAAAACTACTATTTGTTGCCTTTTAAAACTTTTTCAATTCAAGTAGCCTGTCATCTTTCATTTTTCCAGTGTAAGCATCATATATAATATGCCTTTTTGTCATTAGCGTAATGTTGTTTGAAATTGTACTCTTTGGGCACACGAATGCAGGAATTGAAGATTAAGCAGTGACTCTTCTTATTTAAAAGACGTGTAGAAATAGTTTAACTCCCATCTTTCTTGAAACTATCTATTTTCATCCTTAAATTTTCTTTTAGTAGCAGTTGCTGCTGAACTGTAAGTGAAGTCACTAAGTCCTAAGACAGGCTAAGACAGTGTAACTCACTGACTAACTCACTACTAACTGTAACTAAACTACTAGAGTAAAAAGCATAATGCAGACACATTTGCACAGGTTTTCCCTTGAATTTTTTTTTTCTCTGAAATGGTTAGACTTAGGAAAAAAGTGAAAGTATCCAGAATACTCCTCAGCTATTGGCTAATAATTATATATTTGCTGCGTGATAGTCCTATTTTTATTTAAAAAAAATAATTGAAGTTTACTTGTGGTGCGGTCTGACACATCTCACTGACAATTTTTTGGTACATGCGTAGGACGCTGGCATTGAGAATCATGTAATGTAAAAATCAATATAATCTTACTATTATTTCCTTTAAGCCGTTTTCTTTTACAAAAGATTAAGATAATCAATTCTTGGTCACTTTTTCCACAATCACTATAACCTTTCTCTGTTTAATATTGATGTCACAAGTTGCAACCTCTCCCGTCCCCCCCAACTAGTCTAAATCTTCATGTTAAAATGTAGACCTCTAATTACGTTAATATCCAAGTTACATCTGTTATTTTTTCCCTAGCTGTAAAACAACATCTAAGGTCAAGCCTATTTTGACATGGGGGGAGAAAGTTTTGCTTTGGAGAAGTTCCACATGTTGAGATCATTATTTCAGTCATGTCTCATGGCCCACCCCCCCCCCCTTTATTATAATGGTACTGAACATTTTTTCCTAGCTTCACAGGGATGTCTATGGGCTAGCCTATTTAAACATGGAGTTGTCAGAACTACAATAAAAGGATTACATTTCCCCACTGGGTCCAGTCCATTGAGGAGTAAGGCCTGCAGCCTGCCCCTTTATTATAATGGTACTGAACTATAGTAGGTCACTAGGTGATAGCAAGTTTTCTCATCCATCCCCCCACACCCTCTCCTTTGTTAGATCAACTACACCAAGGACACACATGTAGTCCTTATCTGGTCAGCCAAGCTTTGAGTGGACACAACCCTCCCCTTTGAGTGGACACAACCCTCCCCCCCAGTCTCTTCTGTTATGCAAAAAGAGACCCTCCCCTCCATTCAGGAGAATGACCCACTTCCCAGCTTGTTCCCATTGTTGACTGCTTCACCCCTCCCCCTCCATTTCCATAATTGTATCACTTGGCTAAAAGTTTGCTGTGTTGTATAAACAGAAAAACAAACAAACATTTTTAAAGACATTTAAGCCTATTATAACACTATAAAAGTGTCCACGATCTGCTATTTTCTGTAAAAACTTAATTTGGCACGGACACCCTTATTTAGATCTATTTATTTTACTTTGGCTTTATGCATTGCCATTGCCCATGGCCATTGCTTAGGCTGAGAAATCATGTGTTCCCCTACCTATTTTTATGCCAAATATATCAGTTTCTATTGGCTGATGCCATATGAGGATTAAAAATAGGCATAGCCTTATACCTTGACCCAAATTCATCTTTCAACTCTTTTGATAAAAAAATGGAATATTTCCATTCCTGTTCACTTTGAACTCAAAATGAACTCAGATGTCAAAGGAAAAATTAAACCAAATGTGTCAAAACAGTAAAGAAATGGAGCATGCACACAGGAAATGTAAAAGACTAACTAAGACAATTCAAATAATGAAGATATGAAGCGAAATATAGATCTAGTGTGCTGTCCGCGAGGTGAATGTGTCCGCGACACGCTTTTTACTCTTAAAAAAACTACTTAGATCTAGATCTAGTACTCTAAGTCTAAACTAACCGTCACTAACTACGACTACGTCTACGGTTTACTAACCTATTGGTGCACTCTTCATCGAGATCTAATTTCGGTGTGCAAGAATCGGGATCATCTATGGAAGATGGCATGTTAATTTTATGCTTAGATCTAGGCTAGTTTAGCACTAGAGACTAGATCTAGAATCTAGATTGGTCCAATAGTCTAGTTCAGTAGTTGTGAATAGAAACTTTTAGTCTATAGAATCTAGTCAACAAATCTTCCCGCGAATAATACGGAAGTCACCTTTAACCTTATTAAAGCTAGTAAAAATCACTGAACTAGATTCTATATTCACCGCTAATGCAATAAATAACATACTTTTTTTTTTATTTTGCTTCTAGATCTAGATCTATCTAGATCTATAGATCTATATTCTATAGATCTATGCTATCAGGCCCTGGATCCGTGGAGAAAGTGTGCATAGCCCCAACAGCTAGATCTAGATCTAGATCTAGTTCAACTAAATCTTGATGTATTATATTTTCCATGTAGAACTTAAAATAAACTTGTCCACACTTATTTTTAAACAAATAACAAATTTGAATCTAACTTATATTTATAAATATAATCTACATATTCATAGATTCAACTTAAAATGAGATATATTATTGTACTATAGCCTAGTAGTAACATAAATGAAATATACAAAAAAAAATCTATGCCACTAAAAATACACATTTTACTGTCTCACTTCTCTGGTTAGTCTCCTATTCAACTTTATCACACCTGTTCATTAAATTCCATACAATTACGCTACCCCACATCGTGGTTTCATCAGCAACTTTCCAACTGGCACAGCCAATAAAACATCTGCCCTAGCTACTTTGCTCCTTCTTTTACCATAAACACACACTCCATTAGACAGTCACTAGCCACCGGTTATACCAGTTGATTTATTATCTGATTTATCACAATGCATTGTTTTAAAATGCCAAAGCAAATGACTGAATGCATTACGCGTAGGACGTAATCATCTTCTTTTTTGAAGTAACGTCTGTGTTGTATTGTATAAGATAAGATTAGATAATGAGACCTTGTCAAATGTAGGCCGTTTTAGCGAGAGCTAGACGTATGCAACAATATTGGTTAAAACTTTTTGAATAAAACATTTCAAAACGTCTCCGCTAGTGTGATTCTTCTGGATTTACTTATCTGGCTTTGATCGAATTTCTTCCGACAATTGCACTTCATTAGGCCTATAGTTACGATTTTTGTGTGAAAAAAAAAGTCCGCGACAGACACTTACGTGTCTTACTTAGCACGAAGATGATCTTAAAAGGATCACGTCCATTTCAGACGTCCGTGTGCTATAGCTATAATATAGGCTATACCGGTACCTAGAATGTCCCTCGAATATATAGGGCCTAGGCTAGGGCCTACTATTGACCAGGGATGCATCTTTATTACTAAATTGTGTTTTATTAGGATGAATATAGTGCGTTCTAAAAGAAAACTCATTAATGTTGACTTTTTTTTTATATTCTTTCTTCTTATTACGAGAAAAGGTGTGTAATATACGAGGAGAAAAAAATTCTTAAGCTAATATCGCTAGAATACGCTCATCGCGGGGCCCAGTCCCGATCGAAATCAGACCCCTCACCGAATGTTCAATTATATCTCCAGAAAGAACTGTTAACAACGCTTAAAAATTATGTAGGCAACATCTCCACCAAAAAAAAAAACGGACTCGTCTTACATCGCTCTTCTAGGTCCTAAGAAGGGTTCGAACAGAAATCTTGCTATGTCAAGGGTTACCACACGGAAATATTTGAGAAACACTGCCTTAATGTGTTTTATTTCATGTCATTGTTTTAGTGTCTTAAATTGTACTTATGATTATTTATTTTACATCAATCGAAGCAAAATATTTAGCAATGAGTTGCTTCACTTTTTACTTTGTGATAGTGGTGGTTGGATAAATTTGTAGGCGCCTCTGAATCCGCGCATGTCAGATGATTGTGGACACAGTGTGCATCACTCCAAAATACAATCGTGATAATCACTATCAAAGTTTATGAAACGTTGAAAAAGGTTCATCGTGAATGGCTTTTGTGTGACTTTATTCTGTACTTCATGGTACATGACAGTTATTTTAGGAATAAATAAACAAATAAAGACGGCATTACAGGTACAAAAGTAGTCAATGATTAGGGTCATATTAATTCTTAAAAGACACGAATATTAAGCAGAACAAAAGGAGGTGCAGGCATTAAAGAATAAATGATTTTATTAGGCAGCATTGGCAATCCTAAATAGAACGAATTATTATCGTCAATGTCTCGCTTTTAAAGGATCCACTAATAGTTTTTTTGAACCCACACACACAAAAAAAAGGTATTTAATAAAGGCCATTTCCAAATGAAATAGAAAAAAAAAGCATTGAAATTGTATAAGCACACACTTTGACAAGCAATTCGATTGTACACCAGATAGATGTCTCATACCGAACTAATCACTATGATTATTGCTTCTGTTTCTGATACACCTCATATCGCAAGACATGAACATTGTCTGGAGTTTCCCCCAATTATTGATACAACTGGAAAAGGACTTTGTAACGTTGCAAATTCTAACCAAAAAAAAATGCAATGTTAATAAACATCTAAAAGGGCATGAGGATACGGACAGCAGTGCGAAAATGAAAGTGAAAAAAAAAAAAGAAAGGGCTACAAAATGGATTTAAATCAATTATGGTACAGTGTTCAGCTCAATCATTTTTTTTTCTAGACAAAAACAATAAAATTTCGCACGCAGGCGGCCACAACCCTCGCGGCGGCCTTATGTAAGCCCATCATGCCCTGCCAAAAGGTGAAACTAAAACTCTTTCCTAATGAAAGCAAGCTCCACCATGGAACTTCCTCACACATACTCTTGGTCTGTGAATTCTATAATTCTGTTAACTTGTGCCTCGCTGCCTTGAAATAGTTGACATGCTTTTTTGTTTTCTTTGGCCACCCCCACCCTGTTTCCGTCCAATTCTAATCTACAATTCACTGATCAAACTCATCACTGGAACTATGGAACACATTGGCATGAAATAGTGTACACAGTTTCCTTTTTATCTGTCTCACTAAGAACTGGTTTCTCTTTTATCTGTCT
>JADKLZ010000166.1:18172127-18185537 GCA_021533235.1 Biomphalaria straminea | reverse complement strand
AACACAATATCAATCTCTTATTATAAACATGAGTCATAATGACTAACCATCATTATTTACTACCACAAGGATCATGTTATTTCAAAATCATAAAAAAAAAAGAAAAATAGCATAATAAGATTAACACATTTAAGATGTAACAATAGATTAAAACAAAACAACCAAAATTTCAAAAATATAATTGAAAAAAAAAATTGAGTTACCTTCTTTTGTATTATTTATGTTAACTTCCACTTGATGGTAGAGGTGGCTCACAGCAGATAGCCATTCTCTGAGAATTGCAGTGGAGTTGTCAATATTATGGTCACTTTCAATCCTATGGAAACAAGAAAGAAAGATTGTTTAACATGTTTGTTTTTTTAATAAGCACATCACATGAAATTGAACTACTAAGACCAAGACTGTTTTAAAATTTATTGATCCTTATGGAAATTTGCTGTGATTACAATGACTCTTTTCTTATATAAAAACAATACAACAGAAACATCCTCATAAAAAGAACAGACTCTAACATAAAGAGTTAATTCAGGCACTACACAGATATCTTGGTCCTTTTAATGTTTCTTGATTGAGTGGTGTTGATATAGTTTGACCGTGTAAGGAACGAGTTTTTGTATCACTCAGTTCTAGTCTTGATTGACAGAAATCACCCATTTCGCAACGACCTGATGGAGTGGGTGGCTGTTGTCTTCCAAGATTTTTCCTACACATTTTTGTTTTGTAATTTTGGGATCATACAGCGCCCCGAGTCTACCCAGCACCTGACATTAGCTGTGGAAAAGTTAAGGCAGTTGGTCATTGTGCTGGAACTATGACACCCTTGATAACTGTGGACCACAGAAACAGATGACCTTTACAATATCTGCCCTATAGATCGCAAGGTCTGAAAGGGGAACTTAACTAGTTTAATTTTTATTTACTACTTTTAGAATAGTTTAGTGTTGACTCTTGATCTACTTGACTTTTATTAGCTTTAAAGTATTTTTTATTCAAAAAATCATTTTTTTCTAGACACTAGAGTCACTATCTTATCTTATATGTTACAGACGTTACTTCAAAAAAGAAGATGATTATGTCCTAGGAGTTGTGCATTTAGTCATGCATATTAACCAATGACTTAAATTCTGCTAAGTCACTGGTTTTCCTGGCTAGCTCAGGCAACTCATTCCATGCTCTAATAGCACTAAGGAAGAAGGAGCTTTTGTAAAAATTTGTCCTAGCATATGGGACGAGGAATGTGCCTTTATCTTTGTGTCTTTCTGAGTATTTTATTAAATTTTGTTTTTTGGAATAGAAGATTATGGTTCAGTGTTTTATGTAAAATTGCTGTTTACTTTTAAGTCTTCTATCCTGAAGGCTTTCTAAATTTAGTGATTTTACTAAAGGTGTTACTCTAGTAAAATATAAATATAATGAATATTCGTTTGTTAATGTTATGGATCTCACTTTTTTTTTTTGCGTCACTAGATAGCTATGTGAAAATCCGTAAAACTGGAAGTAAAAAAATAGCATAAAATCTTGAGATTCGTTTTATTTACTTTCTGTATATAAGCCCTTGATTGAAATCGATAAGAATTTTAAATCCTTTGAAATCGTTGCTAAAATGAGTAGATATGGTTACATTTTATACAAAGGAACCTTTTTTCATGTGGACTTTAAAAAACAATGTATTTTCTTACTTTTTTTTTTAACTTGAAAGTATCATATAATATGTATTTTTATTTTTACTGATACTCATCTTAGGTACGTAGTCAGGTGTCAATTTTTTTCTATCTAGTAGATAATGTATCGAGCTATATTTCTTCCAATTTTTACTTTGTTACCTTGCTTGGATTGATTACAAAAAAATTTAGAAAGTTTGCACTGATTCATATGGGATTTTCAATTTTTCCTATTTTTTTTTAAACTATTGTTTGTCACTCTCAAAAAAATGCTTAGGCTAGTAGATATAGCAATTATGTAATTTTCTAACTAGTTATTAATGAGTTTTTGCGCTTTCTCTTTTTTGTATTAATTTTAAAGCACATTTGAGCAAATATTGTTTTAGACTATTTTGATCTTACTTTTTAAATATTTTGTTATTTTCTCCCATCACATCGCCACCATTTCGTCCACACCTTTCTGGCATTTCTTTTAGATCTAGACCCGATAATTTATTTATTTCATCAATATTTACATTTTAAACAAGTTATAATTTATTTATTTCATCAATATTTACATTTTAAACAAGTTAAGTTCATAAAAATAAATTAAATCCGATTTGTGAGCAAGAAATTTACTACGAATTAGATCTACAATTAAATTTCTTATTTAATAAGTAGATTTATCCTCTACGAAACTCAATTCCAACTTCTTAACTGGGGGTGTGTCTCGCGAGCTGAGTGACTGAGAGAGGCAATGACGCGTGATCTTCCTTGTTCCATGTCAACCCATGTTATCTCAAAACGATACGTCGATACAAAAAAAATCATAACTTTCTAATTATTAAAGATACAGTCATAATTTATATACCATTGGAAAGTTTTTTTATAGTATTTTAAGGATGTACTAACGAAAAATTGTTTTTTCAAAGATATTTTTTTTATTTCACCACCTCCCTACACTACTATCACTAGAGTTGACTAGAGAAGAGACTGAGTAGACCACTACATCTCATCTTCTTTATGTATTTAAAATCTACCTCTAGAATCTAGATCTATATCTGATCACTGTAGATTTAGACTAGATTAGACTCCATCTACTATCTAGATCTAGATTAAAAATCTATTTTTTTACCATAGGGAAATTCTTTGTTTTGGATACTCCAACTTTTCTAGAAGACCCAAAAACCATGGCAAACTGTGGGCTTTGTTTCTTACTAGAGTTGCAATTACGACAGTGGGTAATAGATGGGTATCTTCGGTTGCTGCTTTAGCATGTGCACTAGAAAATTTTCCATCAAATCCTGTATTATATAACGTAAATAATAGTATGACACTTAAATGGAAATATTTATTATTTAATGGACACGTTAACAAGAAAGACACCATTTTAGTACAAATTTACTTTCTATACAAACAAGAGCTACCTAACCTTATTTTTATATAAAATAGCAGTAACTTCCCTTTATTATTAATCTAGATATCTAAATCATAAGATACTCTAACTCTAAGATAGGTTGAAGCTAAAAGTAGAAAGCAACAAGCTAGATAGATCTACTAGAATAACTAGATCTATATAGATCTAGATTTACATATTTAGGATCGCTAGATCTTGAGTGTATTTAAATCGTAATTTTATGCAGCTAAATTAGAGTAAGTTGATCTCGAGAGTCTAATCAACTCTTCTAATCTAGATCTTCTATTATATATAATAATAATATATATTATTAAATACAGATCTATATTATTATAATTATTAATATCAGGTGACCGAGCCTTGCTCGGTTAAATAATTTATACTAAGAAAGGTTATATACAACTGCTACTGGTGCTACAGCCCATGGAAAGATATGGCCTGCTCTTACACATCCCTCCATTCATATTCATATATCTCCTGGGCCTTTCGTCACCACGCCCTAACGGTAACCCCAAGTTTAGATATCTTGTTCAGTGTGAGAAAGTAAGGAGCAGTAGAGCAGCTGTGTAATCACCATTTCCTTTGTTTTGGTACGGGACATTAGACCATGAACACATGGTCATAATTATACCAGCAAAATTATAATTATAATAAGGCTTGACATCAAATCCGAAGATTAATGAGGAACCTACACCGCTCTACGCAATTAAAGTGTAAACAATTTATTAAGCACTTAAAACGCAATAACTAATCATACATCGGTACATTTAATTTCATTACTTTCCTTCCATAGTTCTATAATAAATCAATCTTCAATAAGATGGTGCGCAAATGTTTAATTAGGTCCATTGATACTTTAAAACTCGTTCTTGTTTACGGTAAGCCTAGTGACGTAAGCAGCGTTTTTCCCGTTTACGTCATGGAAAACTTTCATTCATAAATTTTCCATTTCATTCATAAATTATTCTGACCTAAATTAAATTGAGACATTTTCATATCGAAATAACGGTCGAACTCGAGTTTTCCCGATGTGGCCAATGAGTTCAGATTTTTTTTCTCACTAATACGCACATACCTTGAAATTTTAAAGAAAATCGTTAGAGCCGTTTTTGAAATAAAATTTATAAATAAATATATATATATACAAGAATTGCTCGCTTAAGAGTATAGGATATATTAAGTCTATATAATATACATAATTATACATCTATTCTAGATCTATTCTAGTAGATCTACATTAAATTATGTTTTGATGATTCTGGATCTGGAAATGGTGCAGTCTGCAGATTACACTGCAGATTATATGATATAGATCTATTGATTATCAAAAAAAATATCATTAATTAATGACATTAAATTATGATTAAATAGACTAATAGTCACATTATCATAAATATCATTATCTTGACTTATGATAAATATCTAAATTCTAATAATTGATAATAGATCTATCTGTCAGTATCAGATAGTCTAGACTATCATTTATCATTATAAATTATATTAATTATTATAATAGAATGATAAGAATCATGAAAATGTCTAGTAAAGTGAATTGATCTAGAAATTCTATTTTTCTAAATCTTGCTTGTAATACAAGTTGTAACTTAATCTGACTTAAATCACTCTACTCTAAATCTAGTAAGTTTATATAGCACACTGTAGACAACAGTAGTGTAGACTCAAGATCTAGTCTAGTTCTTTGGCAGATTTAGTGTTTTTTTGGCTCTGGGCTGAGGCTCATAACATAACACCAATTATAACCAATTATCTTAATTAATGCTCCTTTGTCTGTTAGGATTTATTGATAAATTTAGTTGCTCCCGATCTCTCATTTGATACATGAACATTACCTGAAATTTACATATTTATAAAATCTGCTCCATTTGGCTCTAGATTCTAAACCCTGACCTTAGCTTACAAAGAAAAGAAAGCTGTTAAAGTTTATTTAATCCTTTATAATTGCGTTTTTAGATCTGAAACAAAACTATTGATCATTTTGATTGCAAAGCCTGCATAGATATAGCACATATATTAATGTTGCCTTTCTTAATTAAAATATTAATTTTAACAATGAAACAACATACTAACATTCCAGCCTGTTTTTTTTTTTTAATAATCTAATTTATATATATATATATATATATATATATATATTTGTAAAGACTCTAGGTCATGGCATCCCTTGGACCTGGAGGAACCTTACAACTTGATCAGATCTGTAAACTTTTAGAAGCTCCTGACACATACAGTGAAATCAGAGGCACTATCTTGGATAACCTCAAATCAAATACTGGTATGCTTTCCATATATTTACATTAACACCTTACCTATATGATGCTAGGAGCAGAGTTTATAATGTGATTGATCTTAAAACCTCAACTTCAAATTATACCAGATAGAAACACAATGTTTGCAGTGTACATGCTATTGAAAAGGTGAACTTATCTCTACAATGGTCTTACTTGTCATTGAGTTGACATCACCCTATCCTCATTGGTCCTTACCATGTTGTCATAAATATCAAAGTTTACTAGGCTACAAAAAACAAAAAGTAAAGTTCCCCTTTCAGACCATGCGGTTTATAGGGCACATGATGTTAAGGTCATCTGTTTCTTTGGCCAACGCTTAATGAGCAGTGTGTCATGTGGCCAGCACAATGACCATCCGCCTTTACTTTTTCCTAACTAAAGTGAAGTTTCCCATTAGAGTTGGGTGGTCTCAGGGGTGCCCTAAAAATCCTGAAGTTCAAAATCTCACTCTTCACCGAGATTTGAACCCAGGACCCCAAGTTCAGAAGCCAGGCGCTTAACCACTCAACCACGAAGCCTCCCCCCCCCCCCCAGACTACTATATACATATATATATTTGTATAGCAATGGTTCATGTCCAACAGGTAAAGAATCATGGTTGACATGTGGACTGGTGGACTACTACTTCAATTCACTTTCGCAGAAGACTCAGGACATTCTTTCAGAACTTCGAGATCTTCAAGCTAAGGTAGTATACTGTTGAAATTAAAAGCAGCATTGTGATGAGTGGCTTATTTATTACTATTGGAATGTGACATAGGTCTGATTAGAGAAAATGCTGGACTTCAATGATAAATTGATAATTTGAACTTTAATTACTTGAAACAAAATACAATAACTTTTCAAGTGTAGTGATTCAATGAAATATAAGTTTTATTTAAATAAAAAAAGGGATGTGATTAGGCTAGACTGCAATATTTTAGTGTTTGGAAATTCTCATTTTGCATTCATTAATATAATTGTGTGACATGACATATTCAGACATGAGCTAGAGTTTCATCTCTTCCCAGGTCTCAGAGAGTAAAATATGTGAATTGATGTTTCCCATTTAAAAATCAATTGTACTTTATAAAAGCAAAAAATATGCCAATGGTGACCTCACCTAAAACACATTTACAATATTAAACTCTACCTTGTAACAACTGGCTTCCCTAACAGGTACTCATTGATAAACTAACTGATGCGATTAAGACATCTGACCACAGACTGCCAGCTCTGCAACTAGTCCTGTACTTGGCCTATAAAGAGCTGCCGTGGTGTCACATGCTGATGGACTCTCCAATTATACAGTCACTCATCAAGTTTTTAAAGGTAACACTTTCTACTAGTCTAATTAATACATTTAAAAAAAATTAGTTCTTCTAAACCTTGGCCTTTGAATGATGAAAATATTTTCTCCAAAGAATATCTGCTTAATCCAATACAAGGGAACTAGTTTTATTAAGAGCTTTAAGCATTTTGCTTTTTTACATTACAAAGCAAGTTTGAAATTTAATCATTATATATGATTTTTTAAAAATTGGTTTGAGGCTAAGCTTGTGTTTAATTAATATTACTTAAACAAACAAATTATTAAGACTGTGAATGTTATTCACTCTATGGATATCTTTAGAAAGAGATATAACCATAATACATGCTGTACTATTTACTATTCACAGTCTGATAATGATGCTGCAGTACTTATGACGAGTCTGATGATCCTTGTCATCCTACTACCCTCGGTTCCAGATAGTATTGTCAACCATTTGCATACTATATTTGAAATATTTGGTCGTCTGGCAACATATTGTAGCAAAAAGCCAGGTAAATAAAGATTGTCATATTTAGACACAAAAAATGTAGTTTAAACATTCTATTAAACATTTATTGTTTATAAATGTAGTTCTCTTTAATTAATGACCCAGAATTGATTTAAACAAAGTGTGAAATAGATTTTTTTAGCTGTTAGGTTTAAGTCTCAAATAATTAAATTTGCATAAAAAGCTCACATAAACATATGGATATTTTATTTAAGTGTTTTGCTGTCAAACTAAGAGTATCAGATTCAAATACCAGATGAAGTCCAGATTTTTTGTTAGGATTTTCAAGGATTTCTGAATCCTTCTCTTAATGAGTATTAGGCCATATTGCAGTTAACAATTGGCAATATAAAGAGTTAAACTTGACTGTGTTGTGCACCTAAAGGTCTGGACAGAATATTTTTTTCTCACCTTGTAATGAACAAACATTTTAACTGACACATTCTGAAACCAAGCCATAAATTAAATTTAAAAATATATTATTCTTATAATTGTGCAATGTCTCCCTTCAACAGCGAGTACATCAGAAGCTTATCTTGTTCACATCCATGTTGGACTGTACAGTTTATTCAACAGACTCTATGGAATGTATCCCTGTTTGTTCCTGGCATTCTTGAATAAATTTTGTACGGCTAAAGAAAATATTCATGCCTATGAAGAGATCATTATGGTATGAACTTGACTGGAATAGATTTTTTGAATTGTATATATTTCATCCATTGTTAAAATAATAATAATAATAAAAGGTAAATATTCCACAAGAAATTTCACATAACAATTAAAAAAATTGATAAATTAATTCTCTATCTGATTACAACAGTTACATATTGTACATGCATAAAAGTCATTGTTAAACTTGTTATGATGTAGGACCAGAATGCATAGAAAACAAAAGGCCTTTTAATTGTTGTTAGCTATCTAGTTGCTCTGGGATGGCACAAGTTGTTTCTGTCATGAATAACTTATATCAATCAACTAATTCTTAAAGTTGATGAATTTAGTTACTGTTTTAATTTAAACCTCTCAGCCAATGATAGAGAGAGTCCGTCTCCATCCAAGACTTATAACAGGACTGAAGGACACAGAGACATCAAAGAACAGGTAAGGGTATCTGTAGTTGTCAATATTATTTCTATGTCTGACTTGTCACAAATAGTTGAATTGTTGTTCTCCATTTTTAGGCAATGTATAGTCTTGAAGGCCTATTCAATGACTTGATAATATATCTCAGTTCTACACCTAATGTACCTTGATAGTTAGGTTTGAAATTGTACACTGATTTAAACTCATCTTCAGGTGGAAGGACCAAGAGACTCAAGACATTGTAGTCAACTGTTCTAAATTTTCCCTAGACCTGATTGAAGCATCATGGGAAGACTCTCCACTTCCATTCTTTAAATCAGCTATTAAGTCTGAGAATTATGCTAAGAAAACTTTAACAGGTATTATTTTTAAAATGAATTATTTATATACTTTAGGTTCATAAGAACATATTTCTGCATGTCTTATAATTGCTAATGATAAAACTTTGGAGTTATTCAAATTTATTATATTTTGTTGCTAAAATTTTTTATATTGAAAGCAGTTCATCAGGAATATGTTGTTTTTTTTTTTCTATTCATGTTATTCTTAAGATAACTCAAAGGCTGCTGTGAAAGATATTGAGGATGCAACCCCAAACAGTTGTAAAGAGGGAGTCTCCACGGTTTCGATGCTTGTGCCCACTATTGACCCCAGCTATGTGGGAGAGAGTCCATCTGTGCTGATCGGCCTGTCCACTCCACCCTCGTCACAACGCACCACACCAGCAGCTAGTTTTATAGAACCTGTATCTAGCTCAGGTTGATTTACTGTTAGCATGCCTAGTGATTAACACTTTTTATGTGGACTTTTAATTTAGAAAACTTTATGTTTCATATTTTGTATACTATTGTTTATTAAAAATGACTAATTTATATGAGGAAGTATATATCTAAATATAAAGTCACTAAAAAGGCCCACATAGTTGAAGGTCATGTTTTGAATAAAAATGTAAATATTTTATGGAAAAAAGTTCTATAATTTAAAATCCGCATTGTTTAAGGATTTATTATTTTCAAGTTTTTTTAATGCAATTATTTGTGTGTGAGAGATTTGATAATTTGCATACAAATTATGTTTGAAGAGAATATGTAATTATTAACCAGTCGTACTCCCTTTCCAAATTTGACATTTCAAACTCCTATTCTAGTTAAAGGTTGGGTATTAAACAATAATAAAGATTAAACTGGTACTTGTTTGATTATTTGATAACTACATCTTGTGTAGGTAGAGATGGCATTGGTTTGAATTGCTCTAAGGTCTCTGACAGTATGAAAAACTTTTTGTTCAGAGTTTTGGTTTTGATGAGGAAAGATTCTCTTCACTTTTAACTTATACCTAATTTCTTATTATTTTCTAAATTTGTGTAACTTACTTAGTTTTGTCTTTATTTCCATACAGCTGGACCTCTAGACACACCAGAGCTGACTCCACGGCTACAAACACCATCCCACTGGGAGGATGGAGACAAAGTAATTTTACTTTGATTTTTGTTTTGAGCTTTATGAGATCTTCAAACAAACAATAGTTTAACTCCAGATAAAAAACTTAGGAAACTTTGTAAAAATCTTTCTTTTTTAATTGAATGGGTTTAGTTTATTGTTATAAATTTTGAAACAATACGCTATTAATCAATGTACAGTGTTCCCTTACTTATCATGCATATTCCATTTTGATAAGTGAATTTCCTTGCAGTAGGAACGTTATACTTTTTTTTCATAGTTATGCATTATTTAGCTCATCATAATTATCTCCCCCACCCACTCCCTTAATACATTTTCCAATACTGTACATACCTGCCTACCGTTACGCAAAATGTGTATTCGTTACGCAAATACGAATTAAACCCCTCGCGTTACGCATTTCGTACCTTTTTTTTCCCTCTCTAAACTAGCTTACGAGCGGCCACGGGGGTCACGCTAAGCGGCAACTTTGACCTAGAGGTCACGCGCTAAGCTGTCCTGTAGGGGGGAAAAGGTGGGGTGGACACATTGAGCCCAGATCTAGATATACGTTGATTGGAATAAAGCAATTAAATCTAGTCATCAAATGAATAACGCGAGAGTGGTGGGAATAGCGGTTTGGTACCACGCAAGAGCGATTGGGAATGGCGGGTTGGTATCATTCAGTCACCAACGTGACTTTATTTTCATTAGAAATTAATTAATTTAGAGCTTAATAAAAAGTCGAATGCAAAAAAAAGAAATAAAACAATTCCCGTATTAATTTTAATCAAAAATATTGAAGTGCTATTGATTCAAAGCATCATATTTTAGCTAGATCTAGATGTCTAGATCTAGAATAATCTGGATCTATATTCTATATAGACCTCTAGATCTACTTATAATACTTATTATACTGTAGATCTAGACCTAGCTACCGTCTACGATAGATTGAAATTCTCTATTTATCTAGAAAATCAAGTTCTACTACAGTCTTATTCTAGATCTTGGTTTACGTATTTTAGATTTAGGTTAAAGTTAAAGAAGTGCAATGACTAGGTCTAGAAGTCTAGATCTCTGTTACCATTTCTAGATTCTAAGTCTAAATCTATAGGCATAGGCCAACTATTAGAAATTTATTAATATAAATATATGTACTAAAGTAATAGTAATAGGAGTATTAGTTAGATCTCGATATATCTAACTGTAATGTAACAGTTAGGTAGATCTAGTCTGTAGAGAGACAAAAATCTAGTCACTCTAGATTCTAGATTAATCTAGACTAGACTATATTTATTTAGACTAGAAATTTTAGTTTCTAAATTTACTATTCTCACATTCTATGAGAATTAAAAAAAGTCGTTCGCATGTGTGTTACACATTGAGGTCCCAAAATACACATTTCGACCCTCAGGAATACACATTTGGACTTTTTTAGGTAGGCAGGTATGACTGTACATCTGCCTTAAAAAAAACATTTACTTCAATGTCGAAATAAATGTTTCAGACTCTTAAACCTAGATACATGATCATAAATATCTGATACTGAAGAAACAAATGAAAATATTGAATTAGATGTAATGTTGAAGATGATGAGATAAATGCAAAGAAATGCATTACTGCTCTTTTAAAGGCAAAACAATGAAAATAAAGAAATAAATATTTAACAATTATGTTATTTTTTAATACCCACAAAGCAGCAAGTCTGTGATAAATGAACTGCAATGTAACAAAGTAGCACTGCATATTAATATAAAATTAGTAAATTAAGTAATGGCAGCTCCACAAACTAAAGTACCGTAAGTAAAGTTTACAGTTGCTCAAAAATAAATTAGTATTTTTCAGATTAATTGGGTTGTACTAAGTATTTAAAAAAAAATGTCCAGATTTTTATTATTTAAAAAATTACATTGTTAAATTTGTTATATCAATGTAACCAATTTATAATAAAATAATAGTATAGTTCTTTTTTAATTCATATGTTAAGAAACATAAAATATATATTTTTTTTACAAACTTTCACTTTTTAAAAATATTTGATTTGATCAAACTTTTCAAAATTTTCTAGACTCCTCAGACTGGGTTTAAGAATGTACCCTATTCTTCTGATGGAAAGAAAGCAGGTCACCTACTTCTGACAACAACTCCGGTGTCTCATGATCTGAATTCACCAAACATTTTACAGTCGGACATTTCTTCATTCAGGTAAATATTGTTTTTCAGCTTACAAAGACATTGGGTGAAGTTATATTCTAACAATTTCCTTGTTTGGTCCAACGTGTAATAAAGTCTTTATTTGTAATAAAGTCTTATACTTCTAATAAAGTCTTGTACTTCTAATAAAGTCTTATACTTCTAATAAAGTCTTATACTTCTAATAAAGTCTTATACTTCTAATAAAGTCTTATACTTCTAATAAAGTCTTATACTTATAATAAATAAAGTCTTATACTTCTAAAGTGGCGTAGCTAGGGTGGGGGGACGAGGGGGGGAGAATTTGAAAATCCCCCCCCATTTCAAATGAGTGTTTTTTACTTTGAAATTAGAATATTAAGCAAATGCAGGGGCCCCCAAAGAGGTCAAGCCCCCCGGGCCCCCAAACAATAGAAAATTTTTAGCTACGCCCCTGCAAAAAAGTTTGTTTTTTTTTATGTTTGAAATTGCTTAATGACATATAACTGCCTATGAGAACTTCTCTTTAAATAGCTCACAAATGAAATTTGAAAAATGACTTTTATTTAAGTTCTAAAACAAGTGCATTTGGAGCACCGACTCCCAACCCAAGTGCTGCAGTTCGAAGTCTGTTGTTTAATTCTCCTCAAGAAGACAAACAGGAAAGAGAGGTATCATTTGAACAATAATTCTCATTAGAATTGTAATCATTAGTTTCAGGGGAAATAAACATTTGGTCACAAATATTTCAGTCTTTAAGAATTATTTTTTCATTGAAAGAAAAGCTGATCAATAATTTAATTTGAAAATGTTAATGAGTAACATTGAACAGTAATGCACATTTTACAAAAAAATAATTATTAAGTTAATTTGAATTTTGGTTTTGATCATTTTAGCTATAAATGTAAATACTTAGAGATTTTCTTTTGAACATTCACTTTTTTTTCAGTCCCATTCTAAAACAGCATTCCAACTACAGCCAGAGAATGAGGATGCCAGGAAGTCTTCAGACAATTCTAATACTTCCTTTTTATTGGATTCCTTGGCTACACCTGACGCAGGTGATATAACAATTTTGTCCTTCCATATTTCATATAAATAGGTATAACTTTTTAGAACAGATTTATACACTAGATTCGTGTGGTTTGGATATTTTGTTACAATAGTATAATTTAAACAAACCTACAAACAGAACTTAAACCTTTTTTTTTCTGCTCCTGGTACTAGATATTCTTGATAAAGAAGTTGCTGAAATTACAGAGAAAGAGGACCACTTCGAAACCAGCAGTCCTTCATCTTCTATAACTACAATGACCTCACAGACAGATGTAACAGCTGAGTCAGTCAGACAGGTGAGGAATTGTATAGGTTACATCTTAGCTGTTTTTTAGTAGCCGAGTCAGTCCAACAGGTGAGAAACTGTGTAGGTAACATCTAAGCTGTTGTTTAGTAGATGAGTCAGTCCAACAGGTGAGAAACTGTGTAGGTAACATCTAAGCTGTTTTTTAGTAGCTGAGTCAGTCCAACAGGTGAGAAACTGTGTAGGTAACA
>JADKLZ010000166.1:18161354-18172117 GCA_021533235.1 Biomphalaria straminea | reverse complement strand
GGTGAGAAACTGTGTAGGTAACATCTAAGCTGTTGTTTAGTAGCTGATCTTCTGGGCACCTAATAGTAGACTCAATCTGTGAGCATAAAGTACAACTCTGTACAGCAGAATAGTTCTTTGTAGCCCTGATGTAAAGAAAGAAAAGCAAACATCTTGGAGTTTATGGCATTAACACTAACTAAATAGCATCACAAACAATGGGCAGCATTCGTCATAAGGAAGAAATCTGTATGAATGCAAAAAAAAAAACAACAACCATTATGCTATAAAACACAAGAACAACACAAAATTCAAGTCAAATTGTACTTGTCAGTGTGATTATATTTATGAGATCTTTCTGTTTAAATGTTATTCAAGCCTAAAATCATGTATCATACATAAATTAAAAGCATATCTGCCAGCTCAACTTATAAATTAATACAAATTTCAATTTGCATCAATCTTTATCTTCCTTAGATTATTTATATGCATAAGACATTCTTATCTTATTTTTGCAAAAAAAAATATCTAAATTAGCACATCAAATCTATTATTTTATTTGATAAAATGTAAATGTCTCCAATGTTGCTTTGTATGTAATTGTATCATTTCAATAAGAGATGGTTCTCCATTGTAAAGAAAGTTTAGCAATCATTCTGAAACAATCTTTCCTTTTAGTTTATGAAGAAAGTCAACAGAATTAGATTCAACAGTCTGACTTCCAACTCGTCTTCTGACTATGATGCTGTGTCCATCCCACAAGGGATAGTCCATTTGGGCTCTCATCGACCCAGGTCATGCCCACCATTCAAACGCCTCCAGCCTACAGCAAGAGGGAGAGGCAGTGACAAGAAGCAGGCTTCGGCAGGAGACAACTTTGTATCTAGAGGTTACAACAGACAGTCAAGTATGTTTGACCAAATTCGGCAAAGAGATGGCGCAAGTAATTTAATGCTCTATTCTCATTACATAGTTTTTGTATGCATTCAGTTTTTGTTAAATTTCATTTAAACATTTTTTTTAAACCTTTACTAAACATGTCAAAGCAACAATCAATCATTTCTAACAGAAAACACCAGCTATATGGAGAGTACCATGGAAAGACAATCATCTCCAAAGAATTGTTCAGAGTACAGAGGAAATGAAATGTATGGGCTACCTCCCATTCCTGCCCTCTTCAATCCAGTCATACAGTATATATTTGCTCCATCCACACTGACAGTGTGTAGCCATTGTCACAAGCAGCTAGTTGTCACACACAGTCAGATGGCATGTGATGGCACAACAATTGTCACTTACAAAGGTTTGTGGGATAAGTTTTAGGGTTTTACTGTTTTCATTGTTTAATAAGTATATTTATTTCATTTTGATTGCTCAATAGTACAATGAAAGGGAGGGTCTCAGGATTCAGTCAGAAGAGTACAGGATTCATTTACAGTCTTACAAAGGGTAGCCAGATATGGGGAGGATGATTTAAAATAACAGCTTATGAATTTAATTACATGATTGTATATATGGTTATATACAATGAGAATGATGGAAATGAGGAATATCTGGGTATTCGATAATCACAAATACAAAATACAATTCAAAAATCCATTTCAATTAACATAATTGCTATGTGTTATTAATTAGGATAATGAATAATACTAATAAACAACTCAATGCTGGAAACCTGTCAACATGGTTTCATAGAAAACCATACACTGACAGTCTGAGATTTCAATCATGACAACATTGGTAATGGAATAAGTACTTCAACTGATCCACAACTGGCATCAACTCTGTATTGGTAACTGACATGCGACACTGCCAATAAACACCAATACTGAAAATGTAACTGACACTGCTAAGAGGATAATGTAACACCTACACTGGCAATGAAAACGTAGTCCAGCAATACAATGCCAACACTGGCACCCTGTAAGAAATAAGCAAAAAACTCAACGTCTACTCTAAGACTGGACAGAATATTAAGTCCAAGGAAGTAAAACAAAAAATCTTTTACAGACCAAACATATGGTACACTTCAGTTAACTTCAGAGGGGGAACTGCCTCATGAACAAAGAAGGACTAATAAATGTCACCTGACTTTATGACATAGCGAACAAATCAAAACAAAAATACAAAGTGCTCTCTCTCCCCCTCCCCCAGTACAAAGGCTTACAAGAAGAGAAATAAAAATTAACAAAATAGGGAGAAAGAAAAATACAATGTACTGACTACTCTTAACAATTAACCTGTTTTAAAACTTATTTTGATCATATAACTTGTATGACCTAATTAATATATATTTTCATATACAGTATTATTTTTTAGAAAATTCTAAAAATTATTTAACAGATGTGTGAAATCCTGTTTCTATTTTATTTCTTGTTCTAGAATACTTTATTATGCATAAATGAATTACTGAGTAAAATAAAGTTTTAACTGTGTTTTTTAATTACATGCTCATACCAACAATATATTGTTAAAGAGACTTTTTAATTGTATTTTTGTCAAACTTGTGTAACCTTATTGAACCCAAGAATGTTATATAAACATCTCAACTCTTAATACTCATTTTCTTTGTCTGTTTAGGTAATGAAGTTCCACTGTTCAATACGATACCTCCCCCTGAACTTCTGGACAAACATATCCGACTGGGCAGCGACACACACAAGAAGGAACTGACCAATGTGCCCTTAATAGCTAAAGACTCAACCAACTGGACACACTTTGGAGGTGAGATCTCCATTTGCATAAACTCATTCAATTGTTGACATAAATGATGAAACCATCATTTGTAATCAATGTACTTTACTTCTTGTCTGGAGGTTATTTTTAGAGCAGAATCCAGACCTTGGTCAAAAGTTGTTTCTTGAACATTCCAGGCTTCAAGCATTTAGTCAATTGAAATGTTCTACTCTTGATCATTTTCTTACTGTGGTCTGAAACAAAAAAGTTTCATGGGGATGGCGATAAAACAAACCTTTCCAAAAACTCTTTCAGGGGAATGCCTTACTTAGCCTCATGCAATGGAATTGATTAAATCATATTATAATTGTATTTGTCAAAAAGTGTTAAAATAATTGTAGATTATTAAGATCACTAACTTAATTACAGTAAAATAAAATTGCTTTAATCTTTAATTTTTTTTTATACTTCCAATGTACATATAAAAAAAAAACAACTCAATTACAAATCCTGACAGTACAATAATCCCACTTGAGCTAACACTTTCCACAGCCTTACATACTAATTGTATTTAAACATTTATTTCTATCATTCTGCTCATTCCTCTATAGGACACCCACCAGCAGATGAAATCAAAATTTTAAAGAATCAGATCCTGATGGTTCAAAATCAACTCATGTTTGAGAGGCACAAGTCAGTCAATCATGACAAGAGAAACCGTCGCTTACTGCGTAGGATAGCTGATGTCAGAGCTTTAGAAGAACAGCAGAAAACATTGGTAAGTGTTGGATGTCCTTATATTTAGTCAAAAGTGCTTAGGTCTAAAAGTTTATATATTTTTAATGTAGCTATTATGGTTCTTTGAATTGATATTTCAAGAATTTTCTAGCTTTAATGTTACCTCTTCTTACAGTATTTAATTTTAAAGTAATTTACAAATTTACTGTAGCTTAGTTTCCCCACCAAGAAAGCTTGTGAAAAACTAAAAATCCCCAAAAATTGTTTTAGCATTTCTATACTGATAAAGGATTAAAAAATTAGAGAATTTTAATTACAAACTTACAAAGAACATCCAAACTAAAACCCATTCTAATGATAGACCAATATTGCATTATTCTTCTTTTGCATAGAATCTCTCATGAAAATATATAAAGTATAGGATCCCCCCTCCACCTCCTTAGGTGGTAAGTTTTAACACAAAGAAATATTTATTGAAGAGTCACATCATTATTGAATCAATCATATTTGTCAGTCATATTGTTTCATGGCATCAGATAAGAGAAATACACAAAACACTAAACCCTAATGTGCTAAATAAAAAAACTAAACACCTTACACATTTCATGAGAGACACAGCTCTTGCTCTATTTGCTAGCATAACTCATAAGCTTTCTGCCTTTCAAAGTGCACTTGAGCATGGAATGGGTTGTTTGAGTACAGAAAACCAAAGACAATTTTACAATTTTAGTCACTAATTAAGATGAATAGCTTGATGAATACAAGTTATAACAATGTAAAAATATATTTTGAAAAATGTCCAGAATTAATTATAAATGTAAAAACTTGTAAAAATGTTGAATTCTTCAACTAATTTTTAAAAAGTTTCTTTTTTCTTCTTCTAAGTTAGTCACATTGCCATTTAGAAACTGCTGGGTTTCAAGTTAATTACTTGTTATAATGAAATTTATTGACATAAACTCTGTTGGAAATTAAATAAAACAAAAATCTTCAATTTAAGCTGAATTGATGGCTTTATGAATTTAAATATTTGCATAGCTTATTGAGTCTTTATGTAAACTCCGTACAATGAATTAACTTCAATGTTTTCCAGTTGAATCAAGTTCGGCTTCATGAAGAGACAATACAAAATTTAAATGTTTGCATTAAACTGTTAGAGGAAGACAACAGACGAATGAAACAGATACAGGAATCTGATGACTATGAGAGACTTATTCAGTACAGGTATAGCATTCAAATGTTCATTCTTTTCATGTGTTTTTTAATGGTTGAGGGATTAACAAGTGCTGAGCAGACTAGTGAGTTTAAAATTTCAGTGAAAGCTTTGGTTTATAAATCAGACTTTGAGAAAAACTGTGAATCTAAGCAGACACTATTAGGTACTGGAAACAAAATATATAAGCACTAAAAGTCATTCTAATGATTTTTTTTAAAGGAATAAATAACTTTTATGTTACTAAAGTACTATTGTTACACTTCATTTATTTCTTATATTGTGGAATTACATCAAAATTCGATAACATAAACAAATTCCTCTTGTCTCATTTCTGTTAATAGCATTAGTTTGACCAATACCAAAGTTAGGTCTTCAATCAATATAGTAACACATGCAAATGATGGCATTCATTATTAAATTCTTTGATATTCTGGATGCTCTAACAACTGCTCTGCATTTGGTATCATGCCACTTGAAACCAAAACTTTTGATGAATTTGTTTTTCAAAGATATGAATGGAATTGATTCTAGATACCAATGGGATACAAACTGAAGAGCTTGACTAACACACTTTTTTTTTTTCAACATGCATTCTATTTAAAAGTAAAACTTACTCTGCAGGTTAACGCTGAAAGGAAATAAAGATTTAAAAGCTTCCAATGAAGCTCTGAAAAGTTTACTTCTGACACAGAAAGAAGATTATGACAAACAACAAAAGGTGAGTCCATTTGATCAGTTATGCAGTACCACTCACGACCTTTTATGCTTGAATACATTTTATTAGTAGTATGTGTGTGTGTGGATTAAACCTATTTCTTGAGTGTCTATTTTTGGGTTCCAAAGGGCTGTCAATGCCGGGGGTGAAAGTGGGGATAAGCTCCCACTTTCCAAGAAATGCTCCCATGGCTTGCGTCTCTAAATGCCTCTGACGGTCAAATCCAGCTCCTGGCCTTCACGTGTGATTTTCCAAAAATCCGGCGGAACCTGTTCTTACAAACTGACAGGAGAAGGGGTGAAAGGCGGAACACTGGCCCCTCAAAACCAGTTTGAGCTTCGTGATGATGGGGCACGACAGCCTGAATAACGCAACCCATCTAGGAGAAGGAAAACTCTGACTCCAAACCTCCACTTTGTGGCGACTTACCCGTGTGGGTATCGGGGCTTGGAGATGACCAAGAGTAAATAATAACCCCACTGCCTTTCCACTTGCATTTCATTTCACTAGGACGAATAATAGTGGAGCTTCCCCCCCTCTAGGTGCTTTTTGACGGAGGTCTGGACTGCACTATTCCAGACAGAGGTCTATGTCCCATCACAGTCTACTACTGGATATAAACCCATCTTTTAAGTTTTTTTCTGGAACTGGTGAATGTGATAGCGTGAAGGGGCCTGGATCCAGGATGTGACGATTCCACAGGGCATACCCAGGGCACAGTCCACCTTAAGCTTCTCTTTTACAAAATAGTCTCAATTGGAGAGCCCCGTGGATGGCGGAGAATGGACCATTGGCCAACCCCACCTTGTCCCATGAATATTCCAGTTTTATACAGTTTCAAACCCAGATGTCCTTTTAGTTCGGTAGTGGAGCAGATTTGCCAGGACTGAAAACTCTCTTAAAAAGCGGGGAAAATATATAAAAAGCCTGAGGGAACACCCAGCCTACATCAAATGCCAAGAAAAATTACTTGGCACAGTCTGCAAAAGAGTTGACAGCTCAGCAGTAAAATGCTGGTTAGAAGAAGAAGAAGAAGAGTGTCTATTTTTAGTGATTAAAACAAATTTTTATTTTCCTTTTGTATGATTACAGAACTTGGAAAATGTTCAGCATAAATATCTAGAAGCTGAGAAAGAATTGCAGATGTGTAAAGAGAGACTAGGAAAAGCAGAACATTTAAAGGAAAAAGTAATTTATTCTGTTCTACATTTTAAAGTCTTGGATTTAAAACAAATATTGTTTTTTTAATATATATATTATCTTACTGTTCTTTGTTCTGTAGAAGAACATTCAATTTTTTGTCAGAGAAAATTGATTTTTAAAAAATTACTTTTTAAAAATAAGTTAAAAATCAATATTTGTTACTTCTTTTGTTATGAATTCAATAAAAAAAATATAGATACCATTAAACCTTATCAATTCTAGCAAACCTATATTGTAAATACCACAAATTAGATGATTTTTTTGCACATATATTTTCTTTTATTTGCTGTTGCATGTCTTTACCAATTAGTACAAATTATCTTACTTAAAATTTTATACACATGTTTTTTTTTTTTAGTTTGTTGAAAATCCTTTTTATTTTTGTATATGGCACTAATAGAAAATGGAATGAGGCAAGAAACATCTACCATCACATCCTCTTTCCTATCTTAATCTTAGGGAAACCACTCATGGGATTATTCTTGCAAAACTAGTTTTTTTTTTTTTTTTACTGTTTAATCCGATTGGGGTTTGCAAGTAAAAATTTCAAATTTCTGGGATTTGTGAACAACAAATGGGGTAATAAGTTGACTATGAAATTAGAAAGGGCTCTTTAAGTTATTAATCATTTGCCCCTGCCACATACAAGAAATCATCCAATTTACCATTAGCCAGAATTAACTGCAAGTGCAAAATATCTTTTTAGGGTTAATGTTTGAAGCTTCTGATTAATCTTTAATTTTTGCTTTGAATGTATTTCTCAGAGATTGTTGAATTTAGGCTAATAGTTTTAATTTTAATTTTGGTTTTGCTTTACAATAAAAGGATAAGGAACTCCGACATTTGTTTTGAAAATAGGTTCAAAGTGTAAAAACAATCTATAGCAGTTACTGCCACATAGTCATAACATTTTTTAGCCTTGAAGCATCCATTTAGTTTCCATTTTTCCCTCAATCCACCCTGAATCACCTGTTCTACTTACTTGATTGTGTGTATGAGGTAGAGCTAAAGAAGATTATTTGGTGTGTTCAGTGACAACACATAAGAAATATAGAGATACATCTTGGTGTATTCTTCTCTCTACAGGTGTTTCAGCTTCAGAAAGAGATTCTCTTGATGCAAGAGTTACACCAGAAGTGTCAAGAGAAACTTAATTTCAGCAAGACATCAGCTAGCTACAAATTGGAAGAGTCTTATCTGATTAAATCTTTGAATGCAGAACTGGAAGGTTAGTTCATGCTGTGTTGACATTGAGGTTTTTAAAAACTGTGAGAAAATGTGTTTACATAGAGGATATTGAAATAGATTTTGATTCTGTATATCTGAATAATGAGAATCATAAATCTTATAGCTTATAGTTTAAGTTTTGAAAAAAGTAAAAGGGCTGCTTAGTTTTTACTCTGTATGTACTTTATGAAGGCTTTTCATTCTTAAATAGTTAGTATTGTGTTTTGTGATTTCTTGTTTTTGTTGTGAATCAACCTCAATTGCCATTAAAAAAAAGAAGACTTTCAATTAGTGTTAATTAGTCATACAATTTTGTTTATTGGATTCAATAGTGCTAACAAAGGAAAACAAAAAGAGGAACAACTTGTTAGAAGCTTATCAGATGAGAACTGCAGAATTAGAGGCAATGTTGAAGGCTAAGGTTTGTACGTTTTCATTACCTTGTGCTTGAAACATATTTATTGACTTGACATTTCTTTTGCATGTTTCTAGACAGTTTGGCTGCAAATCTGCTAGGAGAATAGTTAGAAACGTAGTTGTGGAAAAGTTGTACACTTACCTATAAATCTGGAAAGTTTGTTCACTTATCTATAAATGTGACTATTTCTAAAATCTAAGACTATGATGAGAACATACAATGCAGTGTTAATAACAAGACTTTTACTAATATTATTAGGCCGTCAAAGAATAGTTCATAGTAAACATATTTAAGGGTAGTGAGGGATGAGTTGATTATTATTAAAATTATTCAATCAGATAAAATGGCTCTTAGTAAAGAAGCTATTTTAATTGTATACAATTTTCATATTTCTGCTGACCCACTTCAGTCGTTTCTAGGACCCCTGGAGTCCACTGAGCACAGTTAGGAACCACTGCTCACTTAAAATGTACAATAAAAAACAATTTTTTTTTATTTTCTTCACATGGAAGTATTTCAGTAATTTGTTTTTTTAATCTTTTTCTTTATAAAACTACCATATTGTTTGGGTAGGGTCACTCATTATTAAAAAAAATAAAAAATCATGTTACAGTCTCAAAATTAGTGTTCATCATTCATTTGTCTTGATTTGCAAGCAGTGGTGTTATCTTTTTTTTTTTTCGTTCAGCATAGTAGATTCCTCTTTGTCTTTTGTATAAATTTACTTTTAAAGAATTGCCACTTTTCTAGATTTTAAAATCCATTACATAGCGCAAAGTTTATTTTTTAAATCTTGAAAACATAGGAATTAGATTTTACCTTCAACAGTAAAGAATGCTCTTCATTAATGGTCTGTATTGGTAAATATTTCCCTGCCTTCTGCTTGCAGAAGTGTAAATGTGAGATGGAGTATATTGACTTGCCATTACTCATACAAAGTTACTTAGATCTAATTTGCTGTTGTTTCTTTCCCAGGAGACTGCTGTGATTGAAATCAAACATGGGTTTGAAGAAATAAAAAGTGTTTATAATGAGAAACTAAAGGTTAGTCCTAGAGTTCAGCTCTTGTTTCAATATTGTGGACAGCTCATCGTCTCATTGTCTTCATATTCTTAATCATTCTTTCCAATTTATTTTCAAATCTTCCAAGAGAACAGTTTCATCATTTTATGAATTGGTTGTCTATTGTTGCATTATCTTTACATACTGAATTATCTTTGTTTCTTGTATCTCAAATCTAACTGAAATTTTGCACACTTAGGGTTAGGGTTAGTGTTTCTTTTTCTTGACAAAACAAGAATCAATTTTTAAAAAATTACCAATTATGGCAATTAGTTAATTAACTGTTGGTAATTAATTATTTTGGTTGATATTTAACAAAGGAAAGAAATTGTACTTGACTGATGTGGGGATGTAAGATGTATACTTTGCTTTAAAGTTTGAAACTAACAATTGATAACTATAAAACCTTCTATTTTCATAATCTAATGGTACAGTGGTTACTGTATTCACTTGAGAAGGCTAGAGTCCTGTAGGGCCTTCATATTATTGAGTTGGTCTGCTTCTTGTGGGATGTAAATACCTCTTCTGGTATTATTATAGTATTCTTGCTTTATTAATTAAATATCTTTGTAAATTTTATGTTGTGCATGTGTACCACTGTATCTACTAAGTTCTAAGACGCAACATTTAGATTTACTAACAGACTCCAGAGTTAGCAGACATGGTTTTTATTAACACAAATACTTCATAACATCAATTGGCAACTTAGCCTTCACAAAATAGCATAGAATAATTCCACACAAAACAATAGCATAATCCCAGTGAATTCTTTGAGCACATAATAACTCAAACTTTCATCTAAAATACAAAACATGTCTATCTCCTAATACATCATGGCATGCACTACTCTTCTTGCCCATGTGGTCTCTCAATCATGTGACCAGTAGCCCATGATAACACTGTGAAGTCTCTATTCCATGTGTAGGAAATCTGTTCTTTATAAACTCATGTATCTCGTGGTTCTCAACCAATGTCACAGTCTACCAAACTATGGTGTTACAAGTCCTCAATTTCTAATTAAGGCTGTTCAACTTTTAAAATATTTTTTTTATGGTAATATTCACCCATATACCCTCTTATTTCCCCCCCCCCCCCCAACTCTCTCAACTTAGCCAGACAAGTGATAGGATCCTAGCATATTGAAAAAGCTAAAATCATGAAATTTCGCTTAACAAAAACAATTAGTTAAAGTATTTTAAAATATTTTCTTGTTTGTTTGTTTAGTCCACAAAACTTTAATGTCAAAATGAAATGAGGATTTGAAGAACTTTGTTAATAAATGCATTCACTAGCAGTACAATTGAATTGTTTACTCATTGCAATAGTTTTATTTGTAGATTTCATAACCATTAACACAATGTTTGATGTTTAAGTCACTCCATGCAATTGTTGTCTGAATATGAAATAACTTTTTAGGTTAGAATAACTTATAATATGATTGTAGACTTTTTAGTGTACTCTTGTTTTCTCAACAGGTTGTTATATCTTCTGTACTTGTTCAAAGTGTACTTTTGTTCTCTTAACAGGTT
>JADKLZ010000166.1:18134013-18151998 GCA_021533235.1 Biomphalaria straminea | reverse complement strand
TAATACTATAGCTCATCTAAGTGACACTAACACATAGATAACACTTGCAAGTCTAAGACTAAGTCACTAAGACAGAGTTAAAGTAAAGTAAAAGACTCTCTGAGTCTCTCTACACTACACTCGTCTCAGTAGACTACAGTCTACACTACAGTAACAGTACTTGTACTTCACTACACTGTAACTGTACAGTCAGCGGTTCAGCTAAACTGTGACCGACTCACTGACTGACTTAGTGACTACTACTACTACAGTACTAGAGATCTAGAATCTAGATCTAACTATAGATTCAATTTATTTAGTAGATTTAATAATTTTTTAAATTAGACTTTAAGTTTAAGTACTCTAGTACTTATATCTACTCCTAGAGACTAGAACTCTACTAGAAATAAGTAGAATCATCTATTCTAGGCTAGGATTCTAGACTGTCTCTAGAGAACTCGACAGTTCTACTCTAGACTAGATCTAGTACTCTTGTAGTTGTAGTTCAAGTTCATTCGGAAGTTGTACGCGACATTACATTAGACTTTAGTCTAGTAATTACGGATCTAGAAAATCTTATTTTTTTTTATCAATGTCTGATTTTATGGATACACATCTATCAAAAATATGCATTTATTCAATTAAAAGTTGAAGATTTATTTTAGATATCTACATTTTGAAGCTGTAAAACAAGTCTTTTCAACATCTTCAAGGGCGCTGCCATTTTGTTTTACACAAAAATTAGGAGCTGTTTTTGATATGGAATCTAGATATATAGGCTGTTATCATACTAATCATAGACATACATAATAATAATACATATATATATTTATTTTATTTATTTAATTTTATTTCATTTATTTATTCATATTTATATAACTTTTGGTGGAAAGAGACAATAAAATATAGCAGCTTGAGTGGACAGCCTATTAACTGTAAGATTTTAAAGAGCTAGACTCTGCTAGACCTTCTCTGCTTACTAGATCTAGATCAAAGGCCTTAGACAGGTCGATAAATGCTTTCTGCACTTTTCCTGAGGTTGACGGATAGAGAAAATTATGTCAATTGTGGATCTCCCTGAGCAAAAGCCGTACTGTGATTCTTGATAGACTCGATCAGCAAGTTTTTGTAGCCTTGGAAGTATCAGTCGATCAACGACTTTGCCGAAAATGCTTATGAGAGAGATTCCCTGTAGTTGTTGCAGTCGCTTCTGTCACCATTGCTCTTGTACAGGGTGATGATCTTTGCATCCCGCTGATCCTGTGGCACAGCACCCTCTTGCCAACATTTGTAGAGCAATTCATGTAGAGGTTGGCTTAGTGTAGTTTTGCATTGTTTCAGAAGACCTGATATGGATATCGTCACATCCATGCAGGCGCTTTGCCGGGAGCCTTTGTTGTCTATCGCTTTGTTGAGTTCTATTAGTGTGGGTACTTCATTTAGTTTATTCATTGTTGGTAACTGGTTGATATCATTAAGAGCTGAGGCAGAGACTGGGAGCTTGCTGTGGCGTAAAGTTCGAAGTAATGTTCGACCCATATGTGTGCAGTGGCGTCACCAGGGTGGGTGTCACCCAATGCGGTAAGATCATTGCAGGGTGTCACCCCCACACACACACACACACAGCGTTGTATTTATTCTTCCCAATAAAAAAAAAACTATCGTTGTTTAGTTCTTTTGTTGCGCACTAATACAGTTCGTTCATTGCTGCTACACAACGTTCAAATATGTATCGATTAGGCCTAAATTTTTTTCTCTGACATATCATCGTTAATTATTGCATACATTAACATCTACGATTTTTTAAATTAGAAACAAATTAAACATCAGCTTTCCTAAGTAAACATTAAACAACCCTTAATGGAAACTTTTTAACATTATAGTCACATGTAGTGCTATTTCCCTGAGGACGACTAATAAAAAAAGCAACTTTATGAAACGTGTATTGGTCAGTACAAAATCGTGAAAAGAAAATATTTTCTTTTAACATTTAAAAGTTAACGATAATTTCCTTTTCAGGATTTCAAACTTGAAAACTTATAAATAACTTTAAACTCAGTATCTTTTAATTGCAACTTCGTTTTCAATAGACAGAATTGCTTGATTTGAAACTCGTTTTTGAAAAGTTATTAATAGATGTTAACTATCTTTAGTTTTGAAAAGCTTCTTTCACTTTTAACGCTACGTTCTTCAAAACATTGCTGCATTCTAATATTCTAGTTTTGGTATTTCTGTTCAAGTATCTTGTCGCCTGCCCCAGTATAAAAGAGGTAGATGCACCCAGCATTACCTCTTGTTCTCTATTCGAATAGTGAATCTGGCATTTTAAGATTACTTTCCTGACATTTTCATACTGTTAAAATCTATTTTTCTGTTGCAATAACATGCTTGTTTGATTAGACAAAGGCTATCTCAATAACGTTTTGACGCTAACGTTTCACATATTTCGTAAAGTAAATGTATAAGAGCTCTAGCTTAGCCACCACTTTGCCAATAAATAACACTTAAATTTGAAGGTATAATAGTAGTATTGTGTTTGGTTGACTTTTTTTTTTTAGTAAATCTTCAAACAAGAATTTAAAAAAAAATATATCAAAACTATAATGGTCTTTGCGCTGCGCCTACATTGTTTTTATTTTCGGAGAAACGGCAAAGATTTTCGCCGTCACACTTTCATCAAATCGTTCTTTCATGGGTATAACAGCAACACGATGAGTACACCAGCGAGTTGTTCATATGACACTATCATTAATTAAAATATCATATCGATTGGTAACAGCGGAAAAGAAAGAAAACCTTTTTTCTAGAAAAACGAGAAGATGTAGATTATATGAATTCTCTGATTAAGAGTTTTGACAACATAGCTTAAAGGGAAACTCCGATGGTTTTGACAATTTTTGATATAATATGCGTTTTGATTTACAGATAATGAATATATTATTCTTTTTTTTATTTGAAATAATAACTTAGTAATTGATGTTTTTCTGACGTTATTTTTCTGCGCATCCAAAACAGTCAGACTTTCACCGGGTTTCTATGTGACGTCACACTAACCTATTAATTTAATCTATTGACTTATTTTATAGCGTGAGACCATAGATACAAATTCTCATTAAAAAAATAAATCGCCGTCTATACGGTTAGATCTAGGATCTTGTAAGCAAAGAACAAAATGCGTATTAAAAGGAGATTTACATGCTTGACTAACCACGGCAGTGTATATTTTCTCGCCTGACCACTTAACACACAACAAACATTATCGCTTGGTTGTCTTGTCATGACCGACTACACGTAGTCTAGACTAGCCTTACACTGACCAGTTTGTTCGAATCAGTCAGACACACGATATATTTACTTCTTGGGATAGGGAGAGGTTTAGATGAAAATGTGTTTTTTTTTTCTCGAGTTGGTTATCCTAATGCTTTTACATCTCTCTCTATATATATAAAACTATTGCATAGCTCTGGACAATACCGTCACTAAGCCTAAGAGCTCGACAGCTACTGTAAGAAAGAAGCGATACGATTGGTTAAATCTAGTTTCCCTTTCAGTATTGTTGATGGAAGTGACGTATGTCTAAGATAAAAACAGAATTTCAAAGAACCCCGTTTTTTAGGAGGCGTGGCAAATTTACTGTCCAATTTATTAAATATAAAAATTTCTAAGCATCTAAATAAAAAATGATATAATGTTTACTATTACAACTTTTTACGCAGAATTTAAATATGTCAATAACTAAAATTTGAAAAACTATGAGAGTTTCCCTTTAAGTAAACGCTGTACATGTCTAGTTAAGTTTCTTTTCTTCATTAATACTGCCTGCACTTCTTCGTGAATCCTTGATATTGTAGCTGCATTACCATGTCCCTGAGCTCATCATATCAATCTCTTTCCAAGCTTTTTAAATTATCAGAATTGATACCATCAGCTTTTGGTCCACTTCAAGAGGAATATCCTACAACATTTCTGTCATTTCATCATTATCATTGCTACTGTTAATATACTTTAGAAATCTTTGCTAGGTGTGATGTAATAAAAGATACTAGAGCAATTATGTCTCTGATAAGTATATCCCTCCGTTGGTTTGCTAAAACGTTTATAAATTTTCTGTTTGGAAAAGTAATGGAAAGTAACTTTTTTTTTTTGCATCGCTGCCTTGCAATAGTATTATTATTTCAGCACTGGGTTATATTTGGATAAAATTTCCACAATCCCAAGAAAAAATTTCATTCTCTAATGAAAAGTCTTCTTCAATTCGCCACCATATACTAACTTTTATTTTGCTAAAAACAATGCGATAGTAGGCAATCTATACATCAATCATAGCAATGAGTTCCAGGTCAATTTTTTGAACTGCCAAATAGTTCCAAATTTGAAAGCCTGATAAATGTTCTTCACTCTTCTCGCGAGATTCTCATTGTGAACATGCCCTGTGTTTATCAAACAAAAAAATCTTGCTATTGATTTTTCCCCCATTTAGAAAAACATTGTTCAACCATTCCTATGCTTTATGATCTAACTTCTGTCACATTTTAAAGTTTGTATTTTTTTTTTAACTTTTTTTTTTTTTTTTGGAAAAGTGCATTTTTTTCCACTCGGGTATCACCCTGTGAGAACCGCACACCCCCCCTAGTGACGCCACTGCAAGTGTGTATTTTTATTTTTTTTTGGTGCCAGTGTTTGGAGCGATGGTGCCGCCAAGATACTACGTGCTGTGGTTTAGTCTTGAAATAGGTATTAGTGACACAGAGGGGAGTCTAGTGAACAAACCTCGAGGAGCCTTTGACCATATTTTCATTTACTTTTCTGACACCAAAACGCCCAATACAGCTGTCCCAGGCAGAGGCGTCAGATCCAACGCATGCATCGAGGTCGCCGAGGATGATAACCTGTTCTGTATTTGGGATCTCACTGAAAGCAGACGAAAGGTTGTCGTAGAACATGTGTTAAGACATTTTGGTAGGAGCGTAGGCACTTATCAGTTACGTGTCCAATAGATGTGTTAAGTGATAGGAGTCTTTCTGAGCCGTTGCACTTCAGCTCTACTGTGTGTGCGAAACCAACGCCGTGTTCCCTCACTTCCCTTTCGTCTTTGCCTTGCTAGAAGAGGTGTAGTCTTTTTCTTGAACAAGTCAGCTAACTAGTTTCCTGGAGGGCAGCAATGTCTACTTTGAGCCTGGACAGTTCATCATTTATTATTGCGGATTTTCTGGCATCTTGTAAGTCTGGTAAGTTTAAATTAAGTATGCAAATTCCATGTGCCCAGTTTAAGAGTGGAGCGCCTCTTTTGTTTTCTTCATGTCGACTGGTATATTGGCTTGTGCCTGCTTTTAAGATTTCGTCCTATCCTCGTGTACTCTAACGAGGAAGACAGGCATGACGGGACAGCACCTTAATAGTGACTTGGGACTGCCCAGTTTAAGGAGGGCGGTAACTATCCATTTGGGATCCTAGGATCCCTCCCACCGACGAAAGTGGCCCCTGGCGCTCTGTTATACGTCAATTTAGCATTTGAGCTTATAACCGGTAACTGCCACTTCCCGTGTTTGGCCGACGCCAAAGGCAGAGCTGGACTGTCCTCTCCACTTTTTGGATTCGGACTTTGAGTAAGTGAGATGAAAGTCTGGGCGTTGGCCATTGTCTATGTTCGGAATGATGTCGCACACACAGCAGTTCCCCCCTCTCCGCGCAGGGAATATCTGATACAGTTTGGGATCAGTAGCGCCGCAGGCTCTTGAAGGCTGTAGCACAGTGTGCAGCAATCTACCTAAGGGTCACCAGCTCCTGATTGTTCCTCAGGGGTGTCTCCCGAAGCCTTTCTCATGTTTGGGTATATAGCCGCAAGGCAGCGGAGGTTTGGATTCAGAGTTTTCCTTCTCCTAGATGGGTAGCCAACCAAGGATGCAAAAATTTACACCTGCTTGGATCTTATTCAGACATACCTTTTTTCAGACACACATTTGGAACCATGCCACCATATAGGTTAAGCCAATAGTACCTTATAGAGTCTTAAACTCCTAGCAGGTTCAACTATTTCATTTATTAGTTTACAAATTCTCCCTAATCTTCTTTTTTTCCCCTGCTGTGCACCATCTCTTAACTATTTTTAAAGTAGAATACTACTTTACTAGTAACCAGTAAGCAGGAGGGGCTCAACCATGGCTGGCTACCCACACAGGAGAAGGAAAACTCCGATTTCAAACATCTGTTGCCTTGCAGCCACACACAATCACGGGAAAGGCTTCGGGAGACAACCCTGAGGAAAAATCAGGATCTGGCGACCCTAAGGCAGTTTGCAGCACCCAGTGCTACACTCTGGCAGAACCTGCAATGCCGCTGACCCCAAACTGTATCGGCACTGCCGTTTCTTTGGATACATCAGCTGCGTGGAGAGGGGGAACTGTGGTGTGTGGGCGACAGGATTATTATGGTCATTAGATTAGGTGTACGGTAATTTGTTAATTGATAGGGCAATATATATATAGACGTCTAGAAAACATCATAAGAAGGGCATCAAAAATTACACTCACAACATTACCATATTTAAAGGAACTCTTTGAACAAAAGTGCCTAAGAAAAATCAGAACTATGTCAGGTCGTCGCGAAGTGGACTGCTGTCTATCAAAACAAGAACGGAGTGGTACAAAAACTCGTTCGTACCTCAGTCAGACTCTAGTAGTATACCGCCACTCATTGATCAGGGAACACGAAAAGCACCAAGATACCTGAATGAATTCTTTATGTTGTGTCTGTTGTATTTATGTGTTACTGTGTATGTTTCTGTTGTGTTGTCTTTATATGAGAAAAAGAGTCCTTGTAATTACAACAAATTTCCGCAAGATTAATATTATATAAAGGGGTATTAGCTTTTATTAATATTACAAAAAGATAACACATCTTAGGCCCTAGATTATTTAGGCCTACTGTAACATAACATATGCCCCGTGTTATTTAGATCTATTTATGCTTTATAATTCTCTAACTAGTCCATAGACTTGTCTTAGTCGTATAGACTCTTGTAGATCTATAAGCCTTAGCTCAAGAACTTATAATTATAAATTGAGGAAACCAATGTGTGTGTGTGTATATGTGTATGTGTGTGTAGAAATGCGAAATGCGGAAAAAGAAAATCGAAAGGAATGAAGAAATAAAAATCTTGGTATCAATTAAAAAAAAATAATAATAAAGGATGATTAAGTCATTATATCATATTTTGATTTTTAAAATATGAAAATAAAACTAAAAATTAATATGTTTCAATTACTTTTATGAAAGAAAAAAAAAAGCATTGTAAAAGTTTGTGTGCTTTCGAGTTTTATGACTACGTCATAACCTTGACATTGGTCACGTTAACGCATAGCTTCATGCTAGTCCCTATCGTGGCGACTTAGATCTAGTATTAATCGAGAGAAGAAATTATTTATTAAGGATAAACAGTCATTGACTTAGGCGTGGGGGGATTATTTAATGTAAAACAAGATATTCTAAAGGTACTAATACAATATATAAAGGGTTTTAAGTCAAATCTAAATGGGTAGGATCTTTGAACCTGACGTCGATAGGAAAAAGGGTGTTGGTTGATCATGACTCAAGCAAGTGTAATAATGAAAACAATAAGCATCTCATGGTTGCTTTCGTTTAGCAAACATTCGCCACATAGTCATAGATCTAAGTGAATATTTATTGTAAATGTAATTAATATAACTTTTTTCTACACTTAAGGGTATAGTCATTCTAGACTTTCGATAAACAACAATGTTTATGCTGCGATAGTTGGAATGAACAAGACAAGATGGATGACAAACATGCGGCTGCGAGGAAGCTACCAGAGAAACAGTCCGAGATTCACTTTGCACTTGGCATGTGCTTTTATTTTGTTTTTTCTCGAAAAATCTTTTACTAGTCTCTAAAAGTAACATATTTCTTTCCACAGGTTTGTGTTAATATTTACTATTTCAGATTTTAGAGCTCTAAGACTAATGAATCTTTGTTGACTCTGCACTTGGCTGACCTACTTCTGGTTTAAGTAGATCTAGATCTACTGACTACTCTAGACCTACTAGACTATATTTCCTAAGCCATTTTGATTGTACAAGTCCAGGTAGGCGGACTTTACCGCATAAACATTAAATTTTAGCCTAGTTTATGATTCCACAAATATTTTATTTTCGTATCGAACTCGTTTTTATATAGGTCTAGATCTAGATCTAGTAGACTCTAGATCTAGAAATCTAGGTCATACGTGTACCCGGCCAGACGATCATGTGACCAGTTGGGACATGCTTAGTTGCTAAATATATCGATAGCTGTAGATATCATTTTTTAAAAGGCAAATATATTCTAGATTCAACTGGGTCTACCGACAAGAGTCCAGCTTTAAAAAACAAACACAAATTTATGATCTAAAAGCTTGTGATCTAGAATATATTTATTTTTATAATTATAGCCTTAGGCCCGTCATTATGATTAGTTTTTACCTTAACCTAGATTAGACTGCAAACTACTTTTTTTTTGGTTAGATTTTAGGCTTCAAGATCAAGTTACAATATCAGTATAATCAGTTTGGTTTAATATGTTTTCATATTTTTGACTGCCTCTAACGTTTAGCAGACAATAACAAAAGGCCATATTTAGATATTACATTTTCATTTATGATTTAGACTAGAGCTAGTCTTTTCTAGTCATGCTGTAATCAATAATTCAATAATGACAATATTATTATTGTTCTGGTAGATAGTATTAATAAAAAAGTGCATGTATAAAATTAACTAGACTAGGTCTATATCTATTAGTAAGGCTTTTTGTTATTTTCATTTGCAATAATTTTAAAAAGTTGTACATCTGCATTTTAATCTTTATATAAATTTACTTAATTTTCTGATGCACCAGTCCACAGGTAGGAGTGCCAAGAAACACAACTCTTGCTTTCACAGTTCAGTCCAATGTGAAGTCATTTTTTGTTAGTTTAAAAATACAATTTACTTACTTCTACTTTATCTTTGTCTAGGAAGTTCTTCAATAAAGTTCCAATGAAAACAAGAAAACAAAGGGATCTTTGACTACATAAACTTAAAACCATATTTGATTACAAATTTATATATACTTCCTGTAAAAAGTTTCAAATTGTTAAAAGGTAGGCATTCTGCATTCAAGATAACAGCATAATTTGAAATGTCCTTTTTCCAACTAAGGAGGTATAGTAGTTTACTTAATGATTTTTTTTATTGTGATGTTAATAAAAAAATTTTATTCAACAAAATTGTGTTGTTGTTTTTTTTCTTAAGAAAAATAGGTATGCATAATCATTAAGCACAAGTACACTTAGTTTTCAAACATTTCTAAGTTACTAAATTAGGGTGTTGTTTTTTTTTTTTTTGGTATTGACTATGTAGTATTCTTTTTACTACATTAAAATTGTTCTGGAAAAAGTATCCTAGATTAAATATTGTAAGACTTCAAATTTTGTCTTTAAAGATTCTTCGTTAAATTGTTTTTCATTTTTTTTAATATCTCATGAGACTTTAAGCATGATGAAGATAAAAATCTTGATAATAGGTTCCCTCGAATGGAACTATATATAACTTGAATTAGCAATAGGCAAAATCTTAATAGTTATAAAGAAACTAGGAAAAGAAAATACCTAATAATTTGCTTCAATAAAACAAAAATTAATATAAAAACTTTTTTTCTTGAAAACTTAAATTTATCTTTACACATTTTGTTGCAGTGTTAAGTACCAGTGCTGCACCTGTTATATTTGTATTGCATTGGCATGGGCTTTAATGTAGATTTCTTTTTCAATTTTAGTATTAGTCTGTAGTAGAATATCATGTTATCAGTACCTACACAAATTTTGGTCTTTCGTTTGTAATTTCTTCTTGCTTTGTAAATGTTCTTCCTTTATAATTTACTGGGATTAACCATTCCAATCTTTTTCAAAACATTTTGTGTATGATATAATAGGGCCAGGCATTCAGGATTATTACATTATTATCAAACTTGCAATCAATGTGAAATACATCTCCACCACAAAGTTGGCATATATAAAAATGGATTCAACCAATTTGATATAAGGTTTGTCGTAACTCCCATGGTATTATGTACAACTAACTAGAATTATTAACAGTATTTTTCTTCAACAGATATTGAATGACTTGAATGCAAGCTTCAGGATAAAAAATGTTACATTTACTAATAATAATGCTTTTTTTTTTTTTTTTTCAGATAACTTGTTCATTCCAATTTTAAACATTTTCATATAAATTTTAAAAGTAATTTTTTTTTTAAATGGAGAAATTAAACAAAAAAGTCATGATCAACTTAAAACCTTTCCATTAAAAAAAAATGTGGAAGTATGGGTAACAGGATGCATGTAAATGACAGTAATGTAACACACATACACACAAAGGGACCCCACAATTGCATATAGATATGAAATTATATGGCAGTATTATAAAACAAAAATCTACAATCTATGGTCCCTTTATTTTCCAAAAGGTCATATGGTAAAATATACTGTGCAGTATTATGTACAATAGAAAAGGTGTGCTGTAAACCTGTTTCTGTGTAAAGTCACTATTGTATGGGCAGATCAATCTATCAACAACATATTTAAAAATGATTTATATCAGAGGGAAGCATATTCTAATCTTTAAAATAAAAGGATATTCCATAGGCTACTTTTTTTAACTAACTTTTTTTTTTGTCTTATTGGGAACTACATGCACAAGACTAGTTGCATAGTCTGAAAAATGTGATGGGCCTGCAAAGATTGGGAGCACATGAGACAACCATACTTGGCCTCATCATGATAGAAGCTATATAGGTTTGAATATGCTATTAGAGAACAGTGTTGTGCCTTTGTTTATAGTTTGCGTGATTGAGATTAAAAATTAACTCATGGTGCCCCTGCTGCTGAGAGGAAGAAGAAACTTATCTCATATTTTTTTCACTGCCACCAGCTTACTGAATTCTATCTTATCTTTCACAACTGCAGCGTTTTTGGTAGAGAGGATTCAGCATCTAAATCCCTTAGTGATATGAAGGTTTATGATGGTGTGCTAAAAACTACAAATATTAGTTTCGTTAAAGTACCGGTATATCATTTTTTTCATGAAAAAAAGTAAAACAAAATTTACGATGTTTATTAAGGGCAGAAAATTGCTAAAACAAAATTCATTACAAAACATTTTAATTGAAATATAAATGTAATTGAAACCTTTATTATATACTTTCTTTAATTTATTAGGGCAACTGATGAGCAAGATGTGTTGATTGACATTGGTTATAAGTCCTATTTGCTTTAAAAAGAAAGCAATGGTAAGTTTAAAAAATTATTGCTCTGATGTAAATTATAAAACTAATATATATATATTTATACATGTATTGTTTAAACATTTAACAAGAAGCCAGTTTTCTAACATTGTTTTCTGTGACTTAATTTCAGCCTCCCATAGATCCTCAACAATTACTCAAGGCTCTAGGTTCACTCTTAACTCCTCTAGGTGGAATTAAAGGACCACAAGAAGCCACTAGAATAGCCAGGTATTTGAAAGCATTTAAATTTACTTCTATAGTAAACATCTGTACTGAAATAACCTCATTGGCTCTTTTGTAAACTTAAAGTTTCTTTTTTTATCATAAATATCTCTTGGACAAATCTAGTATGGTACAGTCCATGATAAAAAAATTAGTAGCTTTTATTTTGTATTACATTGTCATATCTGTGTTGATTGCTCATAGCAGCTGTATTTTTCTATATATTATTTTTTCAGTTTAATGAAAGATGCTACAAAATTAGTAACAAGATGTATATATTTAAATATACTTAGAGTTACAGACTCACAAGAAGCTTTATTGAAGTAAGTCATTACATTTAGTAAGGGGGAGGTGTGAACTTGCACAGTTTTATTTAAAGGCCAAAATTAAGAAACAATAGATTTTAATGCAGGCAAGTCCCAAAAAGCCTGTGGAGTCCTGACCGCACTTCCCCGTGGTGGAGGCTGTCCAGGCCTGAGCAAGCTATGATAGCACAGTGCAGGACAGGCCACTGTCCTGTTGGCTCATACTTTTCACAGCTATGGCCAAATTTAGATTCACTGTGCCCCCGCTGTGGGGAAGAAGAGGAAACCGTGCCTCATTCTGTTTGACTGCCCCAGACTTGCTGATCTCCGCCTCCGCCTGGGAAACCAAAAATTCTCTACCTGTATGGTGACGCCTATGCACTACTCAAGACAGCAGGGTTTCTGTCCAGGGCTTTTGCAAGAGAGGATTCAAGCCTGTCAAGCCCTCACTCAAATGGAGTAATATGAATTCAATTGAATGCAGATATTTTTAAATTCATGCTCAATCTCTGAATGAGGAAGCATATCTCAGCCATAAAATGGTAGAGTAGGTATTATACACCATATACAAAGCCCCCCTCCTCAGTACCATTATTGGTTGTCATGTATCAATCAACTTTTGTTCATGAAAAAATGTGGGAAATATCTTAAAGTTTATTAATGGCTAACTAATTGTGAGGTACCAGTAGAGAATTTTTATCCTTATCTAAGATTCTATAATAACTTGATTGAGTCTGCTCCCATTTCCTAATTCAGCCAGGTGTTATAGTAACCAGTACTTATAGTATTGGGAAAAATTTGAAATCTATTGATCCTTAAGTTAATCTTTCAACACCATTGTAATATTTTATCATACATGGTACTTTGGTTACTTTAAAGTTATGAAAGAGACTTTAGTATAAACATTTTTTTCTTCAAATTTCTTCTTTATTTTTATGAAAAAGATCTTTTAAATTTTGTATATTTTGAATTGAAAGATTCATAGAAGTTGGAGGCTGGAATACTTTGAATTCCTGGTTAGATGTGGCACGTAATGACAGCAATGATCCATTGCTAGGTGAACTCTTGGAAGTCTATCTAGTCATGCCAGTGACTGTAGTTGTACTTAAACAGAATAGTGCTGCCAAGACAATCAAACAACTCAGTAAAACTGAGAATGAAAGTAAGCAAATAATTCTGTTCAGGTCATTTGTTTATGAAAAATTAAAGGCTGTCAGAAAACATAATTTTTTTCTCATATCTATTTTTTTTTTTAATTTTAAAGATTCTTTTATTAAGTTATTTTCTTGACCATTCACTTAAATACAAACATAATCGTCTTACTTTTAATTTAACCTTTTTTTTTTTTTCATTTCTTAATGGATAAGTTCCTGTTTACATTGTCATAGAGAAATAGGTTTAATTAACTTTTTTAGTTAGATAAATGTAGATACAAACTACAAAATACAAACTTAGAATAGGTTGAAATTTATCTGATAACCAGCTCAATAGAATCTCAATAATTGCTTATAAAACTGTCTAATGGCTTTAGTTATAACTAATATTTTTTAAAAATATATTTTGGTAAATGAATCAAATGATACTCTATGAAAATAATATTCTTTTTAAATTTTCCAGAAATAAAGAATTTATCAATGAAACTTGTTGAAAGTTGGACTAAGACAATACGTGGACAATCGGAAGCAGAAGATGGTAATTACTTATTTAAGCAGTCTACAGTATACGTTTTATTTATTTAAGCAGTCTGAAGTAAAAGTCTTATTAAATTACTATGTATTTATAATACTAAGAAAATTAATTTATTGCTTTTTTTTTTTCTTTTTTTTTTAATCAGAAAAAAAGAAGAAAAAGAAATTGAAAGAAAAAGAAAAGTCAAAGGAAAAAGAAAAAAGTGATAAAGACAAAGAGAATGACAAGAAAGATAAAGAAGTCAAAGATTCTGAAAGACCTAAAATTCGTGACTCTAAGGAGTATAGTCGAGAGAAAGATAAAAAAGAACGAGATAAATCAAAAGAGAAAGATCGTTCAAAACGTGATAAATCCAAATCCAGTTCAGACCCAACATCGAAGACATCATCCTCCTCCTCATCTGATGGTAGAAGTAAAGAATCTTCCAAAAGATCTTCTGTGGATGAAGTTAAAGCATCACCCTCTTCCAATTCTACAAATAAAAACTTAGAATCAGACTTTTTGAAAGATGAGGATTCTAAAAGAAGACCTAAGACCGTGAAACAACTTAATACAAAATTTAGATCCACCGGCTTATTTGATGAAGAGGAGGAGGAGTCTGCTGAAAAATTGGACCAGTCTAAAAAGAAAAATGAAAAGGCTGGACTAAAAAGAATAGGGTAATTATGCTTTTTTATACATAAACTCAACATCTTTATACTATAAAGCAGTGGTTCTCAACAGGGGCAAAAACACCTTTCTTCCTCCTCAATGTCATGAAAATGTGGGGCGCTGGGGACAAAGGGGGCACTAGCAAAGCACTCAGCACAAAAGACCATGCAGAGCTGAAAGAAGAAACTGTTAGGTGCTCTGAAACAAAATGAATAAAAAAAATAGTTAGCAGTAGTGAAGTAAAGATTAACATTATTCGCTTGCTTCTAATTTTAGGATAGAAACTACATGTTAATATATTATGTAAATTTTAATTTTAAAAAATCGACAATGTCGACCAAGAGAAAAACCTGCCAGTATACATTTACTTATTTTTCCTTAGTTTTTATTGAATTGCCACAAGTTAAACATTTAACAGCGTGTCTACTTTTCATTAAAACATTTTCAAATGAGGCTATGAAGACAGGTCGTCTACAGGAACATATAACAAGCTGCTCGACAAAAAGGACAAATTTATAGAGTACTTTAATGAGCAATTAAAAATGCTTGACCATTCAGCAATATTTAAAAACCAGCAAAGAAGTAGAAGGTTTAGTGGCCTTTTACAAAATTGTAAATCTTATTGCAATGTATTGATGAATATTGCAGCTTTAAGGGAAGTTATTTCCACAATAGGGATTGATGAAATGGCCAGTGATGTGAAGCCACAAGGAAACTTCAAATTATAAAATTTTCCTTATAAGTGGTTTAGTCAATGTTATCAGGTTACATACAATATGTTCATGATGTTTATGAGGAGCTTTTTTTTTGTCTGAAAAACTTAAATTGCCCAAAAGTTGAACCATTTTCTTCTTGAAAGATTTGTGTGTGTGTAAAGAATAAAATGCCATTACAAAATTGTGTAGCTTATGCAAGTGATGGAGCACCATCAGTGCTTGGACACTAGAAAGGCTTAATAAGTTATATGAAAAAACATATTTTGAAATGTTTACAATTCACAGAGTGTAGCATAAAAACTGTAAATAAAATAGAAACCCATGCCAAAATGATGGCATCTTTCAACAGTTGTGTGAAACAAATGATGAGCAAAATGTTCAAATCTTATTGAACACTAAGGTTTGTTGCTTTCAAATGGGAATTAAATCTTACCTTCAAACTCTTTAATACAATTAAGGATTTTTGAGAAAAGGACAATTCATCAGCTCACAATGAGAAGGTTAAAAAAGTATATATATAGCTCCTCCTTCGTGTTCGAAGATGAGCACATTTCTCATTTCCTATGGACTCGAAGATGGCTGTAGAGTCCAATCCTCGCTTTGAAAAGCCGGCCGCATATGTGGCATGGGTGAGTTTTGTCAGTTGCAGATGAGCCTGCTTTTTCTCTCTGCTTTCTGTTGGTTCGGTGTCTATCGCACTGGCCACTCTACTTGCTTCAAATCTTGAGACTCCAAGACTCACAGCTTCTCGCCATGCGGAGCGATCTAGAGCTAGTGCTTCCCAGCCTTGAATGTCGATACCGCATTCCTTGACGGAGCTCCTGAGGGTGTCTTTGTAGCGCTTGTATTGGCCGCCTTGGGAGCGCTTTCCTGTACGCAACTCTCCATACATAAGTCGCTTGGGAAGGCGATTTTCTGGCAATGCGGACTACATGTCCTGCCCATCGTAGTTGGGATCTTTTTACTGTCGCATTAATACTGTGCATGTTGGACAGCTTTAAAATTTCTGTGTCTGGTATGTGGTCAGACCAACACACCTTATGGATACTCCTTAGACAGCGTAGATGGAAGGAGTTTAGCTTTTTGGTGTGGCGGGAGTATAGGGTCCATGACTCTGATGCATATAGGAGTGACGGGAGAATTACAGCACTGTAGACTTTCAGTTTTGTGGTTAGACTGAGTTCTCTCCGTTGCCACACTTGTTCATGAAGTCTGCCAAAAGCAGCACTGGCGCGAGCAATACGGAAGTCCACCTCATCATCTAGGTTGGCGCTTGCTGATATGGTGCTTCCCAGATAGACAATTTTTTTTTACATTTGCTAGTTTCTGGCCATCTATGAGTATGTCTGGTTCTGTGACAGCTTTATTTGGAGGAGGTTGATGCAGCACTTCTGTCTTTTTTACATTAATGGTGAGTCCAAAATTTGTGCAGGCATTGGCGAAGAGGGACAGGCTCTTTTGAAGGTCTTCTTTGTTGGCAGCATTTAGGGCACAGTCATCTGCAAATAGCAGCTCTCTGATGCAATCGAAGTTTACCTTGGTCTTTGCCTTGAGTCTCTGAGGTTAAAAAAGATGTTTTACATGGCAGACATCTTATGCAAATGAATGAAATGAACCTGCGACTTCAACGAAAGAAATTGACTTTTATCGTTTTAAACTTAATGATTGTCTTTTTTAATGAGCCATTAAATCTCTTTTGTCATAATGTTTCAAGAAAAGAGTTTAACAATTTAAGATATAGTAAATTTATACATTTGAAACATGGATAAAATTGTTTTTAAACATCTGCCAAAAATTAAATTTTTATTTTAACCATTTCCCTCAAATTAAATGGTTGAAACTGAATTTAGTACTATAATAAACTTAAAGTGTAAGCAAATAAATAAACTGTAGCCACAGCTGTCAAACTGCATGAGGCATAGATTTCATTTTTTTAGAGCATTTGAAAATAATAGAATAATAAATAATAAAACTTAATTTAAAATTAAATCTAAAAATAGTAATGTTCAGTTGTTTAAAAAGGGGAACAATTCAAATGATATATTTTTTAAAATCAAGACATGGAGAGTCATTTTTGTGTGAAATCTTTGTAAGTTATTTTACACAATTTCTTTATAATAGTTTTCAAATTAATTATCTGACACTGGCAATAGATCTAGAAACTGAGGAGACTTATGATTCTAAAATATCATTTTGTTAAAGCAATGAGAAAACTGCCAAATCAGACAGATTCTATCCTAATTTTTTTTTTATTGCTATGGTAAATGTGTGTTGTTGAAAATTAGCTTATACCCAATGCTTTATATATACATTTTCCAAAATTATTTTACTAGTATGGATGTCAAAAGTGAAGAATCAATTGAAAAGAAGCCTCGATTGAACCTGACAATGCCATCTTTGACATCAGTTACCAGTGATACAGGCTCTACAACACCACCTGAAGTTACCCATGGAAGAATTAAAATTATTCCACCTAAACGAGGTGATTTTTTTTCTAGATTATTCCCTAAACTATATTTTTATATAGGTTTACATTTACTCTTTTGCACTATTTAGTGCTGTAGAAGAGATACAGTTAGCAACAAATTTGGCTTACTACAAGAAATACCTTTCACTCATGTACCACTTCATAGCATTATATAAAATTTTATCTAATTCATAAAATAATTGATTATTGTTGCAATTATAATTGCACAATATATTTTGTAGGCTTTTGTAGAGCTCTTCTTGTATCATCATCATCATCATCATTCCTTTGGGTTCCTCATTGAACATAGGGCCTCAACAAAAACACGTCACTCTCCACAGTCTTTTGCTAGTTTTTTATGGTTTCCCAGCCCTTTCCTGTCCTCTTGGCTTCCTTCTGTGTACTGTGTCACCATGTTCTTTTTGGTCTTCTTGTATAAGATGGCAATTAAATACAAAATGGTGGAACATCTCACAGACACAGAGAATTTATTTATTATGATAAAAAAATATTTCTCATATTAGTAAATCATGAAAATGTACTTGTTAGTTGTAAATCACATATTAAATTACTAGTACAGTTGATTTAATGAAAAGGGTGCAAATGATGTGTTATAGAGAATTGAAAAAAGTATAGTACT
>JADKLZ010000166.1:18123675-18134003 GCA_021533235.1 Biomphalaria straminea | reverse complement strand
ATTGAAAAAAAGTATAGTACTGTACTTCTATTCTACTTGTGAATTGTTTGCTTGCAAATAATGAAACTACCTAACTTTCTGAAAAGTATGTATTTTATGAAGACATAAAGGCTTTCCATACTATACTATGCATTTTGTTGAAGATGACAGCAACAGTAAGTTCATTACCAATGCACCTTGTTAGAAATATTGAAAGACATCTTTTAGTCCTTCATGTGATATTTTAGAAGCTTGTGAATGGCACAGATTTTGGAGGGGGGGGGCTTCCATGATGTAAAAGAATTATCCAAAACTGCTATGTTATTAGTACCGAGTTTTCAAGGCTCTACTGTATCACCCTAATACATCCTGTTTCTTGAGGACTAAAAATAAGACTTCTTTCTCATTCACACTTTCCAGTCGCATGACTAATAATCATAACATTTTCTATCATATCTCTTGTGTACCATGCACAATCACAGTAAAGAACCTTATTATTTATTATGACTTTTTCTAATGACACATATAACTTGTATAATATTATCAAAAGGTTCCAACTAATGATGTTTATTGCAATATAACTTTGAAGAATATTCCTACATTATTTCAATTTCTTTTCCTTTGATTAGCTCCAGCCCACGAAATACAGGAAAGTAATGTGTTCATGGATGCTCTTCAACAGTCGACTGTCAGTGGAGTAAAGAGGAAAAAGAAGTCTTTGGTTTCCCCATCTATCACAGGTCCTCCATTGTTGATAAAAGGAAGCTCAGCCACATCTCCACCCCCAGCCTCATCTCCCCTCGCTACTTCACCGCCACTGATCACCAGCTCTGCAGAAACAGAGGCAACATCCCCACCTTTGTTGTCACCCACCACAGCTATGGCACAAAAGCTCCCATCAGTTCCATCTGTAAGTAATGAAATGAAAGCTTTACTTTCAATACTACTTGTTGAACTTGAAGAAATGCTAGTTTAAAACAAATCACACAAAAAAAAAATGTTATGTTGTTCCGATTACTCAACTGTAGAAGTGTAGAAGAAATTGTTTTACAATCTATTTTCCTCTTTATATTATATTATATTATATTTTCCTCTTGTTAGGGATTTTACTGTGGCAAAAATAATTTGTAATGACAATTTTCAAGTCAAACTTGAAACAAACATTCGGGTAACTTGAGTTTTGAATGAATGAATTAATTTTTGTTTGCTTGTTTTATAAAATATTAATGTTTTTAAATGATCCTACATCCCCTAGTTTTATCGAGATACTTTAGAAGATGTACCAGAGAGCTCAGCAGATAAGAAAGATGGTCTTGGGGCCAGTGACCAGCCACCTTCATTAGAACTTATGGAGATAAATGAACCTGAACAAGAACCAGAAAGTCAAAATGGAAATCAGTCACTCATGGATACTGATGGTAAGTTATTCCTTTTCTGTTGAAATATTCACTTGAAATCATTCATTGAATCTAATGATTATACGGCTGGGAATGACATTTACACTAGTAGCTATTTAAAGAGTCTAGTAACAGCAAAAAAAAAACAACAAGAGGTCTTTTAGGAGTTTATTTATAGAGTCTTTGGGTTTTGTGTTATTTAAGGTTTTTAAGTAGGAGCAGGATTTTAAATGTTTGTCTATTCTTGACATTTCAGAACCTCCACTAGTTAATGAAGATAACTCAGAGACCAAGCCAGCCAAGCCAAAGAAAAATAAAAAAAGTGTCAGCTGGGCCAAGGATACCAGCCTGGAGGAATATTTTTACTTTGAAATGGATGAAACAGAGAGAGGTTTTTTTTTTGTCATCACATTAATGTATACAGATGATCTTGAAGCCTGGGTCCAAAATTCCAGTCTGATTGGGAGTTATAAATTTCAAACTTTGCATTCCCTTCTCTGTGTTCATGCCACTGACACATACATAGAGTGAGACCAAGTCATATCTTTCAAAATTCCCCTTACACTGATGAGAATGAAACCTGAATTTATCAACTCTTTTCTGTTGCAGTTCTGAAGCTGTTCAGTTTTTGACTTATTTAGCTGGATCCAATTCCTTTGGTGAAATGATTAACTTAGACATAAACAACAATTTGTTGACATGTCTCCAACAATGTTTCTTGACCTTGTTTTTTTTTTTCTTCATATGGAGTTATTTTTCAAAAGAAAAATAAAATGGTGTTCTAGATTATTAACAATTGTATCCCCTTCCCAGACATGCCTACCGTCCCGCATTATGCGGAACCGTCCCGCAAAATCATCAAAAAAGCTCGCATGTCCCGCCGTTCCGCATTCGCGATTTTTGTTCCGCCAAGTCTGAATCCCGACAAAAAAAAAAAAAAAAATCGCCGTTTTTTCATTATTTATTAATAGTGCGAAATGAAAATGCCCACTGCAAAATAAAATATATAGGTCTGTGTTTATTGTTTACATTTAATCTCCACCCGAACCTGATGTGTCCAAATTACGGAGATAATCAGATATGGTTGAGCTAGATTAGATCTAGAATCTAGATGTAGATCTATGCCATCTATGTAGTACATACATCTGGTAGTCTAGATCTAGATCCATTTTTAGAATCTAGCAAGAATAATCCAAATGCTTCATTCAAATCCCTTTCCTTTCTTGACAATGGATCCAGATGACCAGATCTAGTTTAGTACTAGTAGTAGTACTAGTAGTAGTACTCAGTAGTAGTTATTTACTAAGTTAACTAAGTTTAAAGTTACTAGGTAACTAGATCTAGGTCTAGTAGTACTAGTAGAGAGAGACTAGACATCTATTTCCAACTCAAGTCTCATTCAGTCAACTGATTATTTAGTATTATTTACTTATATTAATTTTTTAATAGATCTACTCACCTACTAGATAGATCTATACTTATAGTTGCTAAAAAAGGCTAAAAGGATTTAAACAAAAAAATGTATAGATTCTAATCTAGATCTAGATCTTTTACTAAAATACTTAACAATACTTAGGCTAAGTCTAAGTCTAAATTACTTTCTAGATCTAGATTCCAGAAGACAAGTCTGAGAAGTATAACTAGAAATAGACTTTGACTTAGGATTTAGATTTTAGATCTAATAGACCCTTTAATAGTAGAATTAGTCTATTAGAAGATGATAGATCTAGATGTAATAAATTTAGTTCTCAGTAAGTCTGTAGATCTAGATCTATAATTAATTATTATAATTTGTGTCCTTTTAGACTTAGAGCCCTAATAGAGGACTGTTAGTTCTAAATTATTCTAGAACTAGAGACAAAATTTAGAGTAGAGGATAGCTCTAGACACTAGAGTCTAGAAAAGGCTGATAATCAAGTCATACAAGAAGATCTACTTCTAGACTTTAATATATAATCTAGTTTAGTTACTAGATTTAACTAGATCTAGTTATATAGTTCTAGTAGTAACAAATACAAAATAGAAACATTAGAATCCATTTTGAATGAATTCATGATATGGAGCATTATTATAGAGTTAGAACTATTGATTGGATTGCATGTTTAATTGTTTTCTGACTTTGAATTACCGGTATACTATTTACATGTCATGTATAAAAAGCAAACCAAGCATGGTTATTAAAGTAATAATTACAATTTTATTTATTGCCTGCAGCACGGCTGCCAAATGTAAGTTTACGCGTTTATGTTCCACATTGGGGCCCAAAGTTCCACATTTTCAACCTGAGTGTTCCACATTCTGGGTATTGGGGGTAGGCATGTCTGCCTTCCCTTTCAACTAGTCTACAATTACATGCCTTGATGAATTGATCAATGAATTGTCTTGGCTTGGTTTTGATCATTCACACTTGTCATTCTAAATGAAAACATAGCTTAGGATTCAAGTTAAAATGTAAATTGCACTGTATTTGTTCAACTTTTGATGAGCTGCTATTGAGTTAATGTAATTGTAATGAATCAATCAATGTTTATGTTCTAACAGAAAATGTGAATCGACCAAAGACTTTCAATGAGATGAAGAAAGAGGAGATGTTGCTAGATAGGAGGGTGGGTAGAATTCTATTTCTTTTAATAATGGAAAGGTTTAGATTAAATTTATAACTCAAATCTCTTCTAATGTCTAGCTTTGGTCCTAAATTGTAATCTAAAATGTGTTTCTGTCCTCAGGCAATGGAGTCTGCTAAAAGGTTTAACAATGATACAATGGTGGAAGTATTGCAGGTAAAAACTTGTCATTTCTACATTTTGTTCCAGTGACCAATGATAAGGATGAGTTGGTTAACAAAAGGACTTGGCAGGTCCATAGAGTTTTTAGTGCCTCTCATAATTATGAAGTTACTTATTAGAAAATTACTTATTAGAAAATAAGTCTCCTAGAATTTTTTAATTGAGAAACGTTTTTAAAAAATAGGATTTAAATTACATTGAGAACCAGTCAAGTCCATCCACACTAAATTTGGAAAAGTGAATGTGAATGAATGTCATTAATAGTGAAGGAAGGCAATAGTGTTGGAGATTGAAGTGGAAGCTATTGTGCCATGTGTTTGTTTCAAAATGTAAGATGGCCTACTTGAATGTTAAGGAGGTTCACATAAATATGTTTCCTTTGTTTTAGTGGAAGCGACCTAAGCCTATAGATAATGTCATTGTGGTGGTGGAGCCTGGCTGTAACAGTCAAGAGAAGAAAATTCAAATGGAGAGAGAGAAAATCATACTGTGTGCTCTTTTCTTTAACAAGTAAGGAAAACTTTTGTAAATGTTCAGGTTATCATTATAGCCACACTTCAATAGTGACATTTAATTACCTTAGACATTAGTGTCTTTAAAAAAAAAAGTTAGTAATAGAGACTGCTGAACCAAAAGAAATATATTTTGATTTTTTTTAAATGTATTGTCAAAATAATATTTTGTAATAGTTGTTTTAACTTTTAATGGTCAGGCAACTATATATTTATATTATGTTGTATTTTTTTTAAATAAACTTTTCAATTGTATTTTTAAGTTAAATATAGAAATTTCTTTATGGTATGATTATATCTAATGACACTGGCTGTTCATATTCTTTACAGAAGTAGAAAAAGATGTCAAAACAAACAAACAAATCCATTTCTTTCTTTCTTAATTTAAAAAAAAATGTGCTTACCTTTCAAATAATGGCTATTGTGTTGCATACTTTCAGGGTGCCAGATACTCCAAATGAACCAGATTTGGAACTTTCTAGTGATAAAATAGACACTCAAATAATTCCTCTGGAAGATGTGAGTATCATATTTTTTTCTGTGCTGAGACATTTATAGAACTTATTTCGATTTTCTTGAAAATTGAATAGATCACTTATATTCATGGTGTTGTCTATCCCAACAGGAAAACGGCTCTTGTACAGAGTATGAGCACACATACAATGGCAATGACCCGTCATCATTACCCTATGACCCTGAATTTGGAGGTCTTCCACTTCAGAACCATGGTCCACCAATGAATCAAGTAGGACCTATGGGAGTGGGTATGATGCCCCCAAATCTTCATGGCGGTGGTATGGGCATGAACATCCCCCCAGCTATTAGTCATATTCTTAGTACATTGCAGCAACAGGCTCAAGAGACAAGAGACCCAGTCATGCAGAACCTTCAAGGAATGCTCACTAGTGTTTTGGTTGGTTACATTTTTACTTACTTGACAATGTGTATAAATAATTCTCTTGAAGCAGCTTAACATTTGTACTGCATTCTTTTAGGGGATGGGACCATTTTTTTTTTTCCCTTTTATTTACTTGTTCTACAGATACCTACTAATTCATGGTATTCTGTCCTCCAGACTTAATCAGACCTGGTGTTTAGGTAACTAGGCGCGGCCTTACTCTCTTATGCTTGTGGGTTTCTCTTCATTATATACCTAATGTATCCAATCCAGCCCAGGTTTCTCATTCTGATTTCTTTTTCAAATGGTTTAAGTCCTAAGCAGAAGATTTTACATTACTGACAAATCTGGTCTTTTACCTTTACCCATCCTTTAATCTGTTGGGGCACCATAATAATAATTTTATTTATAAATTTAGGCTCAAGGCATTGTAGTAACATTACAAACACAAGACATGGCCATGCAAGATTAGTCGACCGTCTTTCTCCATTCCTCTCTGTATTTGGTCAGTCAAGCAGAAAAATGATTCACGAGACAGCTGTTGATCAACTAAGTGTCTGCTCCATATAACCATATTGCATTCACATTAAAATAAACAGACAAATCTTGGTCATCTAGAAGAACTCAAGGTCTATATTTTCTTGAGCGCTTTGCCTATTTTTCATTAGAAATTGGCTTCTGTTCTATTGCTTTATATTAGTATCAGTTTGTACAACCCACAAAAACTTAGAAGTTTGAAATTAAATTTTGAAGTTAAAAAATATGAATAAGTTGTGCAACAGTTTCCTCCTTTTTTAATGTTTTTTGGTGTTGGTGATGGAGTTTTACCAGATGAAACTAATATTATCTATTTAGTGAAAGTCATTAACTAGTTAGGAATCACTTAAATAAAAAATTATTAAATTATTTATATGTAACTTTAATAAGCTAGATCTATATTATTTCTTCTTTTAATAGCAAAATACTAATCCTCAAGACAGTGGTATGCTGATGGACAGAATACTTAATGCATTAGAACCTTTTAAAAACCAAATACCAGGTAGGCATATTACACAAATCCATAATTTAATTAGATCTAAAATAAAAATCATTTTACTGTACAATTTGAGAAAATGGATTCAGTAGAAATGGTCACAGAAGTCTTAAAATCTTATGGTGTTTTGTAAGGTTTTAGATAATTTACATGAAAATACATTACATCTCAAAGCTCAAAATGTTATGAACAAATTAATGTAAATATTTTTTCTCTCACAGGTCTAAGTAATCTAATCAACTCTGTTATTGGCAATGGAATGGAACACAATGGGCCACGTTTTATTGGCCCCAACCAAATGGGCAATCCACGTCATGGCTTGCTGGGTTCTGCTCCACCAGGATTCAACATGATGGGAGGTGGAGGAGGAGGAATGAGGCCTCCAATGGCAGCAGGTGAGAACAGACAAGGTATTGCACTCAGCTTGTGGTTGAATAGAAAGTTAATAGCACTCATTACAAATTGTCATGTAGAGTTGTGCATTGCACTTGGAACCCTAAGGCCAACCAAAGGGAACAAGAGCTCCCCGAATGAACAGGTGTCTCCCATACACCATTCTGTCTGACGAGGTGGTGGGTGAGACTGGGTTAAACTAGAAGTTTAATTTTTCTTTCGCTTCCAGTGTCACGGACGCTCCAGACTAATGGACTAGAGAAGCTGCCAGAGGCCACCTGCATTGGGGCCCCCATTATTTTCCTTTATCTACCAGGCTAACCGTGCTGGACATGCCATTTATGTAACAACCTCTTGAGGGACAGTGCCTGAATGTTGAGAGATTGCTGTGGGAGCTCTTTTAGATCCCCGCACAGTGCAATGAGGATGCTATCGCACCCTCTTCCACACCTTTTACACACAATATATTACCAAAGAAACTACAATAGCACACCATACCACAGTCTCACTTAAACATTACATGGGAAGTTTACTTAGAAATTTGTTACAATGTTTATTTTTAAAATGAATTTTTAAAAATATAATCTAAATCTAAAAAGCGTAAATGTGACACAAATACTATGTCAACACCATGATAAAATCTAATGTGACACAAATTTTATTTTATTTTTTTTTTTTGAAACCACAAACCTTTGTTAGTCTACGAAAGTAACTAAACGTGATGTGGGATTGATGTATTTTAGAGTTCCCTCAGTAGGTGACATTAATTTGCTAACTTGGTAACTTCAAGAAATATTGTGCATGATACTGATGTTTTATTTTCTTGCCATACAGGTCCAGGTCCAGCGAATATGATGAATAATAAAGGAGGTGGGATGGGCGGTGGTAATTTTTTTATGCCTGGAGGAGGTGGTAACAACATGCGTATGCCTGGTCCTCAGTGGGGAAGAGGTCGTGCAAGACCATTTGGAAATAGAGGTAAGGGACCATGTTTTTAGTAGCTCTTGTGTCTTGGTTTTTATGTGTGCTAAAAAGAATGAAACTATTGGTTTCTACATTCTCTTTAGTGTTACTTGTTTGTTGATCATCAAGACAAGTATCTAAAAGAGCAAACATTAAGACAGTTTGAAATGTTTAAATAAGGTTCCACCCTTAACAAGTTGTATGATAATAAACTCCACTCGTGGTAGTCAAAACTTTTTTTTGTCTGTTTATGAAACTTTATGCAGTATCTAGTAGCTGATAGTCTGCAATGATTATCCTTTGCCTCTAGAGTGCTGCAAAGTAGCAATGTATAAACTAAAGTATAATGGAAACTAAAGTATAATGGTTTGGTATACTTGCAAAGTATTCACATGGGTGTCGACCTGTGTGGGGAGTGCATTTTGTAAAGGTTGACTACAAGTGGTCCACACTGAAGTCACATTTTCATTTGACTGTCTGGGAAATAAGAAGGAAAGTTTCTGAAATATCCATACTATGATCATCTTCTGTTAACATTGAACTTAATACAGTTGTATGTGAATTTTCTGAGTTTATGATTTCAATGTACACTATGTTTTGAAAAAAACTTGTGTTTGTAAATCCTTAGTGATGCATTGTTTTTGATCTCTATTTGATGATATAACCAGGACAGTTACTACGTATAAAAAAAAAAAAAATGTTTTCATACTGTATTTTTTTTTTCATTATATCAAATTAGGCTTCTATACTTGACATTATGAAAGGAAATGAAAAGCAATTAAAATTTTTTTTTAAAAGTATTTTGCTAGTCCTGACGACATTATGAATTTTTGTAAATTGTTTATAGTTCTCATGTCTTTTAAACTGTTTTCTGAAACACTGCACTCATCTTTGAAATTGATGATATTGCAATTATGATTCAACAATGTCACTGTTTCTTCCACCAGGTGGTATGCGTAATGCTATATGCCAGTTTTTTGTGAAGAAAGGCAACTGTAAGTTTGGTGATGTCTGCCAGTTCATCCACCCAGGGCCAAACTCTTAGCAGGACCTTTGCTCTTTAGGTTTTATTCTAATTTGTAAATCAGTATTCATTTTAAATAAAGTTAAAGCGCTGAACATTCCTCTCTGAGGAATGGCACTGTAAGAATGTGTTTGCTTTCACTGTGATCACTTCCATTGGTGAGGTCTATATGGAAATTAGTTGGTATAATTTCTAGGAAATGACTGCATTTATACAAGCAAAAATTGAATGATTAGTTACTAAATGATTAATGCTTTTTAATAAATTGTTTTGAGTTGTTTTTTTTAATGACAGTGTTGTTGTTGTTTCAAAAATATCAATACTTTAATGAAAATAATGTATCTTTTAATTTTTAGAATATATTTGTTGATTTTTTTTCAATCTGTTCAATACAATATCTGTATGTTTTGAGACTTGAGCATATATATAAGTAGACTTATGTGTGCACAAAGTAGATGTATGACTGGTCATACTGCAATAGGACATCTGTACTGTATATATTGGTAAAGATCATCAGTGACTGGTCCTACTGCTACATTGTGTATATACATGATTGATATTAGTTTGGCATTCTGTACACAGGCTAGTAGACAACTCTATATTCACATGTGCCAAATGTTGGGTGTAGATAATGTACATACTGCTCTAGACCTATTCATGTTGTTGTCAAATAAATACAACAATTTTTGCCATAAGTCATCCTGGTTCTTTGGTTATTACAGTGTGTGTATATTTTCTTAAGGAATTACTTTGTCTATAGTTACATTACTGCTTCTCCACTATCCATTGTTCTGATCATAGTTAATGCTCAGTCTGATCCATAGCAAAAATACCATAGATTGCTGCTATAGGTAACTGTTACAAAGTAAACATTTTTGTAGGTTACTTCATTAATGATGACACAATTCTTGACTTTAACTAATCACATGTCAGATACATGTACTTAGAGGAGCTGGGTGGATTCAATGAAACTTGATACAAAATTACAACCTGTTCCATTGGAAGAATAATCCCTTTTTTTTTTTTACTGTTACAAAGCCCTTCCATCTTTTTACAGCCAGACTTTTTAATGTAAGGAACTTGATATGCTGTCCTATAAATTATTAGTCAGCAGAGGTGGGCATATAGTGCAAAAAACAACAACTATTTAGTCAACTCATTCTTACAACTGAATCATTTATTGTAGAGCCAACATATCCTCCTTACAACTGAATGTTTTATTGTAGAGCCAACATATCCTCCTTACAACTGAATGTTTTAATGCAGAGCCAACATATCCTCGTTACGTTTTAATGTAGAGCCAACATATCCTCCTTACAATTGAATGTTTTAATGTAGAGCCA
>JADKLZ010000166.1:18102857-18118756 GCA_021533235.1 Biomphalaria straminea | reverse complement strand
CTTGGAGCTGGAGGAATGCCAGTCAAATCAAATTTGCCCAATAAATGGTTGTCCTTGGTCATAGAACGTTCACCTTCATAAACCTGGGAAAACATTGACAAGAAAAATTAAATTATTGGGTTAAAAAAAAGGGATAATTTTGATCTATTTTTTGTTTGTAACATAGTGAAATAATTTATTATTATGTAATTTTTAACTTAACTTTTTCTAGAATTTTTAATAAATGTGAAAAACTCCCATATATATATATATATATAGTTATAACTCGACCCTACACCTGGGCTTGTGGAGAGAATGAGAGCACTATAAAACAGAAAGTTGTTTAGGATAGAGAGAACAGCATTTACAACAGCCTCAAGTGACTGAGCTGTCTGGAACTAAAGAACTGCCTATTGGGCAGGGAGTAAGGACCTGGAGCAGGCTGTTGTTGGCCTGTACAAAGATTTGATGGGGTGGCATCAAAGAAGAGAACTTGTGTACAGAAGGCCAAAAAAACTGTTTGAGTTTATAAACAAGTTTTACTGTAAAATTTCAAAACTTCGAGGAGTTTGATTTATAACATACATTTTATTAACTGTCTGCCTTTAAATAGGATAAATGATGCGACCCATGTTAGTCATGGGTTTGTCTCTAAAAACATGAAAGACAAATCAAATTTATATACCTGAATAGTTACAGTTGGTTGGTTATCAGCAGCAGTAGAGAAGATCTGAGATTTCTTGGTTGGGATGACTGTATTTCTAGGGATCAATTTGGTCATGACACCACCAACAGTTTCAATACCCATGGTCAGTGGGTTCACATCCAACAGCACCAAATCACCAGTGTCTTCTTCACCACTCAATACACCAGCCTGGACTGCAGCACCATAGGCAACAGCTTCATCAGGATTGATACCACGACTTGGTTCCTAGAGATCAAAGATAAAAAGATTAAGACCATTTTCACTTATGTTCATAGAAGTCATTTCTTCCAACACAACAGATATTAACAAAATTTAATAAATGCAATTACTAATGTAAGAAAAATTCCCTACCTTTCCATTGAAAAATTCTTTGACAAGTTGTTGCACTTTAGGGATACGAGTAGAACCACCAACCAACACTATTTCATCAATATCATCTGTTTTAAGGTCAGCATCTTCTAAAACTTGTTTCACTGGTTTCATTGTTGATCGGAACAGATCCTGAACAAACAACACAAACATGGCAAATCTATGACTAAACTGTGTACAATTAGACTAGTGATGATTTAAATAAAATATAAGTAGGATAATGTTATTTAAAATAACTATTTTTTTTAAAGTAAACAGCACAATGCTACAATAACATTTGACTTACCATATTAAGTTCCTCAAATTTAGCTCTGGTCAAAGATTCTGAGAAATCTTCACCCTCAAAGAAAGATTCAATCTCAAGTCTGACTTGATGAGCAGATGAGAGTGCTCGTTTAGCCTTTTCAACTTCACGACGTAGCTTCTGAACAGCTCGGTTATCCTTTCTGATGTCTTTACCCTTCTTCTTCTTGTACAGCTTGATAAAATGATCCATTACACGTTGGTCGAAATCTTCACCACCTAAAACAAAGTGATAGTTTTTATATTACTAAGTGCTAAGAAATTAAGTAAATTTATCAGTTAAAAAATGTAAAGCTTAAGTAAATACTGTCAATAAAATGATAGCTTGAGCTTACCCAAATGTGTGTCTCCATTAGTTGAAACTACTTCAAAAACTCCATTGTCAATAGTTAAAAGTGAGACATCAAAAGTTCCACCACCGAGATCAAAGACAAGAATATTTTTCTCCCCATCTTTCTTATCAAGACCATAAGCAATGGCAGCAGCAGTTCTGCAAGAAATGATTTTGTTACATAATTTAATTAAATGTCAACAACAAATTATTGTACAAAAACAAAAAGCATAATTGCAAATGTAATTACTTACGGTTCGTTTATGATTCTCATGACATTCAATCCAGCAATGACACCAGCATCTTTGGTGGCCTGTCTCTGAGCATCATTAAAATATGCAGGTACAGTGACTACAGCATTTGTAATTTTCTTTCCCAAGTACTCTTCAGCAATGTCTCTCATTTTACCGAGAACCATAGCTGAGATCTCTTCAGGGGCAAAGGTCTTTTCTCCATCAGCAGTATCAACTACCACATAAGGCTTGTTATTTTTATTCACCACCTGGATTAGTAATACACAATTATATTATTTTGAGCTGCATTGACAAGTCTTTAAAGCTTGATTGTATTATAATATAACTATTTGTGTTATTAACCTAATGCATTTTTCATAAAATGGTTTACATTCACTTCATCTTAAATTATTGCTTCTCTTCATATCCATTAAAATTTATATCTTGAGTAATGCATAAAAAAGAACCAGATAAATATTGATAGCCTAAAACAGGATTAACACTTTGAAAATTTTTTTTTTATATGCATGTAAAAATGCTTACTTTGAAAGGGTAAAACTTGATATCATGTTGAACAGATTTGTCATCCCAACTGCGCCCAATGAAGCGCTTGACATCAAATATAGTGTTTTCAGGATTGGATGTTAACTGATTCTTGGCAGCATCACCAATCAAACGTTCACCATCAGGGGTGAAGGCCACATAAGACGGGGTAATACGGTTTCCTTGATCATTGGCAATAATATCAACACGACCATTCTTAAACACACCAACACTGCAAACAGAAACACAAGTTTGGTAAGCACTCCAGCTTTAGAAACCATAACTGGTCAATTTAAAGCATGCAAAACAGAGTGACATTTTACATCTCTACGATCCATTTTAAAATATTCAATGATACATAAAAAGCAAGATCAAAAATGTATATAAACCAAGAGATCTATAATCTGAACTACATACCAAGAATAGGTTGTGCCAAGATCAATGCCTATCACAGTGCCAACATCAGACTTTTTCTTTTCACTGTCATCATCATCTTTATCTTTAGCAAATACACAAGTGCTGGACACCAGCACCAACATAAGAAATGGAGTAAACTTCTTCATACTTCAGTTTACTCAATTACTGTCACAACAAAAGAGAGATCTTTGTTGAATCTGTCAATTGATAATATAGAAAAGAAATAAAATTATTCAGAATTATTGTAAATGTAATGTCTACTATATAGATCTAATTTAGTAATGTTAAAGTCAAAAGCACTCACTAGTGACTAGTACAAGAATCTAATCTAAATTAGTTGCAGACACTCGGACGGACAGATAAAAGTTGACAAAGTAGATATAGATCTTACAGACTAGACCTAGACAAGTTACACTAGTAAATCTAGAATCTAGAACTAGAGAGATCTGCCGGCCGGTAGACGATAATTGCAACATTTTTTTTTTTTTAACAGTAGATCGTACGGTAACTTTTTGAGTTTTGATAAAATTAATCATCATTATCAATATCTGGCTATCTGGTAATTATTATATAAGACTAGGTAAAGGATAGGAATAAGACGGCCTAAGGCTAAAACAAGAAAAATAATTGCTTGATCTAAAGTTAACCAACTTACAATTAGAAATACTGGTTACGTGTAAATGAGAACCAATGTGTTGTAGACTCAACAGAACTCGCTTAGCTTTCAGTGTTTCAATCTAGGGATTTCCTTGTTATCTTCGCTGTTTTCAGTAAGAACTAACCTAAGCTTGGCCTGTGTGCGTTTTTCTATTCTTAGTTTTCCGTGCGTGTCGGTTTGTGATTGGCTAACGTCATCAAATTTGAACGCTGTCTATTGGTTGGAGTGTACGGAAGCTTGGAACCTCCGCGAAAAGACACGTACACTCTCTATTCGATAAAGAAATATGCGCACTGGATAATTTCATCATTTACACATTTTTTTACGCATATTGTCATTGAAAGATTAAAATATTGTTTAAGAAAAAATACCATAATATTTACAAATTTTAATTTATTTTTGGCCATACTTTTGATAAAAATAAAGTTACTGTAAAACTCCTGTTGGCCTTGGCGCATAGGCATAGGCCTATATCCTTCAGCATTCAGCTCCAATAAGAACAAATGACATTTTTTTTTTTTTCGCTCGAAATAGGATCTAGATCTAGTCTTTTTACGTTTAAACAAACATTAAAAAAAAAGAATAGTCTAAATCCTGCTGTTTGTTTTCTTGGGGTGGGGGTGGGGGGGGGGCGATTGGGTGAATACATTAGAAATCTACGTACGTAATGGAAAATAAATGGAAGGTTTCTATGTAAATATGAATATGTATCAGAGATGGAAGCTTACGTGTCATTTATAATATTACGTTACTTATCCACAGGGTAATTTTTGAAAGTAGGCTACGTGCATTCTGCCGGTAAGGCTATAGACGAATTGTCGTGGAACCGGCTATAGTGATATAATCGGCGATTTTCATCTAAGGCAGATAACTATAAAATAACTGGCTATAATTGTATTTTGGTGTATTGAATATAGCAAGTGTTGATCATCTATGGCTCTATGCCATTTAAAACGTTTGGGATTATGTTTTGTGCACTTTTTACCGCTATATTTTTTTTAAAAGTTCTTTCACTTGTAGTACAAAACTTATAGCATCTCACTTGGTCTGTCTAGTAAAAAGTGTGTACAAGTTATTTGACGTTATTTCTCACACACCTAAATGACCCATTATCGGATCAATCTGAAACTGCACAATTATTCATTGGCATAGAAAAGACAGAGATCAATAAAAAAAGTAACCATTTAGACAATTAATTACTGGTAATTCAATATTTTGTTTAATGTCAACAAGGGACATTAATACTTCAGTATTCTCAGATATGACTAAATTTGTTGGGTTTAGTCCCCTTCAATATTTGTTAACGCTATTTCTCCCCCACGCATTCTCCGATCAAATTGATACTTTCAACAATTATCTATTGTACCTAATAAAACATGAATCTATAAACAAATATACTCGATTAGTCAATTAATTATTAGTAATTGATTATTTTGTTTGAGATAGAATAAGGGAATAACTTGTACATTATTGGTACATATAGTTTTAAGGACGGAGTTCTTCATCTTTAGTTAATTTTTTTTTAAAGGATTTAAAAATTTTTTTCCTTGTTCTTATTATTTAGTTAGCTTCAGTGATATTTAAATATTGCGTCCTTGATATTGGTTAGTATTTCATTAATATAAAGTGTCAAAACCGTGATCATCAACGTCATTTGTGACTAACAAATATGTATCTATCTATGTATTTACATATATGTAGGCCTATTTACCACATAATGATGTTCAGATCGGGTGAATATTTTTTTAAACAATCCGGCCCGCTCTTTCTTGTGCGTTAACACATATCACCTCCACCACTCACTTAATCTATCATTGAATTTAATGCAGATGTGGTATTTGATCTTGTTGAGAAGAGTATGCAGAGGAAGCAAATACGTTTTTTTTTGTCGAGTAAAACATTCACTTTCTCAGAGCTTTCTAATTGTTTGGCAAAAGCCAGAAGAACCAAGCCTTTTGAATGGAACACTGAAGTAAAATATAGGCCTACCATGAAGAAAGTGTAGGCCTATAAATAAGTTGCTGTTGTAGAATTTAAACAAATCTTGTAAAATTAATTCAAGATTATCTACAGATTATATTAATTTTCAATTTAAGAAAGAATATAGGCAATTAATAATGTAGCAATTTTTTTTTTTAGGTTTTTGATTAGGTAAGTACAATGTTTAGTTTTTACTGAGAAAATATGAGCTCAGTTTAATGACCTCACCAGTTGACTCCTCTTACGGCCCGTACCTTGCTAGCTACGCCTCTGTAGCTAGATATACATATACCTATATACAAAATATAATAATACTAAGTCTACAACTCAAGACAATACCCGTGATTCGCTATGTTGCATTTTTTTCTTTTAGTAATATTTAAGAAAGCAAAACACAAGTAACGGCCAAAGTATGATTAAATTTGGCTGATCCAGTGTATTATTTTCTGTCTGGCACAGAGTTAGAGTGTTCACTAATTTAAGGCATAAATCTAGGGTGAATTTCACATTTCTTCAAGTTTAGCACTGTTAAAATTTGAATTTGGCAACAGTAGTCCTATCTGGCAGGAGACTCAAACCAGACCCAGCAGCCCTTGCAACTTCCGATATTCTCATGTTTATAAGGCTGTAGGGTCAAATTGACTTTCAATTCACACACGTTTCTCTCCTGTAGATGTGTCTAGGTTCTAGCACATGTAGAGGTCTAAATAGGCACGGCTATGAAAGATTTCACACACGAGTAGATATAACCGCACGAAATGTCTGGATCTAGACATATACCAGGCCTACACAAAACAGACTTGATACTAATGAAAACAATTACTGAATTAGATCTAGATCTAAATCAAGTCTTCAATTTTTCATTTGGTTAGACCACCATTTGTTATCGGCAGCGTTTGCTCCACTAGCACGTGGCGTGTAAAGAACTTCGTGAGTATTATGTATTCTATTTGTACTTGTGAAAATAATGATATAACGAAATAGATATAAGTTTTCTTTTTAAATGCAAATTAGATAAGATTATAGATCTTCTCATGGTACGTTGGATTTTTCGAGATCAGGATGTCCTACTTGACTACTTGTAGTTGTAGGCGTGTAGGAATCTAAATAACGGAAGTCCGGAAGTAGATCTAGATATTCGAATCATGGTTCTAGGACTAGATCATGGATGTCTACAATTAACATAAATCTACATCTCTTAAAATCAGAGCATTATGTTATCATTGAAATCTACAAAATGTAATAGATCTATATATTAATATATTAAGAATGATTATTTATTATGAATTAGGATATACAGTAGCACTAAAATTATTATAATTATAAAATTATTAAAGGTTAAGAGATAAGGCAGTCTTCATCAAGTTCATCTCATGATCTTTAGGCCTTCAAAACTACTGATAAAATCTAATCAGGTTGTTTAAAAATTTAGATATTTAAATATCTTGATGTTCATTTTCTAATAAAATTCCTTCCAAACCCAAACATCCCCAACTCAATGGTACCAACTATTTTTTGCTCTTTTGTGTTACTGTATTGTTTTCATAACAATTCCAGTGTCAAAAAGAGCATACATTAAATGGTAGACACCAACTTGTTGTGTTGAATGGATGCAACAAAGAAAATTTCATACTGACATTGTGCTAATATATGATATTACGTCATTGTTTATTGTCTATGTTTTTAAGTGAACGCAAAAGAATGAGCGGAAATAAAAGAGTTCTCTAATGTCTACCTTCATGAAGACAAGTCTCGTTATATTATTTATTGTTAAATTGTAAAGTCTACAGTAGTTTATTAATCTGTGACAACAGAACATGGTGTCAGAAGGGTCCGATCTTGTAATCTGGTGTCAGAAGGGTCAGATCTTGTGATCTGGTATCAGAAGTGTCAGATCTTGTGATCTTGTGTCAGATCTTGCGACAGATCTGGAAGGTATTCGTTTCTAAATTGCTTTTAAGTACACTGTATTTGTACCAAGTGGCCGTGGTATCATATCACTAGACTAGTTCATATTCAACGTTATTGAATTGTTTTAGATCTAGACATCTAGACATAGAATCTAGAATCTATACGCTCTACGAATAATGGAATTATTCGATCCTCCTAAACCGTTGTCACTAGACGGTAATCTATCTGAAAGATGGAAAAAATGGAGACAAAGTTTTGAACTATTTATGGTCGCCACTGAAAAGGATACGAAGCCCGAACCAGTGAAGAAAGCTTTACTGCTACACCTAATCGGTGAACCCGCTCGAGACATCTACAATACTTTTGAAGTAATTGAAGATGAGACTGTAGACAAACTCATTGAAAGGTTTCAGAATCATTTTATGCCTAAATCCAACACTGTTTATGACAGATTTAAATTCTTCACAAGAAGTCAGAAGGACGGTGAAACGTTTGAACAGTACTATACAGATTTAAAGAATTTGTCCAAAGAATGTAAGTTTGACAACCTTCGTGAGGAACTCATCAGAGATCGATTAGTATGTGGCATACAGTCGGATCGAGTGAGAGAGAGACTTCTGAGAGACGTAGACTTAACTTTAGAAAAAGCAGCAAGCATCATTCGTGCTGACGAGCATACACAGAACCAAATGATGGATATGAAAGTGGATATGAAAGGACTACAAATAGATGCTGCTAGTAAAGTAAAGAGGACAGAAGAAAGAATGCCAGTTAAACACTCACACGAGAGTATGGCAAGGAACCATGGAACAAGTACCATTAAAGATTGCAGATCTTGTGGTAGATCACATGGAAAATACGATTGTCCAGCATTCGGACAGACATGTCGAAAATGTAAAAAGAAAAATCATTTCGCTGCAAAATGTCGTTCGAAATATTCTAAGGCTGTTGATTTACTGGAAGATGAAAGTCAAGCAAGCCAAGCAAATGAGTTATGGTTTGAGGCAATTGGCACTGACAACAATGTCAGAGTTTGGATGGTTGATGTCAATATTATGGGAAAGATAGTCAAAATGAAGATTGACACAGGAGCACAAGCCAATGTGATATCAGAGTCAACATGGAACACTTTAAAAACTGAAAGTGAGTTAAAACATTCAAATGTTACCCTACGAGCATTAGGGGATGAAGCACTAGAACTGATGGGAGTTACATCGGTCACATTTAAAGTTGACGATGTGGAAGTCAAAGATGATCTGTATGTGATCAAGAAAGAAATAAACCCAGTTCTTGGTATGAAAACATCTATTGCTTTAAGACTAATCGAAGCAAAGAAAAACGTCGAAGTACATGATGTCAAACGACAAAATGAAGTACCACGAGAGTTGATGCCGAGAAATCAACTAACAACAACTTGCAGACCAAAGTCAGGTTCTCAATTGCATGAAGATGATAAACTATTACGTGCTCAACAGAAATCGAGATCAGATGAGGACATGATTAAGAAAAATTATGGCGCAACAGGAAAGTTTCCCGGAAGTGATCAGAAAATAAAAGAAATTCGTCGCAAAACTGAAGCTGATGTTAAACTGTTCAAAAGAAACAATGTGAAGAAAAAATTGTTACCTCATGCTGTACCAGACAGACCATGGAAAAAGGTTGCGACAGATTTGTTTGAATGGCGAAACAATGATTATTTGCTAGTTGTGGACTATTTCTCAAAATACCCTGAAATAAAACGACTGGAGAATAAAACAGCAGAATGTGTTATCAGGGCACTGAAAGGAATTTTTGCTAGACATGGCATACCAGAAGAAATAGTGAGCGACAATATGCCATTCAACAGTTATCAATATAGAGAGTTTGCTTCTGAATGGAATTTCAAGATAACTACATCAAGTCCCAGGTACCCTCAATCAAATGGTCAAAGTGAGGTGTATGTTGGTATCGTAAAGCAGATATTCAACAAAGCATACAAAAGTGGGAAAGATCCATATCTCGCTATGCTCGAGTATAGAAATACTCCAATAAGTGGACTGCCGTATTCACCATCACAACTGCTGATGAGTAGAAGACTCAGGGACATAATTCCAACTGATCCCAAACTATTTGAACCATCGATAGCTGAAAATGCAGAGATATTACTCAACGAACGACAGATGAAAAGCAAAGTAAAATACGATGCAAAAGCAAGACTACCTAAAGATTATTCTGTCGGAGAGAAGGTGAGAGTGCGTCTAGGACAAACATGGCAGAAAGCTGTCGTCATTAAGAAACATCCATCACCCAGATCTTATATCATAAAGACAAATGATGGAAAAACTTACAGAAGAAACCAACGGTTTTTAAACAAGAGTTTTGATGAAGACATCTCTGGGTACTATGATACTGACGAAGACAATGAACAACAAACTGTTAGAACAACCGAAACAGACAGTTATAGACCAACGTCTAGAGAACTTGTCGTGCCAGTCAAAACAACCAGAAGTGGCCGAGTTGTTAAGATTCCTTCTAGATATCAGTAGGCCCTAGAACTTTAAAAGGAAGGATGTGCTAATATATGATATTACGTCATTGTTTATTGTCTATGTTTTTAAGTGAACGCAAAAGAATGAGCGGAAATAAAAGAGTTCTCTAATGTCTACCTTAATGAAGACAAGTCTCGTTATATTATTTATTGTTAAATTGTAAAGTCTACAGTAGTTTATTAATCTGTGACAACAGAACAGACATATGTTAAATTTTTAGTTATTGATTAGATTATGAAAATGTGGCATTTGGTTTTTTAATGCTTTCATTTTTTCTAATAGAGATGGATCAAGAAGAAAGATGTTGCTCAAGTGATCCTGATGCTGGAAATTAAAATGGGTGAGATGCATTTTCAGAACTCTTACTTTACCCAATAGTGTCCTTTGCTCGTCAATGATGAGATTTGACTTGAACTCTCTCTCTGAATTTTTTTGAGGTCAAAATTCTACTGAGACACTTTCCTCTAGATCTAGAAACAAAGGAACGCAATTTTGTTAAACGTTGTAATGAACCTATTCAATCCTATTGCGGCTGTACTGATCGGCTCCACACCTGGTCTACAAACTGCTACTGCAACATATAGCCAATGAGAATATCTTGTTAGATGTCGAAGAGCTTCCTAGTAAGAAGCTTACTCTAAATTTATTTTGAAAACTGTCTTGGGTAATAAATTCTTGGCACTGGGTTGTCATAATTAGTCTATTTTAGATTTTAGGTGAAGGTAATGAATTAAATTGAAAATACCTAGTATAGACTACATTGTCACTAGATCTAGGTGTGAATAGCATTATTAACTCATCTCTCCTGATGATATCAACGTTGATTCCACCAAAATGTAAATAATTACGGAGAGAGTTAAAATGCCTTCTAAGATTAACTGGTATTGAAAATCTTTTTTATTTATACAAAAAAAAAAGGCTTTTAACACTTTTACACAAGGTAATCAATTCTAGTTATATTGCTATGGATTCACCGTCTTTTATAGATTTAAAAAAAAAATTCTTTTGGGACCATCTCCCTTTGTGGTAGAAAAATGGTGGTCCATTATTGAATAAGTAATGAAAATGACCAATATTTTTCCACATTAAGTGCCTATTAATGAATTGAGTGGACTCAAGTGATTCCTGTAGACACCTGTCAGTTCAGAGTCATTTATAGGGATTTGCAACAATCAGTGCCCCCACCCTTGTAAGCTTAGCGTGGCCGAGAGGCTTAAACTTAGCTTGGCCTCCTTCCAGGGAGGCTCAAGTTTTGACACTCGGCTTGGAGCAGAGCATGGAAAACTTAATCCTGGCCCCCCCCCTCCACACACACAAATAAGATTGGACCATAGCGCTCTGAGCACACTATAAGCATGAAAGTAGTGCAAGCTATATAAAAGTACCATATAATTTATTGAATCTACATTTGTATTGCTTGGATTTTTAAACTTGTTTGCAAATGCTTTTATATGATGATCTTTGTGATAGATAGGGAGATATGACAACCATGTATGATTTTGTCATCCAATTCTGAAAAAGTATTTGCTGTCTATTGTTAGTCCTTAATTATGAATACATTTAACATGTAAGGTAAATCTTTTTTTTTTTTGTTTAACAGATGGCTGCAGCATAAACATTTACAAGGTAAATATTTTAAATTTTATTACTAAATCTTTACTGTTCAAGGGTTTCTTGATGATGAAGTCATAGATAGGGACAATTGAAAAGCAGTGAAAAATTATCTTATCTGAAAGAAATCTTTAAACATATTAGAACAGTTTTTTAACAATAGTTTTGTACTCTGCATCTTTCATTTTTCTCATTGCATGCTGGTACAATATTTTTGCTAATGTTTGGGGTGGGGTGACGATATCTGAAGATCTGTGTAGCTAACGTTTGGATTTGATCTGTGGCCCTTCGGATAGGTAGACAGATGATATACACCACTCTGAATCATGTTATTACCAGCTTTTGGGCCTAGACATTTTGATACTAGTGTCACTGTGACTTGTGATCATGGTTCATACTTCATTCATGCTTCATTCACGTTTTCTTTATTATAATCTACTTACAAAGTATCACAATTTGTAATAGAGAACATGTTCATATGACCTGTCTTGTTGTTATTCTTGAATTTAAAAATCTGAAAGTAAAAATCTTGTTGGTGTATTGCTTATTATTTTATGGACTGATTTGTGATGATATAAACAATGGGAATCTCTCTGAATATTCTGATGTGTTGTTAATGCTGAAAAGTCAGTCCTTAGTCATTTCCCCATTAATTCTCCATATTTAATTTGTCAACTAGTAAATTTAATCATTTTGTTTTCAGTTCCACACAGGAAAGTTTTAACTACACATGACCAATAATCTATATGTAAATGTAAGTAACTTTTAATTTGTCTGCCTGCTTATTATCATTGTAGATATGTGATGAATATGTGATTCTACCAAATGATTGATATGAATTATACTCACTGTTCCCTTTTTTTATCTGACAATCTACCTGTAATTATTTTTATGTACATTGATACATTTTATTTTTTTTGTTAATGATAGTATTCTTCTATTGCAGCTAGACAAGGCCATTCATAGTGACATGGCAGTATCCTGAATGTTCTATAGGCTTGTTGGTAAGTTGTTCTTCTACTCAGTCTTACTCTGTGATGAAACAGATGAAACAGTCTGCTTCCTAATTGTTCTTAAGATCTTTCAGTTTTTGAAAGATTTTGTTGGATACAGTGGGATATTTGATGACATTTGAGGCATTTGTCTGAGAGTTGTAATTTGGTCTATATTATGGAACTCATTTTTTAAAAATTATTTTTAATTTAGAATTCCATAATAATCGTTAAGTTTGCTGATACCTTTTTCACTTAAATTTATTTATTGTGTAGATTTTTGTGTAGCTATCATGGATACATTTTTAATGAGTAGTTCATTAATTTTTTTGTTAATGGTAGTATTCTTCTATTGCAGCTAGACAAGGCCATTCATTGTGACATGACAGTATCCCTGAATATTCTATAGGCTTGTTGGTAAGTTGTTGTTCTACTCAGTCTTACTCTGTGATGAAACAGATGACGAGTCTGCTTCCTTATTGTTCTTAAGATCTTTCAGTTTTTGAAAGATTTTGTTAGATACAATGGGATATTTGATGACATTTGAGGCATTTGTCTGAGAGTTTTAATTTGGTTTATATTATGGAACTCAATAGATCTGTCTGGTATTTTTTTTTTTTTTTTTTTAGAAATCTTAATGTTTGCCAATACCTTTTTCACTTCTTTAAACTTATTTTTTTGTCTAGATGAGCAAGTGCAGCTATTGTGGATGCATTTTTAATGTGTAGTTCATTATTGTAAGTACTATAAATATCACTTATTTTAAATGTTAGAAAATCTAGGCCATACCTGATGATTTTTTTTAGTCCCATAAAAAATTTTGATGACACCATTTCGCTCCTATCTGATGTGGCATTCACATTTGTTATTTTTGTTCAGCAGGCCCCTTACCTATATCTAATCTGTAACTTGTTTGTTTTTTCAGTTTACACTATTGAACAAAGAGCTGACCGATGAACATGTAAGTCAAGATAACATTTTAAATGAATTAAAAATCTAAGTGGTGATGAATGCAAATGCTGAAATCATGTGATGACAGCAAATGCCCCCGTCTGAAACTTAGTTTGCTTGATAAATGTTTTTTTAAATCTAGTTAAAGTGCTGAATAACTAAGAAGTAACTTTTGTGGCCTACTGACACACACCACTCTGGCCAATAACACAGGTCAGCGTGGCAATGGCTTTATAAACAAGGGAGTGTACTACTAGTGCATGCATGCATGACCTGTGCTATGTTCATGCACTGAAGACCTTTACGGTCGAGAGACAATGTGTATACAGTTGGGTCCAGGACAGCCAGAGAGCGAGTCTTGAAAATGTAGTCTGTACATTTAGTAAGACTTGTGATTAATTATAGGCAGTTCTGTTGTTTAGAAAGCATTTGAAGTTAGGTAGCCAATCGTATCATATTGGCTGTTGATGTAATTTGTAAATAAATCACCACCTTGTTACTTGAGTCTTGTCAAAGACGTTACAATGTTCACAAACTCAAAACTGAGCTTTTTTTTCCCTAGCCTACAAAAAATGGAACATATTTAAGTTCATTTGAAGGCTTAAATTGAATAGGATCTTAATTTCGGCTGTTGAACAAGGAAATAACTATAGGTGATTTATATAAGTGATTTATAGACAGTTGAGACAGATAGTGAAAGTGAACAAACCGTATTGTTACATCTAGTCAAACTGGAAGTTTGCAACTAAATTGATATTTTAATGATTTTTAGTTCTGTAGACCTATTTGATGCTAATCTCCAGGTCTATTTTAATTTTTTTTATCTGAAATTTTTTTAAGAATGCTGAAAATTGATAGTTACCAGTAACTAGTTCTATCTTAGGGATGGGGGAGCTGTTAATTTTGTGTGTGTTGTGCTCAACCTTTATTCCCAGTATCCCTTTTACACCATTTTGTAGTGTGTCTATGATGAAACAGTAACTCTCTCTTCCTGAATTAAATGTTGAAAATATTTCTGAGACACATTGGTTGACTTTAATTTTTTTATTTCATGAATTTCATTTATGTTTAACAGATGCAGAGCACTGACAGATATCAAGTTGTTTTTTGTTGGCATAATAAATACGATTATTAAATAATGCTTTTTTTTTTTAATATTTGTATTCTTCATATTTTGTCTTGTTTCTTTGGTAAAAAGCAATAAAAAGTGACTGCTTTCCAACCTTTAATGTATTTTAGACTTAAATAGAAGAGAAAATTAACCTTTTTCTAAGATAAAGTTTAATGTTTGCTTCCTCTTAAAGTTAAGATCAAAGACTTAAGGCTATGAAGTCTTGCCCGGGCCTACCCTCTCACTGAGCAGTATAAGCTAAACAAAGGTAACGGCATGTACAACTAAATGCTGACTATATATTAGGCAACTGAACGGCAACACAGCCAACAGTTAATCGTAATGATAAGTTAACTTACAATAGTTAACAACAGCATCATGCTTTGAACAATTTAATGAAATTATGATGATTAAACATCCATGGCAAATAATACAAATATTAAATATTGATAACGTACATGGGCATTACAATCAATCAAGTTATTCAAATAACAATGTTGTCAATTAGTCAATAATAAATATAACACACCTCTAATAACTACCGATGCAGCTCCAAGAGCGAAGAGACAAAAGTTTTACATATAGCCCAAGCCTAACACCCTGGAACGAAAAGAAAGCCTAGATCTAGCGATGCCGCTTACAGCAAAGAACGTTTCAATCACGACACCCGTAACGAAAGATAAACCTACTAACACTATGTACCTACGTACCGTTACAACGGGAAAACAAACCATCAACCAACCATCAGGTAAAGCACCAAAGCTCTTCCTCTCTCATTCGGAACTAAGGATGACGTAAACACACAAATACACAATATTCTAGACCAGGGGTGGGCAAATTGCGGACCGCGGGCCACATGCGACCGCCGAAGTGTTTTATGCGGCCCTCGAAAACCTAAATAAATTATTGTAATATCTATAGAAATTATTGAAACTTTTGATTCTTATCATTTGTAATAGAGAGGCTAAAGAAACATTGAGTCTACATGTCTTTCTAAAGAAATTTAAAAAAAAAAACGAAGATTATATTAGCAATACTATACAAATTCAGTAAAAGACATAATCCATGGCCAGTATTTATTCAATGCTATGGAGATTTGTGTTGAAAGAGTTGGGTTGGCTTGTACAAGCTGGCAAGGGTAACAACTAATGGAGCTTTGACTGAGAAAAAAAAACTTTTTAATTAAATAAGGAAAATATCTCAAAACCATAAACTAGTAACTGGAAAGTTCACACAAAGCCACTAGCGGATCCAGAACTTTGGAGTAGGGGGGGGG
>JADKLZ010000166.1:18078478-18099913 GCA_021533235.1 Biomphalaria straminea | reverse complement strand
TATATATATATATATATATATATATATATATATATATATATATAAGCAGACTTGGAAATTTTATTAGAATGTGAGAAACCAGACATAATCGTAGGTACAGAAACTTGGCTACATCCTGAAATTTATAATGCAGAAATCTTCAATAGTAATTATGAATTTTTTTTACAAAAGATAGGGCTGATAATCATGGAGGAGTTCTCTTAGCAGTAAAAAAAAAAACACTCTAATAGCAAAAGAAATTACGTTACCTAACTCAAAAATATAGAATCAATTTGTAAAATTAATACCACCTCAACATCCCTAATAATAGGCAGTATTTACAGACCACCAAATTCTAGTTTAGAATACATTCAAGAACTGTGTCATCAGTTTACTACACTTAAAGAGACAAATAGAAATGCAGTTTTCTGGATTATGGGTGATTTCAACCTACCAGATATAAATTGGAAAACACTAACAATAGAAAAACACCAAAACCTTAAGGACATAAATGAGCTTTTCATAGATACCATACACAACCTAAGTTTAGATCAAATCATTAAAAAGCCAAGAAGATTAAACAGCACATTAAATCTCTTCTTAATCAACAGACCTGGATTAGTAGTTAATTATGATATAATACCTGGTCTATAAGACCATGAGATCATAAAAATAAACAGTCAGATAAAAGCAGTAGCCAATATAAAACCTAAAAGAAAAATCTTACTCTGGAACAAATGTAACCTAACACAACTACACCAAGCTGCATTAAACTTTCAACAAACATTCTTATCCGAAAAAGACATTAACCAACCAGTTGATGACCTCTGGAATTTCATAAAAAACAATCTTTAAAACATTATAGAAAATCATATACCAACTAAATACACATGAAATAAAATAATAAATGATGGTTTAATAATAGATTAAAGAAGCTTTGTACACAGAAGCAAAACAAATATAGAAAATTTAAAGAAACTAAGGCAGAAAGAGTTCATAAGTAGTATATAAAAATTAAACACCTGACCCAAAAAGTAGGCAGACAGCTGCAGGATGAAAACATAAACAATGTAATTTCGAAAGATAACAACAAAAACCTATGGTCATACATTAAGTCAAAGAAAATGGAAACAACAGGCATAGCACCATTAAAAGGAGAAGACAACTTAACACATAACGATAATGAAACTAAAGCTAACATCTTAAACAAATACTTTGCATCAGCTTTCTCAGCCCCAGTAGACAAAGACATATTACTTAATCTGAACCAAGTAGACAACATAGGAGATATAGAATTAAAAGAAAAGGGAATCGAAAAATTATTAGCCAACCTCAAACTTAATAAAGCATCCAGGCCTGATGGCATTCCATCTAGACTTCTCAAAGAACTAAGCAGTGAGCTAACACCAGTGTTAAAAATAACTTTTCAGGCATCTCTTAACCAGGGCAGAGTACCAAGGGACTGGAAAGAAGCTAATGTCACCCCTCTATTTAAGAAAGGAGAAAAATATGACCCAGGAAATTACAGACCAGTATCATAGCCAGCATCACATGTAAAATCCTAGAACTCATATTATGTAGCAACATCATAAACCACTTAGATAAACATAATGTCCTTACTCCATACCAACATGGCTTAGGAAATATAGATCGTGTGAAACACAGCTAATAGGATTTATTGATGATTTTTCAAAAGGCTTAGACAACAGTGAGCAAATAGATGCTTACTAGATTTTTCTAAAGTTTTTGACAAAGTTCACCACCATAGTTTGCTAAAAAAAAATATCTTGGCATTAATGGTCCACTGCATCAGTGGATTAAAGATTTTCTGATAGGGAGAGAACAAACTGTAATAATAAATGGCTATAAATCAACACCAATAACAGTAAACTCAGGCGTACCTCAAGGAACAGGCTTAGGACCACTACTATTTTTAATTTACATAAACGATTTACCAAAATTGCATTAGTTCAGGAATAAAAATCAGATTATTCGCAGACGATTGCATAATATATAGAACATTAAAAACAACACAAGATACAAAATTTTACAAAGAGAATTAGATGAATTACAAAAAAGGGAATCAAATTGGAGCATGTCTTTCCACCCAGAAAAATGTCAGTTATTAAGAGTAACAAAAAAAAACTAAAACAAATTAATTCCACTTATCTTATTCATGGTAAACCAGTAACATAAAAAAAACGCAAAATACCTAGGTGTTATAATAAATAAAAAACTGTCATGGAATCCCCATATTGATGAAACTATTTAAAAAATCAAACAAAGCATTAGGGTTTATTAAAAGAAATTTCTATAAATCAAATAAGAACATAAAACCAAAATGTTATTTAACCTTGGTTAGGCCTATTATATAATATGCATCCTCTGTTTGGGACCCGTCAACTCAAGAAAACTGGAACAGACACAAAATAGAGCAGTGAGATTCATAACAAATCAATATTCACATTTGACTAGAGTAACACCTTTAGTAAAATCACTAAATTTAGAAAGCCTTCAGGACAGAAGACTCAAAAGTAAAGTAGCAATTATACATAGAATAGTAAACCATAATCTTCAAATTCAAAAACAAAATTTAATAAAATACTTATAAAGACACAAAGAAAAAGGTACAATCCTCGTCCCATATGCTAGGACAAATTTGTACAAAAGCTCCTTCTACCCTAGCGCTATTAGAGCATGGAATGGATTTCCTGAGCTAGCCAGGAAAACCAGTGACTTGGCAGAATTTAAGTCACTGGTAAATATGCATGACTGAATGCATGATGCGTAGGACGTAATCATCTTTTTTGAAGTAACGTCTGTATTATATAAGGGTTGACAGGATAATAAAGAACATATGTTACCTATAGAGTTGATAAATTGATTCTGTTTCAAAAACATTTTAACGTTTGATTTGAAAATGAATTTATTTTTTATTAGTGTGCCCTGTTCCTTGGAACTATTGCTGCCAAAGACTTTGGGACATTTTTTCTCCATTTTTCTGGATGTAGGTTTCCCCAGACTTTGTCTACCAGAGCACATTACATAATGTTTAGTTTAGTTTAGTTTTAGGCATATCGGCACAGTATAGGCCATGTCGTGCCCGCAGTCCGTTAAGGACTACTCTTCCTCTATAAAAAGGTCAAAGTCCATACAATTAACTCATTAAAATCAAGGTCTATTTATAGTTAAAATAGTACAGGTAAAAATTTAAATATTTGATAAAAATCTAGTGTAAATAGTACGTGTCTACAGACTCACAAATCAGATACTCGCAGACAAACCCACCTCCCGGATAAAGCCCAGTACCTTCCCAGGGTCGACAGTATCGAACAGTATTTGTAAGTCAGTGGCTATAAAAAAACTTCTCCCTGACATCCTGGTGTGGCCAATCCTAAGTCTAGACATGGTCGTGCTTCCACGCCTTGTCAGATCCTTGGATGTGGGCCGCCACCAGACATCCGCCACGACATTACATAATATAAAACTTTAATAGGTTTTCTAGACAAAACTTATCTCTCAGTGTCTATAAGTGTAAATCTTCAACTCATGAAACCATTGTTTTCATCATTAATTATAAGTCCTCTAAAGCAATAGCATCCACTAGTTTTTGTTTCAGCCATCCACATTTATAGTCGTGGTTGTAGCGGATAATGGATAAGCCTTTCAGCACACTTTTGATTTCTACATTTGTGTCTATCTGAACAGGGATAATGTTCCTCTTTCTGGCATCTGGGCGAAATGGGAAAGTGAAAAAAAAACTCATGAATACCATAAAGAAGCAGCAAATTGGCTGTTTATATATATATATATATATATATATATATATATATATATTCCAAAGAAAAGCGTGTATAATATTTTTTTGTGATGGAAAATAGTTTATTAAAATTAAAAAAGAATAATTTGAGACAGAGACTGAACTGAAGCTAACAAAATATGAACATATATTAAATCTTACCTCGATCTAAGAATCTAGCGTAAGAAGTTAAAAATGAACATTCTGCTGAAGCCTCAAAGTTGACAGAGAGCACGACAATAATTTTACCATTACACCTGTATAGAAATTAATATTCTTTTTCTAACAAATAATGTCAACCAGTAGTATCGTACAAAAGGTGACCAGATCTTTGGGGCGCCAAAGAGGGACACATGTTGATCATGGGACTTAAAAGAACAGAGTTTTTCGAGCAATATTTCAACATAATAGAAGTTAGTACAATACATCACAATGTATACACACTTATATAATTTAATGTACACAAACAATAATTTAAAATAATTGCAACTTTTTGAAACGTTTCCAAAGATAGATCATCTTTTTGTGCGATCCCTCTGAAAGCTTTTGCCAGTTGAATAGGCTGCTTCTCTCTCTCAAATATTCTGTGCTTTGTATAATTTCGCTACTACATCACTTTCTTTACAAACTGGCCTCATTCATGCGTACCTCATTGAGGAGGAACCTCTTCAAGTTTTCGTGCTTTTTTCGTGCATTTCTTAACCAATTCGTCTATAGCAGAGGATACTTCAAGAACACTAACATTCTGTCCCTCAATAAACAGAGTTCTAAATGTAGACGTAATATTCTGTACAAAACGAGGCCACAATTCATAACACGGTTTTCAAAGAAGCTTTTAATTTTGGTGGGACACTTCTCTTATAAAAAGAAATATAATTTAAAATAGGGATATATTTAAATAGTCTTTCTACTGAAGGCTTCAGAACTAACCACCAGCTAAGTTCTAAATCGACAAATTTTGTATCATCGGGGAAAGAAACTGTCAAAAACTGTGCTTCACTAACCTGCCTCTTGCCTTTCTTCATAAATAGTCGTTCCATTGATCAAAAACTTATTATTGAAAACTGTACGATATTTCTTACCCTGTCATCGACTTGAACAGAAAGCCAAGCTAAGGAATACTGTAGGATGGAATGACTAACAGAATCAGCAAAAATCATTAGGAACGCCAACACTTCTAGAGTCGACAGGAAATGTGCTGACGTCAGTTTCTGAGCAGAAGGCAGTATGTTGTAAAAGTAGAAGCACTACTCATGCTTTAACACAGGAATTTGCTTGGCAGTGAACATGAATTGAGGATAGAGAAGAGAACATCGAAAGGTGGTAACTTTAAAGTTATTAGTCAAAAGATTTTATCATAGGAAGCGTGACATTGATTTACTTTTTGATGAAAGCGGGACAATGGCCGTCCCGCCAGGACATATTATGGAAAGCGTGACAGGCGTTCCAAAGTGGGACTGTCACGCCTTAGTCGGGACGTCTAGTCACCTTAATTGTACAGAAGTATAAAATAATAAATAATAATGATTATAATAATGTGCATTGTTGTACATCCAATATAAGAATAAAAATCCTAAGAAAAATATATTGACTTGTGATATGAATTGAGTTTTGCCACTTGTGCATTATTTCGCTAATAAATAAAGATATTATTTATTAAAAGAATCTTAATTATTACTTTTTGTTAATTTTACTGATATGCTGTACCAATTTAAATTTAGGCTTATATAGATAAGCACATTATCTCATGTCGAATGTCACAATGCAAGGGGACCCAAAAAGGTCATTCTCCCTGGCCCCCAAATCCTTAGCTACGCCGCTGGTAAGTAATACCAAGTTTTTTTTTCTTCCACCTCAATTGAGGGAATTAGTGATATGTGAATGATGAGTTAGTCACAGCCTTTGCGTATTTATTTGCTATATAGTTCATAAAGATCAGCAACCTATATTGCTAGTGCATTTGTCTACATCATGTAAAACGTAAGTACCACTAGTCACAAGTTAATAAAATCCTTTGATAATTTTTTTTTTATTGTTGCAATACTTTTACTGTTGTTTGAATTTTTTTTCCTGAAACATTCGCAAAATCGATAGTGATCTTTATCTTACCTATCGACAACGCAGTTTCAGAATTTTTAGAGAGATTTTTGACTGAACAATTTTGACGGACAAAACATTGAATCAATTTTTTTTTAATCAGCAAACAGTAAAAATCGGAGCAAGAGTAATGAGGAAAAAAGATCATAGGTCATAAAAATAAAAACAACTGATCAATCCAGCTATCAATTACATGTTATACTCAAATGAAAAGATTTTCTTGAAATTATTACATGAAGAACTATGCGACGTACCTCTCTTCCAACGTCCTGGCTATAGTGTCAAAGTTATTGGTTAGCACAAGGTCTCTGGGGGGTAAAAATATTTTAAATCCCCATTCCTCAAGCATTGTATGAAAGGACAAGCCGAAATTCTGTAAGTCTTTAGGGGCGCAGCACAGAAAGGCTGAATAGAACTGTTTGTATCCATCGGGTCCATCTGAGGAAAATAAAATACAAGATATATATTTTTTTAAAATACTTTAAAAAAAAAAACAGCTTATACGAAATGTAACTGTATCAATTAGTTTGTATCACTCATGTAATTTAACTCTCAATACATCTAGACCAATTAATCTGTGCGATTAGAATTTTTTTTTGTTCAGCGATAATTTTTGCTTTTAGGTATTTCAATACGCTATGATCCTATTACTTACCTTGACCAGTTGGGAAAATGCGGTTCGGGGGAGGGAAGAAAGGGATCTCTGGGTGAATTTTTATCATAATCGTTTTTGAAAAGCATTTATAAATATTTTAAAAAAAAGGGCGAACGACCTGAAATCGAATTCATGGCTCAAACCGACATACTGACCACTCTGCTAATGTGGTGCCTATGAACATAGAAGATTGTATAGTTATCTATTGTTAGTCACAAACTTATTTGAAGCGGCGACCTTTAAAGGGGACTAATTCAGTTTATACCACTACTTCAGTCAAGTACAATTTCTTTTCCTTGTTCAAATTACTAAACAAAATATCTAATTACCTATAGTTAAGCTACCAATTGGTTATTTTTTTTAATTGATTCTTGTGTTGTCAGTTATTGAAATTGTGCAAAATTACAGCTCATGGCATACGGTGGTAAGAACGCACTACAAACAGCGATGTCTTTGCGAACACCGGTATGGACACTATAGAGGGACTTCTTATGGTCCGACAGTTACACTGGGCAGGGCACGTTTCCCATATTGTACTCGAAAGTATGCCAAAGACAGTCTTTTTTTTTTGGTGAGCTTAAAGGTGGTTGACGTAACACAGGTGCCCCAAGTAAACGCTTTAAAGACCAGCTTAGGCGCCAATCTTGTTTCATGCGGCCTCAGAACGAGACAGCTGGAGGGCACTCACAATGGCCCAGGGATTCACATTTGAGATCGAGGACAAACGCAGTCGGCGAAAAAGAATTTTTTAATTGAGCACTTGCGGAAAATTGTTATGCTTGCCCTGGGTGTGGCAAAATATGTAAGTCACAGCAGGGGCTGCATGGCAACGGGAAACACTGCATTCCTCGTTAATCTTCGGACTCGAAGACAAGCTTTATTATTATTATTAATATATACTGTGTGTCACGATGTTGTATTACTATGTTGTTGAATGATGTGACATGCCGGGGATTGATTTAATCTTGAATTGAAGTAGTTGAATAAATGTAGATCTAGAATTCACAATAAAAGATTCTCTTGTAGAAAACAAAACTCAGGAACTTTATTTGAACAAAACGTAAGTACAACTTATGTACAATGGCAGATCAAACAAGATGAAATTGAAATAATATTACAAGGCTTCTTTGTTAATCAAACTTAGAGATATTAGAAACACATCCGTTCAATAAGACATTCAAGCTTCGACTGACAATCTCCCGCAATCTCCGACCCTTGGGCGGAAGTCATGTGACTTCTTTTTTAAAACAACCAATAGAATTCAAAACATCCCATATTACGTCTCTGTAAAAACCAGAGCTAACAACTCGTGTCTGGATTCCCCGAGTAACTCCCGAGCCATCAGGCGAGGGTTTATATTTCTAATATACAACTAAATCTATAATGGCATATGTGACACTGTGCCTAACATATTCTCTCCCGCTCTTAATGTTACTTTTTTTCTCAGAATCAACAAGGGATTCCGCTTTCAGACAGGGCAGAATTAGACTGTTACGGGCGGATGAGACTCTTTTTAATTCTAGAACAAATACGAACTACTTCTTGTAGACTACGAGAAGTTTAATCCTAGTTCATCGAATAATAAGGTCAATTATTTAATTGTTACAGTACTTTGTAATTTTTTTTTCTTCTTTCAATACGCATTCGCACCATTCTTTATCAATAGGCCTGAACAAGATGGTAAGTACTGTAGATACTTCATTATCAGGAAACCACTGCATAGTATACCTCAGACAAAGCCATATACCAAATGATTATCTGAATCCTCCAAGCTCATCAGTGGGAAATTAGAAGAAGTACTAATGGTAGCATGTTGCATTCGAAATATTTAAAGAGCATTGAACAGTCAATAATGGTATGAAATAATTACTGTTTGTAGATTTGTAAATAACACGGATTTTATATCAATTTACAATAGCCTTTTGTTATTTGTATGTTGTTAATTTTTTTCATTTTAATAAATTTAATAAAAATCATTACTAATTAATTCCATTTGTGACTTTTATATTGTTTAAAAGCTCTTTATCCCTTATACTGACAGATACATTCGCCGAAAGTAAAAATATTCTAGACACATATTTCTCTGAGAGAGACGTGTGTCTATTACTGCGTCTCCTTAAGATATTAGCTTCTTAATTAAACTTTTTAAAAAAAATGCAGTTTTATGAATTGTGAGTCTGCTTATTTTCATTAAGGTGAAAAAAAAATTAAAGTGGTAATAATAATCACAGAATTAGCACATACAACTGACGCCGGGTGATGATAGACCCTCAGAATACAAATGATATTTCCAAATGATAATTACAAAAGATATTTATATTTTAAGCCTAAATTTTATTTAAGCTTTTTGTTCTTGGTTTGGAATGAGTCTCTAGATCTCAAAACTCACATAATATTCTCCACACATACGCACTCATCAACAAAAATTACAGACTGAGTGGTTGAGATTATAAACTGCTTGACTACATGGTTTGCTGAGTGCCTAAACGTAAATTGTTAAGCTTGTCCCTAATTTCCCCCTTCCCCCAATGGTTCATAAGAGAGATTGGACCTTAGCGCACTGAGAATGCTATAAGTATTAAAGATGTTCTGTGCAAAAAAAAACGAAAGAAAAACACACTAGTATACAAATGTTGTTTTTTTTTCAAATGTAGATTTTCTACCATCATTACCAAATTTGGATAAGGCATCGTTAGCAGATTGATCAGAATCAATATCAGCTTCAAAATGAATGTTGATAGATCTATCTGAAAATGAACACACAAGTATCATTACACATTGAAAGAATACTTTAAAATATGTTAAAAGACTACGAATATAAGCAGCTTTTTTCACATTTTTGTCTATTGAGCCTCGTAAACGTTAAGAATTTTGTTCGCACCCCCTTAACCAGCTGTAGGCTTACACAATGGGGTTCGGAAAAAATGGTTAGAATGTAAGGAACAGAAAACGAAACTTAAAGACATTATTGTTTATAATTTATTTTGCATAAATATTTCCAATACTTGCCATTGTTTTAAATCTAACTTTCCTTAGTTATCAAGAGAAACAATCGCTCTATTAGTTGAATAAAGGATGAATTATCTTTTTTAGTTTTTTGCATTTTTAAATACCTCTATTGAAGTCAGAACTTCATGAAAGGTGGAGGTTGCTGATATAAAAAAAAACGGCTCTAGCGATTTTCCTAGCTTCGTGAATTCGTCTCGTGCACGTGAAGTGTCTTGAGTTCGAACCGAAACTTGTCTTACTGAACCGCTTTGAGTCGTCTTGACTGTGACACCTTCGTTCTTTATACAGCTCCCCGAACCAAACGGAGCATCGCTCCACACTTCGGGAAGATCACATGACAATATCCGACGTCATATGACCACACAATAGATCTTTCTCAGAGGGCCACTTGTCACAGTTGACCACCTATCTGGGGCTAACCTGTGTAATGTGTATCAACTGGCTACAAATACACACAATTACCTTCATTCGCATCACCACGAGAGCTATAAATATATATTGTTGAATGTAAATTAAAAGACACAAGTCATTGGTTTTCGTGGTTGATTCAGGATAGCTGCCTGGTCGTGCAGTAGGCCTATGCGCGCTGGACTGTCGCTCGGTTGTCTCGTTGATCCGGTGTTTATAAAGCTTCATACCCTGCCCGCTGCCATCCCCCGTGGTCCTGCGGGATACTATGAAGTAGATCTTCACATCTGAAGGAACAATGGCCGAAAAAAGGAGTTTTATGAAACGAAAATTTGGGACTTGCAATTTTGTGTAGGCCAGGGGTGGGCAAATTACGACCCGCGGACCACATGCGGCCCGCCGAAGTGTTTTATGTGGCCCGCGAAGACCTAAATAAATCATTGTAAATATCTATAGACATTATTGAAACTTTTGATTATTATCATTTGTAATAAGGATTTTTTTTCCACCACAATTGTCCACAAATACTCGTATTAAAGGTCTTTTGCAAGTTAATGGATTTTTTTTAAAGAATTACAGACTATTTACGCTCTAGAAATGTTTTCTCTTTGACTATTAAATACATAAATAATTCGAGTTTAAAATATGGTTCTAATTTTTCGCATTATAAAATAAGTAAAGCGAATGTGTGAATTCACGTTAAAAAAATTATTAATGGAGCTAAAAATAGCTAAATGACCTATTTACTTGTTGTTGCTCGTTTGACCTCTGACTTTGAGAAATAATATATAGATGATTACGTAGACTAAACCATACTTTGATAAATCGGTCATAAATTATTTTCAGATATAATTAATAACTATAACTTGAATTTTTGGGCACCCGCGGATATTTTGCAGATGAGTGTAAGTTACTTAGGGCTCATAGTCCTATCTTCAACTTTCTAATTACCCTGCGCTCAGAAGAAACATGGATTATCTCCCCCTTCTCATGTCACCATTCAAGCCTGCTCTATTGTCCGGGCCCCACGGCCAGATGTAAACAATGACGGCATGGTCACTGACCATCGGCCATCTCTCCCCCCTTCCCCTTTCATCTCGCTATCCAAGCGGCTCGTATTGATATAACCGTGATAGGTGCGTCTTACAACTTAACACTACTTTTAGTCTCCCCTGATGAGATACGATATATATATATATATATATGTGTGTTAGCTCCCTTGATATTTGTGAAACTAAGTTACAGTTTCTATACGTCAAATATTACATTATTATTTGTTACTCCCCTGATTGGGATGCAATACGTATTTGATTAACTCCCCTTACTATTGTGAAACTAGATTATAGTTTCTATATAACATTCTGAAGATGTCCTTCATCGAAAGGCGTCTACCTCCCAGTGTCATCATTATGGCTAAGCCGATCTACGCATCTCGTTGCAGCTTTTATTACAGGCTACATGTACTGGAAGCCCAATCTTCGTAACGCTGTTACCAGTCTGCTGACACCAGATCTGAAGATACCAGCCTTACCTACTACACACAAGAGTCCGACCAACAACCGCTTGCCAGAAGACCCGTCTTCTGCAGCTACGTATCGTTGGACTGTCCCGTGCGCTAGGATCAATTACGCCAGCCCACTCACAGACAACGTCAGCATCAGCCATACCAGTCTCGTCAGAGCAGCATAGGACTTAAAGCTAAGCAACCAGCCTAATGACACTCAGACCACTTGGTTCTCATATCTCATGATGATAGTTTCATTTGATGTAAATAGTAAGGTCCCACCTAACACTGTACAGCATTTTACCTTTTACTTATTTTTCCTTTTTATCATTAAACTGTACATATATTTTACTTAAACTGTATTTGTTGCCTGCATTCATAACGCTGTGCCTGTTAGTTTATGTGCAAGTCAAGGTCCTCAAATTCTATGAACCCCCTAGACACCTAAACGGCCACCATCTTTGACCTACTGGTCACAGGGGATACACAGGAACGGCCTTAGGGCAGTGTAACCTATGCAGCCGCTCTAGGCCCCGCGCTAACACTAGTTGTAAATTATAAAATTCAAGCAGTTTAATTTAACAGGGTTTTCGCTGCCTCTTGATTTTATAGGCACTCCTGTATATCTCCTGAAATTATTAAAATATCCTGAAAACTCATACAAAATATGCTTAAAAAGGAAAAAAACATCATTTTTGGGTGCCATTCAAGATGGAAAACACCAATCATACTCACGATTAAAAAAAAACGGCAATGTCAGATTTCATTTAATAAAAATAATAACGCAAATGTTAACCAAAACAAGAAGTTCCAATATTTTATTTACTGTAATAATCAGTGGCATATAAATGTGTAGATCTAAATCTATCTCGATCTCCCCAAAAAATCAAAAGCAATATTTAGCTAGTCGATAGTAAATCTAAAAGGCAGATCTGAATGTTTATCGGCCTATTGTAGATGGCTCGTAATTTAATTTGACCGTCTTTTTGTACTTAGTAAAGTATGAACAAAATGCAAAGACGTATTTATTTTCAAACAAAAAAAATATTTTCATTTATTATCCTTATCTAGACTAGGCCCCCCGCAATACGTTTCGCATAGGGCCCCGCAATCTGTAGGACCGGCTTTGGGGATACCTGTGTATGACCTTTCAACCCCTCCCCTGTGGGCGCCCATAATTGAAACTATTACAGACACACTTAATAACTCCAAATTAACAGACATACCTTCTATCTATCGGTTAATTTTTTTCTGGGTAATATGAGACTACTTAACCGCAATTGTGACTTACTGTGAGAAGACTTATGTCGACTGGACGGTGACTTGAGGGGTATAGCTTTTGACGAAGGATTTGATAACAAAAAAATATCAGTTTCGGATATGTTTCCACAAGATTCATGCTTCTCTTGAACAGCCATCGACACGCTCACAGTTGCTTCTTGTGAGGCTTGGAGGAAGAGACTCTCTAAACCTTGGGTACTGTATTCAATGTAAATAAAAATCGATAATGAGATTTCTGAACCTTATAATGTGATATGAATCAGAAGCAGTGGCGTCACTAGGGGGTGCGGGGGTGCGGTCCGCACCGGGTATCACCCGTTAGTGGGTGACACCCAAGTAAAAATGTAACTTTGTGAATAACTGACAATTAAAAAAAAATAAACGACAGTGGCTAAATATTTGATCATGTTTTTCACAAAATACACCGTATTATCAGGATGCCAACGAATATTCACTGTTTGACAAATGTAGACATTCTTCAGACATAAATATTATTGAAATCTCACATGTAATAAATGTAATTTTTTTTAGAATTGGAAAGTAAATAGATGATTCATGTGACGTGTGTAGATAATGATGTTATTTCAATTTATGTAAAAAAAAAAAGCTGTAATCAGTATGAAGGAATAGTTACAATGTGTCATTCGAATGATATACTTGAATATAATAGAGACTTTCTTCTTGGCTAGTGCGATGAAATGGTTGTAATCCTTCCTAATGGGGACACATTAATCACTTAATAGTACAAAATTTTATCTTTTGTTGTCGACTATTTTCAACTAATTGTATTGAAATGAAATAGAAATTTGTAACTTTATGTATTGGAATATTAAAAGACGTAGGAAGAATTCATCTGGATTGGAAAAGACATCCGGCTACAAATACAATTGATAATGAAGTTGTTGCTATGATTGCTGTAAAGAAGAAAAACAATGGAAGGACATATTGCACGACTGTTTCCATAAAAGCAGAATATTAGACATTTTGACCATATTAACAACGAGTTTTTATTGAATAAAGAATTTCCACGAGATGATGAAAATGTTATGTAGATAAAACCCGTAGCGGAAAGTACATCTGTAATGTTAAGTTTATAAATGTTTTAGCAAACGACGTAAAAGGTATTAAGAGTCGGAATGACTGTAAGTACCTTTGTTTTTGTTTAACAACACGCTTGATATAGCACACCTGACATAACACACACTGAACAGAAGGTATACGATTCTAAGGAGACAAAAAAAGCTATAAAAAAACACATTAATGCCAAACAAGGTTGAGCTTGGATTTATATGTGGAGCTCAAAGATTTGAAAATGCAGCTTCGATATCTGGAGGAGTACTAACCATTTATAAAGAACCAACAGAATAGCTATTTAATAGGTGTATATAACTTTCACTCAATCTATGTAATGAACATTCTTTTTCAGAAATTAGCATTTTGCCTAGCATTTTCTTATACGATGGAAATATTTTTTAAGTTCTTAAATTATTGCCACTATCGTCGAAGGTTAATATTTTTTTTTCTATCTATTATTCCTTTTTTTTTTTCTGTCGGGAAGGGAAGATGTACTAGAAGGTCAAAGATACACAAGAGTAGGCCTATCTCTAAACTATTGTCAATGAACAAACGACACTTTCACAAAGAGGAATTTTATTTAAAAAATGATATCGTTATTATTTTTAACTTCCATAGAATGATTGAACGTTTTTAAGTTTCAAATATTTAAAAAAAAAAGTTTAATTTACCTATGGTTGCATTGTTGTGAAATTGATCTATAGTTTGATGACATTGACTTAGATTCCAAAGATTAAAGATGCGTGCAGATTTTCACATAAATACACAAACCCAGTGAACTATAGATAAATTGTAATAAACAACTGAATTTTAAAATTTAATAGACAATCATTTTATAGTTGAACAAGAAAATAAACCAAACTATATGTATTACAGCGCAACATACAAACTGTCAGGGGGTGAGGTATGGCGAGAATGATTGTTAAGTTGCTATTTTGGTATGATAGTTTTATGTCCCCTTGTTGTGAATGTAAATAGTGTTGCACGTGTTGTGAATGGTGATTTAGTCTTAGTTGAATGTGCGAGAGAATGTTTTAGTTAGTAAGATTTTGCTCCCGGTCCAGGAAGGTTGGACGTGTACTTCCTGGACTGGTGTTTTTGTGTACTTCATTATTGGATATTAAAGTGTTGTTATTATTAATATAAGGAGTTTGAGTCAAAGTATTTAAGTTGTTACTGTTCGTAATTGGAATCAAGTAAAGTAAATTATAAGTGAATAATCATACCCCTAGTGAGCCACAAGACATCTAACCAAGAGAGAGCCAAGAGTAAACAAACATATATATATATATATATATATATAATAGAGTTTCTGACACAAACCAAAAAAAAAAGATTTTTTTTTAAACGGGGGGGGGGTGACACCCTGATTTGACCGCACCGGGTGACACCCACCCTAGTGACACCACTGATCAGAAGAGCGATTAAAAACAATCATTGGGCGTTAATTTGTTTGTATTTTTTAAATGTGTAAATAATGTGAACCTTTTATCCATAATGACATTTCAGGACCTTCTGACAGGAAAATTATTTTAACTCAAAAGAGCAACATCAAAGAATTGTTTGGCATTAATGTGGGGTTTTTTTAGTCTTTTTTTAATTTTTAAAAAGCATAACCATCTATCTTTAATACGATTGCTAGACATTTGGCAAGAAAATTATATGTAATAAAAGTGAGATGATTGATTTCAAACCCTTAGTGAGGAGGAACAGACTTTGGAAAGATTTTCAAGAATAGAATTTTATAAGCGGCAAATAAAAGTGTGAGGGTGGGGGGATACACTAATATAAATTGTGATATCTCATAAGAACAGGAATTTCGCACTTTGCTAAAGATAACACATACGCACATACATACACATGTATAAATGTAAATGTTGCAAATATATTGCCGTCAAAGTGCGAAATCCGGCATTCTATAGAAGGCATGAAGCGTTCAGGTAAATTAGGAATAATTATCACATTTCCTACTTTTCTATGCATTCTTTAAATTTACTAGAAATGTTCCAGGCAAATGTTGATTTAATAGTATTTATTAAATGATATAAGTTTCTCCGAACAATATCTATATTTGCAACTAATCTAAATAATTTAGTCCTTTTCTTTAAAGTGTGGGGTATGTTTAAGACTGTATTAATGCTTATGTTGTGTACAACTTTTTTGTGCTAAATTAATACAAAAGATGTTTCATATTGTGTTGTATGAAAGGTCAAAGAAAAGAATATGTGATCACTGCAAATACCACCACTAAAAAAGAACCACTGGATCTTGAAAAATTTTTGTTTTCTTCTTTGTCTGGACTTACCTTTCTATTTGTTTGGATGTTTTCATTTCACGTAGATCTATGTCAATAATGTCATCGATTTCTTTTTCCATTTCTATTTGTTTGGATGTTTTCATTTCATGTAGATCTATGACATTGATTTCTTTTTCCATTTCTGTTTCCTGTAGAACTTTGTACTGTAAAAAAAACAAAACAATTTAAGTCTAGTGTCTTGGTCTGGTTGATCTCCAAACGGCAGATATTATAGGTAAGATTTCCGGTCTGGACCAAAATCAATCCCGTTGCCTTGCAGGGAATGGAGGGGTCTGTCAGGTTTAGGGATTGTGTTAATAATAGCTGAACACATTTAAGGTCCCGAGGTTCAAACTGAAAAGAACATCACACACACACAGTTGTGCAGAGAGTAACCCACTATGTGGATGATTTAAATAACAAAAATTATGAATTTAATTGTATGAAACTGATCTATGAATATGCACAATGAGAATGATAAATAGATAATATATAGTTGATACATAATATATAGATACATAGATGATACTATAGATACATGAGCGCCCGTAGGGGGGTGCAAGGGGGTGCTCTTGCACCCCCCTGGATTCTGAGTAGCCAAATTTTAGCCATTTTTTTTGCACCATCAAAGCACTTAATTTCTAAGTAGCAACTGAACAAGTAGTGCTTCCACTGGTTAATGTAGTAGTATAAATAAGTAGATAAGGCGTATGGAATGGATGGCCACCCATGTATGTGGCTGCCTGGTCGAGCGGTTTGCACGCTGGACTGTCGCTTCGATTTATCGATGGTCCCGGGTTCAAACCCTGCCCGCTCCCGTCCCCCGTCGTCCTGCGGGAGGTTTGGACTAGGAAGTAACTATCTTCAACTCTGAAGGAACATCCGAAACATGCAAAACATTTTACAAACAAACATGTGCGCGCCTCTGAATTCCGAGTAACCACATTTAAGCCATTTTTTTAAATAATGAAATACATCTTTCAGATCTTTTATTTTTGTATTACGTAGATGTAGATTCAGTCCAGAATCCAGGGGGTTGGGGTACAAGTGTTAAATAATTAATGTTCAGGAAAATTAGGTCTTCTAAATCTAAATCTAAATCTAAAAGCCTATCATTAGAATATTATAAAGTGTTATAAAGTGCTGTAATTTCAAAAAGTATTGCTTCCACTGAAAAACAGTTGTAAAGATATGCTATTATTGTAACTAGAAAAAGCAAATCTGTAGGTCATGTTCGACCATGTACGATTTATTATAGGCGTGCAATTCTTTGCTCTATAAAGGGTGTCACTGTTACAACAGAGGTGTCACTAGGATGGGTGTCACCCGGTGCGGTGAAGTCAGTGGGTCACCCCCCTCCCCCCCTCCACCGTTACACCTTTTCTTCCCAATAAAAACTATTGTCGGTTTGTTCTTTTTTTTGACAATAATACAGTTCCTTGATTACACAAACTTAAAATGAATGTCGATTCTGTTTTAATTTTTTTGTCGCTGAGATTTTATCGTTAATATTATATAGATTAACACGTAAGATTTTTAAATTACAAATTAAGTAAACATCAGCTGAACAAGCTTTCCTGAGTTAACTTTAAAGAGCTCCTATCGGACACGTTTAAAGTTTTTTAATTAGTAGTTTCCTGACGACTACTGAAAAAATGCAACTTTATGAAAAGTATATTGATCGGTTCAAAAAACTTGAAAAAAAAGTGTTTTTATTCTAACATTTAAAAGTCTATGATAAGAAACAACAGCTTAAATTTCATTTTCAGGATGTCAAATTTGAAAACATATAAATAACTTTAAACTCAATATATTTTGTGATTTCGTTTTTGAATGGACAGATTGCTGGATTTGAAATTCGATTTTTTTAAAGTTATCAATAGTTGTTAATTAACTTCAGTTTTGAAACGCTTCCTTCATATGACGCCACGTAGACATGCCATAATGCCACGTAGAAATGCATTTGGCAAGAAACAGTTAAAGGCTAAAAAGACGTTGACGTCTTTCAAAACCTGTCTGCCTGTAGATGTCTTCTAGTTCACATATCTTGTAGTCGGCTCAGTATAAAAGAGATAGATGCACTCAGCATTAATCTCTTGTTCTATGGTTGAATAGTGAATCCGGCATCTTAAGATTAATGTGCTGATATTTTCTTATTGTTAAAACTTATTTTTCTGTTGCGAATACATGCTAGTTGGATTTGACTAAAGTTATCGTAACATTTTGAGCTAGCTTTTCATAAATTTCGTAGAGTAAATTAAGTGTTCTAGCTTAGCCACAACTTTGCCAATAACCAACACTTTAATTTGAAGGTACTCTTGTATTTTGTTGACTTTTCTCTCAGTACAACGGCCAAATAAAAATTCGAACAATGAAAGGTATGCATGTATTCACAGACAGTTGTCTTTGCGCTGCTCCTCTAGTGTTTGTATTTTCAGAGCGACGGCAAAGATTTTCGCCGTCATACTTTCTTAATAACGCTCTTTCATGGATCTAACAGCAACACAATAAATACACCGGCGAGTTGTTCATATGACACTCTATCATTAATTAAAATACCCCCTCAATTGGTAAAAGCGATAAAAACGGCAAAGAAAGAAAACTTTTTTTAGAAAACCGAAAAAAAAAACAATCTTGACCATCCTGAGGAACACGTCAGAGATGTCATCTTGAGGAAGGAGAGACTACTGGCAGAAAAACATGATATTGAATATTGAGTTGTTACCGCCGAGAAAAATACACGTTTGGATTTTGGGAGTTATTACAGAATACGGCTTTACATTACATATCTTAATTCTTAAGTTTCTTCATTACTTCTCGGGGTGGGGGTGATCGCCCCTACCCCCCCCCCCGGATCAGCCAGTGTTTGCACCCCCCTGCAAAAAATCCTGCGGGCGCCCATGTATACATATAGATATTATTCAATAAGAAGGCCTATACATAAGCACCTTGCTACTGCTACAATCATGGTTTCAAAGTAAACCGGATACTGACAGACGGACGTAACACTACTGCCAACATCGGCAGTAATAAAGCTAGACCTCACTGATCCTTAACTGGCACCACTGATGTGAGACGGCCTGACAATCAACGCCGTCAATGAACACCAATCTGGAGGTGTCACCCAAAACTTTAATATCTGCGAAGACAAGCGGCGCCCACACTGGCATAATTAAATGTTCAGTAAATACAATTTCAACACTGGCACCTTATAAACCAAATAACACAAAATTAAATCTCTGTTTCCAAAATATAGACAGCGACAACCTGATATTATAAACTATAATATAACATACAATACAAAGTAACTCACCCTAAACAGGGGTCCAAAAACAATTCCACCGGATAATATAAGTTCAAGAAACTATAAGTCCAATAAAATGGTGCAGACTTATTACGGACTAACACACCATCCGTTCCAACCAAATTCAGAGGGTGAAATTCCTCAACGAATGACCAAAAAAAGTGACCAGCTTTGTGACGGGGCAAAACAACTCAAAACAAAACACAAGGCACCCTCGCCCCGTACAAGTAATACGAGTAGGGGAACAAAACAAACATAGTTGGGAGAAAGCAAGGACACTTGTCCGAACTACGTGACAGGGTCCACAAAGGGCACCTTACCCAAAAGTAAATGTAGCTATCTTGAGAGCTGAAAGGATTTGTGCGTGGTGCTAACAACCCAGTCATATAAATATTTTTACGAAATAACTATTATTATTATTAGTTTAGAAATACTTCAAGGCAAGACACAAATCTAAGCCCAGCTCAGATGTTTTTTGGTCGGATGACTCGAACACTGATACCAAACAAAAGGAGTAACATTAAGATTTCTACATGTCAAGAGAACATTATGAGACGGAAAGAAAAACGTCAGATGAATGTAAAAACATCTTATGATATGAAGTCAAGAAATTTAAGATAACTGAGATCTGGACAGCTGGTCTATTTCCAATGACCTAATGACCTTATATGGAGACATGTACGAATCCAGTCCCAAATAAACCAGAGAGCTTATTTTTTCGACATGACAATGGTGCAGTGTACCAAAGAATCCGAGTGCATATCAGAGAAACAGATATTTTTTTTCCGATACTGATGAAAACTTAGAGGGCAATAGAACTCAAGATAAACAAATTCGCCAGAGGTCATTACAAACAAACTTAGGAAGCGACAATCGAAGAACTACTCATCATTCTCTGCGACCAAGGGATCAATTGAAGAAATCGACAAGATTTAATTACTATGTTTCTTAATGAACTCTTGAATGTTGATTTTTAAATATCATGTTTTTCTTATTCATTGAAGCATGCATATGTATGTTAAGTTTTTTTTTATGTTTTATGTTTTTATTGATATCTGTGACCTAGTATTGTGATAGGTCATAAGACCAGTGACCTCTACTGTACTGGCAAGTTAGTCCAGTGGTACTTTGTGGTCCCAAATTATATTATCTAGGCTATTAAATATAGCCTCCAGATAAATAAAACTACTGAGACAAACAAGTAACAAGTCTGAGATTTCAGTTTTAACAATAAGAAAAAAATAGTATTTATTACAAAAAAAATAAATCAATAGAAAGAATAACTAGAAATGAAGGTTCACAAAAGATAAGGAAATAAGGTAACAAATCAAAGTAGTACGACAGGTTCAGGTCCAAATAATTGATGAATCCCCCACCACCGAGGTACAATAACAATGTATTATGTCCAAAAAAAACCCCCAAAAGGATGGTTTACAAAAAAAATCATATATACATTAACAATGACATGACGTCATCCATGAAACACAATACTGTCTAATACACAGACAAAATATGTCTTTTACAACATAAAATACAGAAGATGATAAGAGACTAAGTAGACAAATAGTAAGTACATAAACCAACTTATTACTAACAAATAAACTAAGTCTACTTAGCTCGTTATCAGAATACTCCTCCCATAACAGTGGCACACTCCTCTTGAGTAACACAGTAATAGAACAATAACACTTATAAGTTTACAATATGGATATTAGATATTTAGTTAAAATTATACTGGTCAGCTCAAGGATTCAAGAGGGAGTGGCAATTGTAAACAGTAGGCAGGGACGTAAATCAACTAATAAAGGGGACTAACTCTAATAAAAAAAAATAAAGGTAGCCACCCTTATTGTCCCTCTTGTCACAATATCCCTCGTAAAGATTTTTTTAAGAAAAGGGGTCATTGAAATATTGCGCAAAGGTGCACTCGTTCAAAAAGTATTGTTTTCCGCCATCACGCAAATGATAGTTGTTAGCTTATTGTTGACTGTGAACCTAGGTATTAATTAACAGAAAAGGTAGGTAATGA
>JADKLZ010000166.1:18050360-18078378 GCA_021533235.1 Biomphalaria straminea | reverse complement strand
ACTGTGAACCTAGGTATTAATTAACAGAAAAGGTAGGTAATGATATTGTATTTATATATATATAATATAATATATATATATATATATATATATATATATATATATATATATATATATATATATATAATTTATAGGATTGTAAGATGGACATTTTTCAACATTTCATTTATCAACATTCATCCCCAACTGAAGATGTTGTGATACCAAAGAGAACATTTGTATGATGAATTGTAAAGAATTTATAATGAGGCATCACTAAATGACATCAAAGTATATTAATGGACAGATACTTCTTGGACATTACAGCGGGTCTCCATTCAGTATAAACAAAAACCAAACTAGAGATATGTCAGTACTAGAGATATGTCAGGCTCAAGACAGATGGAAAACTCAAAGTACAAATGGTGGCTTCCATCGCATTGTGGAATCAAAGAAACGAAAAAGCCGACAGTTTGGCGAAGCTAAGAAAGCTTCTTGACCTACCATAGGAGCTGTAACAGGGCAGGTAAACTAGACAGACGCCTAATGCCTCCGATTGCTGGGGACCTCGCTTAGGAATAAACAAAAATTAGAGAAAAAAAACAGCGTAACAGCAAAGTTCTATTGCTGTATGTCTGTTTGAGTAGTTCTAAGTTTTTACCATGACTCAAGGCTTATTAACGAAAGTTTAGATTTACTTCTAAGACTACAATATTAAAAGATGTTTTGGTGAAAATGTCGAGACATTATTGTGAGTCTGGTGCATCAAAAGGAGATATCGGCATTGATTAAAAAAGATCTAAGCTTTTAGTCATCTTCAATTAGTAAAAAAGAACGTGTCGAAATCATAATACTTATCTGGATATACATACGAAAATGTTTTAAACATATGTTGCGTGATTTTATTTTTTCGATATTTTAATTCTCATTTGGAGCCACCAAAGTCACTTAGCCAAGGGCCTGTAACTACCGCAAACTTACGAAACTGCAAAAGCAAGTAGCCTATTTGTGAATTGATCAAGTTCAAAAGACCACACAGACAGACACACAAAACTTAGAGCGGCAGCTAGCGGCTATTCCCCTTTCGGGGGCCTCTAAAAAAGGATTTAAAGGATACAAATTGCAGTGTTGTAATTACAATTACGTACCTTATAATCCTCTAACTAAGCTTATTACTAAAACTTGGAAAATACTCACACTTGTAATGACTTTATAGACTTCATAGATTCACAACTGATCACATTTTAGATCACATTTTATCCCTAGGATGTATACTAGACATATGTTATGCAACTCACCAACTCTATATAAAGTACCAAATGACTTATGTCATTATAAAAAGTGTGAATGGATGGATGCATTGTTGGAAAGAAATAGGTTTTAGACAAAGAGAAGAAAGAGAAATTGTTTGTCGTAAGTACTAAAATATAATTACCATTTCTGATGTTCGAATAGTTGTGTCTTTATCTTCAGATCTTGTATATATATATACTTTGTCTTTATCTTCAGATCTTGTATAATACCAGTACAAGATGGTAAAGCATATTACTAGTGCTACATTGAAAAGAATTACAATCATGTTCACATTGCTTAATTTTATAGTTGTACTTGAAAAAATAGATTCTTGTACGATGTATGCGCCAATCAATACAATGATTGCAATCTGACTCAAAAAAGAGAAAAAAAACACATTGACACATTGTCATTTTTATTTGAAAAAGATGACAAAGAGGGCTTCAACTCGCTTACCTGGTCAGATGTAGCTACACACAATTCAACGTTTCAATTGTATTCAAATGGTTAAAACAAAATAAGTAAAGACGATTGTTATCATTATCCGACATTTTCGTTAAAAAAAAATGTTTAAATACTTTTTACAAAATTATAATTATTATAATTATATCAATTAAATTTAATAAGTCATGTGATTAATTTTATAAAAGATCTAGACTAACAATAATAAATCTGCGATTAAAACTATTTTACCATTTGATTTTGTTTATGCAATTTCATGCGTTTAGCTTTCTGAAAGTGCTATGTCTAGACCAGTTCGGAAAGGGAAGGGTGTGAATGTTCCCATGATCGCTTTTTAAATACATTTAATATTTTTTTTAAAAAAAGGTTTTACGACTTGAATTCAAACTCGAGGGCTTAAATATACAAGAGTCAGTACACTGACCACTGTGCTAATGTAAATATAAGGTTTTATAGCTATCTATAGTTAGTTTCAAAAGACCTGAATTTCTACACAAAGTATTATGGGAACTAATTAATCTTATACCACCCGATCAGTCATAATTAATTTCATTCAGATATTAAACTAAAAAAAAAACAATAATTAAAAATAGTTAATTAACTAATTGGTATTTTTTTTTTTATTCCTGATTTTTCAGGCACTGGAAATTAATGTGCCGATTTTCAATTTGATCGAAAATGGGATGTGAGAGAAATAACGTGTACAAACTTTTTACCATAATTCTCTATTTTTGTCTAAATCATTTCTATTACTAGTCGCGTCGCTCCAAAATAAATCCCCGATAAGACTACTTTCCTTTTAAGCCTATAACAACAGTCAATTAAACAGAACAATCAACAAACGAGTTTTTTAACATCGAGACAGGTGTGAGATAATTATTATCTCCTCTTCCTCCTAGCCATCGACTACATAATAAGAAGAGCAATGAATCAGACGGACTTGGACTTCGCCGATGACGTTGCACTACTCGGGGCTACAAATAAATGCATACAAGAAATGACGGAGGGCCTAGATAGAGGCGCACCCAAAATTGGCCTCCGCATAAACTTGGATAAGACTAAAATTTTGCGAAGGCAAAGGGTGCCCCCATCAGACTTGGAGAGTTAAAGCTTGAAGAGTTGGACAAGTTCACATACCTAGGCAGCATCCTAAAAAATGATGGGGATGCCTACCATGATGTAGCGTGCCGAATAGGAAAGGCAGGAAGCATTTTCCAAAGGCTGCAGCCTATTTGGACAAGCCAAGCCATTGGACTAGAGACAAAAATACACCTTCTGAACACAATCGTCATCCCAACAGCAAAATATGCATCTGAGACATGGAAGTCATCTGTCAAAATTTAGAACAGACTAAATGTGGCTCAACAAAAATGGCTGTGACGGATTTAGGGAGTCATTTATACAGATCGGATCTCAAACAATGAAATCCTATGCCAAACTGGGAGTCGAACACTTAGTGGGGTGTAAAAGATCGTCGCATGGGGTTTGCGGGACTTGTTCTCCGACAAAATGAACTAAGCATACCAAGAATTGCGATGACATGGAGGCCAATGCTAGAAAAGCGCAAACATGGACGTCCTCGTATAACTTGGCCCCACATCTTCATGACCTCTGAACAGTGGACACCAGGTGGGAAGAGGCTTCAGACATTGCCAGTGACAGATTTTTGTGAAGACAGCTTGCTGCCCAATGCGCCGAACGGCGCGGGAGGACCTAAGTCTAAGTCTAAGTAAGTTCTATGGGATCTAAATTTGACAGTCAAATGGACAGACTACATAAAATTAATAGTGCTTTTCCAAATTACAGGGGCTGCTAAAAGGGGAAATAAATTTCAAAATAATGAAAAGTAGAACATACGATACAAACTGACAGCTTGAGACTAATAATTTTACAGTTTTTACATAGAGTAATGTTGGTAAAATAAATGACTGTAATTATATTACCTTTAAAGATAAATGTATATTCAAAGTCCATCCATAACAACAATCATATACAATATTTCTGCTATTTAATGATGTACTTTTTCCTATTTTCGAAATTGCTTTTTTAATCACTTCTTCTGGAATTTCACGTTTAAAAAACCTATATCGAAAATAGAGAAGAAGTTTATCAATATACGTTTCTCCAGAAATGTATGCACAGTTTTCCTTAATTTAAAATTGTGCATAGAAAGTGTATTAAACTTATTCAGATGTATTAATTTAAGATATTCAATTTATAATTATTGTATCAATTTCTATAATATTCAGAAACAGAAGTAATAAAAGGTTATTTTGTATCAAATATTAAAATATTTTGTACTACTCGTTTCCTGTAGATTTAATGTTCAAATGTTCTTAATTTAAATTACCCAAATCCGTAGTTTAAATCAGTAATCTTTTCAACTAGTTGACTTCTATCAAGTAAGTCACACAGATGATCAAGCTCAACCGTTGCATGAGTCTTGGTGACATCTGCTACCGAGTGAGCTACCATTCCATGACCTTAAGTACAAAATATATACCACACATATAATAAAAAGAATTTTTTAAATATTTGTTAAATTTTAGTTCTTCATTTTAAACTATATAATCTCTGTTGTTATGAAATGATGTTGTTATAGTTATATATACAATTTTACACTTAAGTTAGATATAAACTTATGGACCCACATGTAAACTAAAAAGAGATGTATTCAAGTGAATCTTGTATGTTCAATCCCAAGATTGTCTGCATTTGTAGAATATGAAATATATCTGCCATATAAAATCTTTGGCCATGGTGATTGACTAAAAATCATATTTTCCCACTTTCCGTGGACGATAACATAAGAAAATTTAACCTGTTATTACTCAAATTAAAGCATATAACAACTAAGTTATTTTCAAGATCGAAATCGTAGGAATTAAATTTACCAAAAACATATTTTATTCGCAATCAGTGTAATAATCGAATGTGTTTTATCAAAGAACACGGAACATCTGCTTTTTGCTTTTCCTTAATCAGCTTGAAGGTCTGGCTTCCGAGAGTCTGGCAGTCTTTTGAAAAATAATGGAAACAAAGTGGTGTGCGAAAGTGAATGTGCTTAGAACGCTCTGTATGGGTTCATTGCACTCTCTAATGGACGACAGGTTCTTAAATCGCAAACGTCTCTACCGTGGTTAGATACTATGCGATTAATTTGGTGTACGTTTCGTTCAAACCTCGATAGCCGCCAGAGAAATCAGGGCCAATGTGTCACCTGGAATGTCTCAGAGATTGAGAAACCATTTTAGCGCACGCGAAATAGACTGTTAGGGAAGATGTGTCAGATCAAACGTATTGCTAACCACTTGGAGGGTAAGCATCCCCGATTCATGCATGTGGCACGAGGGGATATGAGAGCCAGATATGGGGTGCTGATACGATTTCTAATCAACACCAATTAGAACGAACTGATGTTCATGTGCCCAGTAAAATGCAGTCTAGAAACAGAAGTTGAGGCGATGGTGCTCATAGAAGAAAGATTCAGAAAGAGAGAGAGCTGCATCTATATGAAACTGTCAGGTAGAGTTGAGCCATAGACTCTTCAACCTCTAGATCAAGAGCTACCAGTCACTGGCCAGATTGAACAGAGAGTTCCGTCTCGAAGAAGGTCTTACAAGTGGATAGAATTAAAAATGCCATTTTCAGTGACTCGGCCAATCCGGACTATCGGACTAGAGACGCGACCGAAAGCCGAGCACACCAGTGGTATTTTCCTTTTGTATACCGAGCTAACCTTGCTGGACTCGCCATTTTGGAAACGGCCCCTTAAGAAACGGAGCCTGGATTGTTGACGAGAACTGCATGTCACAAAAACTAAAGAACTAATAATAGATTTCATAAAGAAAAAACAGATAATAAAGATCATATCGATGGTACGAGTAAAGTCATTATAAATATCTAGCTGTCATCAGTCATCATTGATAACAACTCCACATGTAAAAACCACCTTGGAACTCTGACAAAGAAAACAGGTCAGCTACTATTTTTCCTATATAAACTCAATAGCTTTAAACTAAAGAAGATCCTAGATAATTTTTACGGCGCGACTATACAAAATCTGCTAACATACGGAATAAGGGCCGGATTAAGCCAATTTGGTGCCCTTGGCACAAACCCACATGGGTGCCCCCTTCTGCCCGGACCTCCGATCCTCCACCGACAGCTGGTATGTTCAATATTATGCAAAAAAAAAAACTAACAAAGACAAAACGATTATTAACACATATGTTTGTACTACCGTCACTCATATAAAACCTACAATAAGGTATTTCTGTATTACAGGATTTTTAGGCGTATTTTCTTTTTTTAATTTATTCCTTTCTTATGTATTTTTATTTCCTTCTTTAAAATTTTAAATTTTCTTTTTTTTTTTAAGCATTTTTTTCCTTTTATTAAAAATAAAATTTTATTATGAAATACATTTTAAACATAGAAAATTTAATAAATCACACAAAATCCTTTATTTCAACAGCATCCAAACAATTTTTTTAAACGTGGCGATAATAACTAAGAAAGTCAGAGAGAGCACACATTTAAATTCTAAAGTTCTTTTTTCTAGATTTACGTTTGGCAAAGTTTTTGAAATCATTATCAAAGTTAATTTTGCGCAACAAGTCCGCCTCAATCATCAGCAGAGACAAGGAATCAAGCCTTTCTTGTTTCATTGTTGATATACTTGGATTTTTTTGTACGTTTCAACTGAGAAAAAGAGCGCTCAGTTGAATATTTCGTGACCATTAATGTTAAAAATATGCGCAAGGCAATTTCTACATTTGAAAAAGCCCACTGGATGTTGTCTCTAACTATTACTTTGTAGAGTTCTGCATGACTGAACGTGTTGTTTTCAGATTTTGATTCACGAAACTTGTGGCGAATATATGCGTGGAACTATTGTAGTTCAGTATATAGATTATTGTTCAGATCTTCAGGATAAGCATTAATTAGTGCTTCACAACACTGCAATGTTTGTGGTACATTGACCAAACAAGAAGATCTAACTACTATATCATTATATACCTGCGCTCGTCTACTCATCTCTGTCTCAAGTTTGTCAACAATCGCGTAGAAAGTAGATATACGAAATTTGTCTCTGGCATTTAGTGAGACCTCAGGGGCATTACCATCAATGACCACTGTCTTTCGTTTACAATTACGGGTCAAAGTTGCCTTATATTCCACACCTGGTGTTAGTTCTTTTGCAGCTTCTTCAAATCTTTTTAATTCATTCCTAGATTCATGCAAGTGATCTGCTAGTGAGGAATACAAATCAGCACACGTTTTCAAATTCACATGCTCATTTTGTAGAGCTTGACTGACCCTATGAAAATGTTGTAACACTTCTTCCCAAAAGACAAGCATGAAAGCAAATTCTAATTGTTTGCAATGTTTTCTGCTTCTCTTCTGGTGTCCCCCTTCTGTGACTGGTCTTCTTGTAAACATTCTAACGCTTCTATAATCTGAGGATGAGACTTTACAATAGCTTCAGTTGCAACAGCATGTGCCTCCCAACTGGTATCGGAAAGGGGCTTTACATGCGTTTCACAAAAGGCATCCTTTCAGAATCTTGATCTGTTGGTTGAAGCTGAGAAAAAAGTATAGATCTATTGCACTGTATGGAAGAAGTTTACTGCCTCTAAACAAGAGTCAACGGCACTTCTGCCTACTAAATTTAGTGAATGGGCAGCACAGGGTATGTATATAGCAAAATCATTTTCCGCTAGAATTCTTTTCTGCATGCCCTTGTAGCACCCAGACATATTAGCAGCATTGTCGTATGTAGCAAGAAGCCTTTACTTCCTCTAAAATAACTTCATGAACTTTTTTGGGACATAATTTCAATCAGTTCTTCACATACAGTTTTGGATAAATATGAAGGATTTCCTTTTCCAGAATTTCCTTATTTCACAATGTGTGATGCTAAAAATGGATCAAACTGACTGACCAACTCCAGCAACCCTAGATAATTTCCATTTTTTAAAGATCCAAAATTTTCATTTGTCCCTCTTAAAGCCAGACCATGCTCAGCTATTGTACAAATAACCGCTACTGCTCGCCTCAAAATATGTTCCCAGTAACTGTACTTCTCATTAATTTGCTCTTCTAGCTTTTGTAGTAGACCCGAGCCTTGTCTACGAGTTAGGTATATTAACATGCAGTCTTTATGAGTAGCGCTTTGTTAATGATTATCAACTTGAATGTTATTTTTCCAGTCACTGAACCCATTTTTATCAGCCAGATCCTGTGGATGGTGAATACAATAACCATTCTTTGCTAATGTCATGTCGATTTTTGCGAGGCTACCGGGACAATATACACATTTTTCTTGCGGACTTGTGGTGCCCCCCAAACGCCTTGTTTGCCTAATGGTTAATCCAGGCCTGATCTTGTTAGCAAGGCAACGCTTCCTCTTAAGAGTTGCGCCGCCTAAAAAACATTCTAAAAAGGGCATCAAAAATCACACGCACATTACCATATTTAAATGAACTTTCTGAACAGAAATGTCTAAGAACAAGATTACAAAGAGAGTTTGTGTGATACACAAACTCAGAGGCGGCCCCCGTCGGAGTCGGATCCCTGTCAGATCCGCTTTGATCTCTCAACGGACGGACAGACAGACAGACAGACGGACAGACAGGCCACACAAAACTAATATACATCTTCCGTGCTTTGATCTCTCAACGTTAGCCTTGTAAAGCCGATGTTCAAGGCAATTGCCACACTTGTTTTATGAGTTGATTACTTTACGAGTAAATACTGGTATGTTACTCGTATGTTGGAACAAAAAAAATGTGAAAAACATGTGCAGTATATTAGATTATTAATTGTCTTAAAGTAGGTTTCATTTATATTGCATACTAATTAGGTTTTTTCTCTTTAAATACTGTTTGCATAAAATATTTTTAAAAATTAGATTTTGAGCTTTTAGAAAAAAAAAAAGTAGCCGTTGCATCAGAACTTTGAATGCTCTATATTATCGTGATGTCAGATTTTCATTTTCTCTTCTACTTTCTGAGCACTAAACGGGACGGACGGACAGACGGACAGACAGACAGACAGACAGACAGACAGACAGACAGACAGACAGACAGACGGACAGACAGGCCACACAAAACTAATAGCGTCTTTTCCCCTTTCGGGGGCCGCTAAAAATCGCAAAAATCTTGGAAGATAACAAACTCATGCTCCATCAGAACTACGTCAAGTCGTCGCGAAGTGGGCGACTTCTGTCAATCAAAACAAAAACAGAGCGGTACAAAAACTCGTTCGTGCCTTACTCGATCAGACTATCATCAGACTTGATCACCGCCACCCTTCGATCAGGAAACGTGAAAAGGACCAATAGGCCTGTGTGTAGTCGCTGAATGAACTCTTTATGTTGTGTCTGTTTATTTATGTGTATGTTTCTGTTGTGTTGTGTGTAAATGTGAAAAGAGTACTTGTAATTGTAATAGTAGACATTTTTTGAATCTAGCACAGTAAACACTTGGCTGCTACTTAGCCGGCTGACTATTTCTTCAATGGTCGGTAACTGGTAGTGCTCTCTCTAAATGGCAGTGTTAAGATCTCTCGGATCTAGACAAATTCTTAAACCACCTCCTTTCTTTTCGACAAGAACTAGTGAGTTGACCCATGCTGTGGGATGATCAACATTTTCGATGACACCCTCGATTTCCATTCGTCTTAGCTCTTTTTTCAATTCTTCTCGGAGTGACGCCGGAACTTTTCTTGCTGCATGTACCACTGGTCTAATGTTTGGATCAACTTTGATTGTATACTCTTCTTTCAAGCATCCAAGGCCAGTAAAAACATCAGCATAGTTGTTTAATGTTTCATCTCATAAAAATCTACTCTCTGAATAAGGTTCATCTGCTGGCAACCTGGTAGACCCAGAATTGGTTTGGAGTGTGTATCTACTACTTGAAACTCTACCCATGCAGTTTTTTCTTTTACTGAACATTTAATTTGTATTTTGCCAACAACCTTGTTCACCACTGTATGTAGTAAGTCTTGATGTTGACTTCTGGAGTTTATTTCTTCTAAGTTGATTAAAAATCCTATAAGGAAGAATGTTGACTTGTGCTCTTGTATCCAATGTAAATGTTATATGTTTGTTTTCTAGAGTGATAACTATATTCCACTCATTACATTGGTTTTGTGAACCTTTACTGCCAATTAAAGAAGTTTCAGACTTGTTATCATCTGTTGCTTCAGTCTTGTTATTGATGGATTGTATATTATTTGATCTGCATACATTAGAAAAATGGTTCATTTTGTGGCATTTGTGACATATTTTACCGTAAGCTGGACACTGCTTTGGTAAATGTTGTCTGCCACAATTGCCGCAGTTCAGTGTTGATTTCGTTCTACTAAAGTTCTTTGTAGCTGAGGACACCGCTTGAACGTCACATTCTTCTTAAGTTGCCATTCAGTTGCTTCCGCTGCACGGCAAATGTGTTCAGCCTTGATATGGTTCAGATCAGTTTCTCTTAAAAGTCTTGCTCTTGTGCTGTCATTTTTTATACCGCCTACTATTCGGTCTTTAATTAGTGAATATTTTAGTTACTCAAATTCACATGACCTTGAGTTTGAGGTCGGTCAAAAAGCTGTCAAAGGTTTCTCCTTCAATTTGATTTCTCTTGAAAAAAAAAATTCCTTTCAATCGTTACATTCTTCCTCGGAAGGCAGTATTTTTCAAACTTGTTTAAAATGCAATTCAGTGTATGAAAAGACTTGCTGAAATCGCAGTCTTCACACTCATCGTCTGTCCACTGGAATGTGTTGTATACTTGGACTGCTTCGTGGCTAATAACATGTAGTAACGTCAGGAACTGTACTTTATTACTTTTAGTATCAAGTCCACTTGCTATGGTGTAAATTTGAAACGACTGTTTAAAACTTCTCCAGTTTTCTGCAACATTTCCATTAAATTCCAGTGGTTGTGGCGGGTGGAGTCGGTCCATCTGACACCATGTAATAGTAGGCTAGTAGAGACTAACAAACACTTTCTTGTCTGTTTAAATGCTGCTTTATTCAAGTTAGATCGTCCATATATATAGGCCTAAAAGGAATTCAATTATCCCCCCTATCAGCTAATTAGCACATTCTTTCGAACTGTCAGCAATGTGAGTTACTAGGTTACAATAACAGGACGGGCCTGACAAAACATTAACATTTACTATCAATGTCATCACAACGAATCGAATTTTCATAAGGATCAATTAAGCAGTCTTATGTCTTAGTCTTAAGTCAGACAAGGGCAGAGAGGCTTGGAGCATACAAAGAGCCCAGAATATAAAAATGTGTGGTGACAGCTATAAGGGAAATGTCTTAACACTTCACTCGTCAAGAAAAGGGTTTAACGTAACGGGGAACGCTGAAGGCTCTACCGGACCGAGCTCCGGGCACAAAACTTTTCACCTCATTTGTGAACTTCAGAAACTCATTCGCCTACAATGCACCATTTCCTCTAGTAAGAATATTGAAGCTTAAATAGAATTAAACTAAGAAAGGATGAAACATTCCGATACTGAAGTGTCGGGAAAAAATGTTATTTTGACAAAGAAGGAAGTAAACTCTTGAATCTTCATAAGTACTCTTCAAAGAACCTTATAAATCAATTTTGTTGCTAAAGTGTTACAGAAAAAAGCTGCTATTTTAAGGATTATATGTGACATTAATTAAATTATAAGATTTTTAAACTATGATAATAATGTCATTTTTACTTGATTATACTAAACTTTAGCATAACTACTATGATTTCATCGAAAAGAACGCATTTTTCACGATCCTCTTTGCCACACGTCACGCTTTTGGACATTTATAACAAATAAATAAATATATGTACATCTATATATATATATAATTTTCTTCATGGCTCCAGAGTTTGGACGAGAAGAAGAAGAAGTCAAGTAAAGATCACTCTTTTATTACTGCGGATATAGTTACCCCACGAAAAAAACAAGAGTAGTATTCACCCGTCACTACGGATGGCTGCCTGGTCGTGTGATTTGCGCGCTGGTCTGTCATTTAAATTTATCAAACCCTGCCCGCTTCCATCCCCCGTCGTCCTGCGGGAGGTTTGGACTAGGAAGTAAATTATCTTCAACTCTGAAGGAACATCTGAAACATGGGAAGTGGATAACAAGTGAAATTTAAGAGTTTGTTTTAGAAAATAAATTCGTCTATGCATTTTATTCATTCTTTACTACGTACAGAATTACATTAAGAGCCTTGCGTGTCATACAGTATATATATAAAAATATATATATATATATATATATATATATATATATATAATTCTGTTTCCTACATAGATCATGCTCAATAACAAGAATTACCAATAATTAATTCAATCTATCTTTGAGAATAGTTGACCTCAAGTAATTCTTCATTAGTTTGAGGCGCGAGAAGCTTCTTTCACCAGATTACACAAATACGGCTAATGCATAATGCCGTTTTATTTATCGCTCGTAGGATTGTCGTTTTCCATATTGAACGACACTCCCAAATGACAATTTTTCTATATATTTCCGTTTATTTTAAGGACTTTTTCGTGTATTTTGTAATTTCGGGAGATTTCCAGGAGCTCTTGGTAAATCAACAGGAGGCCGCCGGTAAACTGGTAGAATATAATGAGCTATATTTAGATCTTGATCCATATCTTAAATATAGATAAGTATATTTGGGTATATCGCTACATGATTCTTCATCACTTCTTTTTTTTAAAGCTGCCTGCTTTTGAAAACGTGGATGCTTTTTTTTACTTTGGTGTCATCCCTTGGTGGGTGTCACGTGTTGCTGGCCGCATTCCCTAGTGACGCACCTGTTGTGCATCTCTATATTAGGAGTTTTCAACCGTCGCGCGACACTGGTATCTTCTTATATATACATCAATATATATATATATATATATATATTGTACTATTTGAAGCTTATTGTGGTATTCCTCTTTGTAACGGTCCTAGTAGTTGAGTCTTAGACCCTTAGAAATCTATTCCAATGGGAAGCTACTCTTCAATGGCTTGTCTCAACAAGTGTTATAAGAGGTACCCAAGCAGAGGTACATTTTTACGTCCCTTTTAACGAGGATTTGTTTTCCAAGTTTAATTCCAACAATTCAGTCTAGAGGCGTGGCTGAAGGCCGAGTTCACCAGGGAAGCGCCTCCATATTTCTTTTCCTAAACCACATCAGTCGTGCGGGTGTTCACAGTAAAAGGGCTCATTGGGAAACGGTGTGTGGATAAAGACACGTTTGTCGGTGCTCTCTTCCATACCCCAATATCGGCCATTAGGTAACCCAACTAAGATTCTGTTTTGTTTCTCTATTCGTATAATTGTTTTCTCTATCAACCGTTTCCACCCGGGCGCCACGTTGAGACGGAGAAACATTTCATAAATGTTTTATAACATACAGTCAGGGTCTTATTTTCTTGTGTTGTGAACTTTTTATAAGTATCTTTTCAACGTGCTTGTAATTAGATTGAGGAGTCAGGAAAGATGTGAAACACTTGTAACTAAATATTTATGTTTTAAAAGAGTAATCAATCAAAGTGAAAAAAAAAGTATATTTTTTTATTTTAAAAATGAAAAAATAATAATGTAAATTGTAAAAATGTAATAAAAATAATAAAAATAATAGTAATAATGGTAATAATGAAAGCAATAATAATGATTCTGACCGACAAAAGGGTAGATTTCAATCCCCCTGATCTGCTGTTCCTTGATAAAAAAAGAAAAAACTCTACCATTATCGACATTGCGTACCACTGTTTCATAATTAAAGAAAAACTGAGAAAAACAAAGAAAATACGGGAACCTTGGCTTGGAGCGTCTATGGAAATTATTTAAAAATTAACTATATAATCCCTTTTGTTACATCAAGTTTTTTTTTATCAACCGAGGGGATAATAAAAAATGACTTCACAGACACCATCAAGGCCCTTAACATTCCTAGGAATATTCTCGTTGCCTGTCAGAGGTCGGTACTGCTGCAGACCTGCCATACCACCAGAAAAGTCTTCATTGGAAATTGTTTCTCTTTAACGAAACTCGACCCTTGCAGCGCCACAGAATGAATATGAGTCTTTTCAGATCATATAAATAATACATTTTCAAATTAATTTAACTAAATTTTTACCGATACAGACTTTTGGTAATTAAATGTTTACATAATGAATGCAACATAGATATAATAAATGTTTGCTGTACTTACCAACATAAATTGCCCAATGAGAGTCAGTACCTTCTTCTTTATAGATATTTATAATGTCACCTCTAGAACACACTTTTAACGCCTCCGAACAATTCATGCCTGGTAGATCCTTCACTAGCTCTTTACATATAGATCTAGATCTAGTTGGGTTACATATCTGTATCTGTATAGAAAACCAAGGTTGACGTTTTATCGTAACAACACTTAGGCATCTAATCAACGCTCAGTTTATTGGAGGAAAAACGTTTACTATAAATGTAATAAGGAGAAAAGATTTAATATTATTTGCACCGGTTTTGTCTCTGAAAACATTTTTTTTCTATCTATGTATCTATCTTTCTATCTATCTGTCTTAAGAATTTTTTTAGAAATAACAAGGTTTCAATACAGTTTGTGTGGAAACACAAACTCAAAATAGGTTTCCGAAGTGGTCCACCCAGGCAGTAAAAAGATAGGTTTCAATATTTTCAGAATGAAATTCTATAAAAGACAAATGACAAAGAGAAGAATGGAGGAAGAAGGTTGACAGATCTTGTGTGGTGCCCCAGCAGTCCAACAGCCTAAAGGATAGGTAAACCTGGCCTAACTGATGTCTTATAATGAATGATCTAATTAATTTGTAAAGGGTCAATCAAGAAAAAAAAACATTTCGTAAAAAAAAAGTATTCCTTTAGCTATGACCATGCAGTTCACGCGATAAAATGAAAAAAATACTTATTAATGGTTGTTTTTAATTATGTCCAACTTATCTGCATACTAATTAGTTTTTTTCTCTTGAAAAAAGTAAACATTTTTTTCTTTGTAAATGTAGTAGTCAGGATAACAGAACTTACTTAACTGAGCAATGTAAGAAGACATAATTTTTGGACAAAAAATCTTAAACCGTTTCTATAAAAGTGTTAAAATATGGTATATGGTACCATCTCTACTAAAGAGTCTACCGTATTTGTTACTATTACTTATTAGTCGTAAATAGTTGTAAAAGTGGTGTACGTTTATAAAAAAATCGCTTTTTAGTTTACGAGATCTAAACGGACGGACGGACAGACATTCCACACAAAACTAATTGCGTCTTTTCCCCTTTCTGGGGCCAATAAAAATCACACTTTGGGTCAGGATTTTGTGATTTTACTATCACAAAAGAGATACAAGACACCGATAGCAAAGAAAAACAGACAAATAAATATTTTGTTCCCCTGGCAATTAGATAATCATTACAAATCAACTATCTAATATAAACATTTCATTTGTATATTTTGAGTCTAGTGTGAATGTGTATTTTGGTTTTCAATAGTATTAATAGTAATAATGTTTTTGTTTGGTGTAATGGACAAATAATATGACTAATTTCCTTGTGAATAATAAATTACATTTTATTTATTATTATTATTATTGTTATTATTATTATTATTATTATTATCTATCTGTCTGTCTGTCTGTCCGTCTGTCTGTCTGCCTATCTTCACAAAATCATACCCATTCCCAGACACCCCATCCCCGCTACGCACATACTTCTGTGCAAAGTGTTGAACCTGGACGAGCATCTCAAAAACGGCTCGAACGATTTTCCTAGAAAATGGACAGTTGATGTATATCGTTTGGAAAAGAATGACTAGCTCGTTGGCCACACTTTAAAAACTTTATTTTGACCGTTGTAATTGTCAAAATATGAAAAGAAATTACTTTGAATTAGGCTAGAGAACTAGAAAATCTTTATATTGAACAAAGTAAACGTCTTGGCGAATTTCCACATGTAGGCCTCATTAATGGAAGATTTTAATAAATTAATTTTCAGGAACATTCAGCACATCGTCTTCTAAATCTAGATTTAAAGGCCTATTATTGGACTTTTAAAACGTCTATTAAATCTCTACGTTCGCTAAACCGGAGTAAAAAAAAAAAGTTTCATTTTTTCTGTGTTTACGTGATCCTTTTTAAATGCATAACACATGCTAACTCAGGATTTAAGAGTCCTTAAGGGGACTAATTCAATTTATACCACTACATCTATCAAGTACGATTTCTTTACCTTGATCAATTATTAATTACCAATAGTTAATTAACTAATCGGCTAATTTTCAGCTTAATCCAAGATTGTGTGTGGGAGAAGTAGCGTGTACAAGCTTTTTACCAGACAGATAGACGAAGTGAGTTGATATAAGCTTTGAACAAATTATCAGAATTATTGTTAAATTCCTGGATCATGCTGCAAAAGCCTTAGCCTTAGAAAATGGATAATTGCCAATGGTATGATGAAGTCTATAATAATATAGACGACTATCGTAATCAGTATTGAGTATTGAATAACCTTGACGTACGATTATGGCTCATGTTCTGTCTAAACTAATTCATTTTCTACACCAATATTTTGCAAGGAAACTAATAAAAATGATTAAGAATTATAAAATTCTAAGTTGTAAACGTTGTGAGACATATAGAGGCAAATCTAGGACACAACTCATAGCATCAATGTTATTATTAATATTATTAATATAAAATACCTTATGATAAAATAATTAATTTAAACAGAACAAAATAACATGTTTGATAATTATTTTATAAAAAGTATAATAATAAAAAAAACTAACCTGTATTTGCTTAAATAAATATGAACAAACAAACTGTTTTTGTTGGTACCCATTTTCTTCTTTACAAGATGTCTGCTGCAAAAACAAAATCGGGGAAATCCATAAATACAATTACTTTTTTTATATTTCGTTGAATAATCAATACTGTTTAATGCTTTTCTTTGTTTGCATATATATTTTTTTGGCTGGAATTGAATTTTCTCTTACACTTGAATCGCATTTTCAAGATGTATTACTAAATTGAAAATACATCATAAGGCTTTAAAATCCGTTTAACTGAAAGAGAGGGGAAAAAGATCTTACATACGAGCTTAAAAGACTCCTTTCAACATCATTGGACTCGGAAAATACGCTGGAAAAACTATAGGCGAAACAACAAGTGAAGAGGGCCATAATTTGGCCATAAACTGTACTACAGTGGAATTGAGTGGAAGGCAAGAAACTCACGAATAAGGAGTCGGGTTTCTAGTACATAGGAACTGCATCAGTTGTGTTGCAAACTGCTACCCAGTATCACGTCGACTCATCTATATAGTTAAAGGCATCACCCTTCATCATCACCATCAGACAAGCCTACGCTCCTACATCAGCCTATGATGACGAGACTGAAGAGTTTTATGAACAATTACAAGAAGTAGTCAACAAAGTCCCCAGAAAAGACATCTTGGTTGTACAAGAAGACTGGAATGCCAAAGTAAGAAGTGACTCCTAACGAACGAGATCTAGAATTCGCAATGAAAAACAATCTATTGCTGAATAACACAGAGTGCCACAAAAAGTCGCAAATAATCACATGGCACAGTAAATTAGCCGGAGTGGACAACCTTCCGGGTGAACTTCTAAAGGAGCAGTTTTAAATATTCGCACCAAGATCTGGCAATCAGGTAAATGGCACAAATCCTGAACTCAATCCCTCATCATAACTCTTTCAAAAAGGGCAATTTACAACTCTGTCAAAACTACCGCACAATCATCCTCATAAGCCATTCCAGCAAAGTCCTAACAAAAATTTTACCGTCTAAAAACCAATAGCTGACAACATTAAAACAGATGAAGAACAAGCTTGTTTTAGACAAGGTCGCAGCACAACAGAACAAAATACTAAACATAAGGATACTCTAAGAGGGATATCTGCAACACCAACAGAGTAGGCCTATTGTCTATGTCTTCATTGACTTCAAGAAATCTTTCTACCTAGTATGGCATGGGGCACTCTGGTCAAAAATGGAAAAATACAAAATAGAGCAGTATTTCTCAAACTTCGGCAAAATCAAAGTCACGTTGATGGCCCTTCTCTTGTCGGGTAGGGGGGGTCTGAGAGAGAGCTACAACCCCCCCCCCCCCACACACACACACGGGTTTCGGGGCTGGTCTTCTTTAATTTTTCACTGCCAGAAACTCGTTCTTATCTTATATAATACAGACGTTACTTCAAAAAAGAAGATGATTACGTCCTACGCGTCATGCATTCAGTCATGCATATTTACCAGTGACTTAAATTCTGCCAAGTCACTGGTTTTCCTGGCTAGCTCAGGCAAACCATTCCATGCTCTAATGGCACTAGGGAAGAAAGAGCATTTGTACAGATTTATCCTAGCATATGGGACGAGGAATGTGCCTTTATCTTTGTGTCTTTCTGAGTATTTTATTAAGTTCTGTTTTTGTATTTGGAGATTATGGTTCAGTGTTTTGTGTATAATTGCTACTTTACTCTTAAGTCTTCTATCCTGAAGGTTTTCTAAATTTAGTGATTTTACTAAAGGTGTTACTCTAGTGAAATGTGAATATTCGTTTGTCATGAATCTCACTGCTCTCTTTTGTGTCTGTTCCAGCTTCTTAATGTTTTCCTGAGTTGAGGGGTCCCAAACAGAGGATGCATATTCTATTATTGGCCTAACCAAGGTTAAATAGCATTTTAGTTTTATGTTCTGATTTGATTTATAGAAATTTCTTTTAATAAACCCTAATGCTTTGTTTGATTTTTTTATAGTTTCATCAATATGGGGATTCCATGACAGTTTTTCATTTATTATAACACCTAAGTATTTTGCGTTTTTAGTCTGTGTTACTGGTTTACCATGAATAAGATTAGTGGAATTAATTTGTTTTAGTTTTTTTTTTGTTACTCTTAATAACTGACATTTTTCTGGGTGGAAAGACATCCTCCAATTTGATTCTCATTTCTGTAATTCACCTAATTCTCTTTGTAAAATTTCTGTATCTTGTGTTGTTTTTATTGTCCTATATATTATGCAATCATCTGCAAATAATCTAACTTTTGTTCCTGAACTAATGCAGTTTGGTAAATCGTTTATATAAATTAGAAATAGTAGTGGACCTAAGACTGTTCCTTGGGGTACACCTGAGTTTACTTTTATTGGTGTTGATTTAGAACCATCTATTATTACAGTTTGTTCTCTTTCTATCAGAAAATCTTTAATCCACTGATGCAATAGACCATCAATACCAAAATATTTTAATTTTTTAAGCAAACTATGGTGGTGAACTTTGCCAAAAGCTTTGGAAAAATCTAGTAAGATAGCATCTATTTGTTCACTATCATCTAAACTTTTTGAAAAGTCATCAATTAGTCCTATTAGCTGTGTTTCACATGATCTATGTTTCCTAAAGCCATGTTGGTATGGAGTAAGGAAATTATGTTTATCTAAGTGGTTTATGATGTTGCTACATATTATGTGTTCTAGGATTTTACATGTGATGCTGGTAAGTGATACTGGTCAGTAGTTTCCTGGGTCAGATTTTTCTCCTTTTTTAAATAGAGGTGTGACATTAGCTTCTTTCCAGTCCCTTGGTACTCTGCCCTGGTTAAGAGATGCCTGAAAAAGTATTTTGAACACAGGTGCTAGTTCTTTGCTTAGTTCTTTGAGTAATATAGCTGGAATACCATCAGGTCCCGACGCTTTATTCGGCTTGATGCTGGCTAATAGTTTTTGGATTCCATTTTCCTGTACTTCTATTTCTCCTATATTGTCAACTTGGTTTAAATTAATTGATATGTCTTTGTCTCCTGGGGCTGAGAATGCTGATGCAAAGTATTTGTTTAGGATGTTAGCTTTAGTTTCATTATCGTTATGCGTTAAGTTGTCTTCTACTTTTAATGTTACTATGCCGGTTGTTTCCATTTTCTTAGACTTAATGTATGACCATAGGTTTTTGTTATTATCTTTAGATATTACATTGTTTATGTACTCATTCTGCAGCTGTCTGCTTACTTTTTGGATTAGGTGCTTAATTTTTATGTACTTTTTATAAACTCTTTCTGCCTTAGTTTCTTTAAATTTTCAATATAGATTTTCCTTCTGTTTACAATCTATTATTAAACCAGCATTTATTTATTTTATTTGATGTGTATTTAGTGGGTATATGATTTTCTATAATGTTTTTAAGATTGTTTTTTATGAAATTCCAGAGGTCATCAACTGGTTGGTTAATGTCTTTTTCTGATAAGAATGTTTGTTGAAAGTTAAATGTAGCTTGGTGTAATTGTGTTAGGTTACATTTGTTCCAGAGTAAGATTTTTCTTTTGGGTTTTATATTGGCTACTGCTTTTATCTGACTGCGTATTTTAATACATTCCTGACATTTACAGCTCATTATTCATCCTATTAAAAACTCAGGTCAAATTTAGTAAAATAATGTACGAGGGAGAGGGGCTATGGCCGATACTGAAGTATGAGTGACAATCGAGAGACCTTTTTTAGTAGGCTTCTTTGGTCACAATAAGACGGCAACAGAACAATGGTTAAACGCTCTTACGATATTTAACTCTTTTGTAAGAGCGGAAAATGTCTCATTTTAAAGAACTTTTTGAATAATGTTTTTACATTTTAAAATTTTCATAGGCCCTAAATACATGGGTCACTACCATGAAAATGTCTTCGAAAAAAAACACTAACTTATAAGTTTTTTTTCAATACTCCTGTTTGTAGGATCGTTTCGTTACTGAACTATAATTGAAAGCTCTGAAAAACAAATATTTAGAAGAATGAGAGGAAATTAAGTAAACTGATTAAATTCTACTACATTTTGTTTTGTTTTTAGGATTCAAGTATAAATTTTGAGTTATTGTCAGAATAAAAAAAAATCAGATTGAGTAAAAGTGAGGGAAAACGAATAGAAAAAAGTATTTGATTTCACAACTCATCTCACTTGTTACTCGTATACTTAAAATGTTCTTATGAATTCTAAATTTACCACAGCATAGTCTTTCTTAAAATAATTATGACAAATTCATTCGCTATTACATACACTTTGTCGCAATATTTGACTATTCCTTTTTAAAACGTCATGTTTTCATTTTAGCCTGTACAGTGAAAACAATAATCATGTAAGAAAGAGACTTCTCCTTTTTATAATTATTGCTAATGATTGGATTTCGACTTTAAAAAATAGGGGTTGAGGAGACTCGACATCAGAATTTAATTCTTATCATATATAACTTATATTAGTGACAGATGTTTTTATAAAAAAATAAATGCAGTTTCATAAATAGATATGACTCCTTCTGTTTTGGAAGACAATGGATGCGCCAGATGAGTTAATAGCTTTGGTTACGTCTTGAGATGGACCAAAACCTGGAGTGACTGATTAAGCCAATTCTGGAGCGGCAGAATTTGCCACAGTTCGTGCATGCTTATTTATTTGTTCTAGGGCTAGCTAACAGTGCAGCTTTCTCTTTCTTTCTCTTGACTGACGCAGCTTCATTTCTTTTGCACTTGGCAAAGTTTGTACCAGCACGTACAGTCTGTCTCCATACTGTCTGGTCTTGGGCTATCTCCTCCCATATACTTTGGTCTTGCTTGCAGACATCTCTGTAGGTTAGTCTTTGGCGGCCCTTGGGCCTGGTTCCTTCTGCATGCTAAGTCTTTAGGGATTCTTCCATCTGGAATGTGAGTGACATGACCGAGCCAGCGTAGTCTTCTCTGTGTACGAATAGCATAGATGTTGTGCATATTGGCACGTTCCAAAACTTCATGGTTAGTGACATGACGCCTCCAGGAGATGCACATTATGCGTCGCAAGCAGTGTAGTAACTGTAGTTGTATGTATGAATAAATTATACGGAAAATACAAAAAAAAAAACGTGTTTTTCTTTGTTAATTTCCATTTATGTATTGTTTTTGAAGTGTATTCTTATGAAATAATCGCTTGCATACTTCTTTTCTTTAAAAAAAAAAAGGTTTGCTTTGGAAAATAAAAAAATAGCCGTCGCAGTTAAATTTTGCAAGCCACAAAGCATGGTGAAATCTGATTTTTAGCGGCCCCCGTAAGGGGAAAAAGCCGCTATTAGGTTTGTGCAAAGTGTCCGTCTGTCCGTCTGTCACACTCAGGGCGCCAAAACTAGAAGAGATACGAGAAATATTTTTTCACCATTAAATGCGGCTTGAAAAGTTTAGGTGCAACGGCTACTTTTAGTTTTCTAAAAGCAAACCGTTTAATTTATAAAAATTATTATGCAAGCGATTTTTTAATAATAAAACACCAATTGTGAAGCAATTACGTAAATCTAAGGGAGGAAATGTTACTAGAAAAAATGCTCTTGGCATGTAGATATCACGCACATTTTTTAAAATGAATTTCTGTCTGTCTGTCCGTCTGTCCGTCTGTCAGACTCAGAGCGCCAAAACTAGAAGAGATACGAAAAATATTTTTTTACCATTAAATGCGGCTTGAAAAGTTAAGTTGCAATGGCTACTTTTAGTTTTCTAAAAGCAAACCGTTTAATTTATAAAATTAATTATGCAAGCGATTTTTTAATAACAAAACACCAATTCTAAAACAATTACATAAATGTAAGGGAGAAAATGTTACTATAAGAAATGCTCTGTACATAGTGATATCACGCACATTTTTTAAAATGAACTTTTAGTAGCGGCTTTCGTGTACTAGCGTAAAGCCCGGAAATGACTTGATTCTAAACTAATTTCTTAAATTTTTTTAAAAATCTGATTTTTAAAAAAAAAATTGTTTAGTGCCCCCATTAGAATGAAACAAGCATATTTTTTGTGCGTTTTATCTGTTGGTTGGTCTGTCCGTCACGGTTAGAAAAAAACACTAAAGGCTTTTGAAAATATGATTTAACCTTTACTGTTCTTTCAGAAATATTGCGATAGTTTAAGGATGGGAGCATACAGGAATTGAGCCATGGACTTAGAAGGAACATCCAAAACATCTTGCGAATAGGCGGATCTGACAGGGATCCGACTTCGACGGGGGCCGCCTCTGAGTTTGTGTATCACACAAACTCTCTTTGTAATCTTGTTTCATTTCTTTTATAGTCTGACGAACAAAAAAGACTACACAAAACTAATAGCGGCTTTTCCCTTTACGAGTTAGTAGTGCTTTTACACCGTTTAAGTCTTTAAATTATTAATTTAAAAATAAATTAATTGTATATTTTATTTTAAAAAAAGAATTCGCTTTCAGAAGGCAAAACAAATTACAAAGAGAGTTTGTGTGATACACAAACTGCGAGGCGGCCCCCGTCGGAGTCGGATCCCTGTCAGATCCGCCTATTCGCAAGATGTTTCGGATGTTCCTTCAAAGTTGAAAATAATTAACTTCTCACTAAATGACGGAGGATGGCGAGCAGGGTATAAACCTGCCTTATCTTGATGTTTGCGCACTAGACTGTAGTTCGGATTTATCGTTGGTCCCTGGCTCAATTACTGCATGCTCCCTTCTCTCCTGTGGAAGGTTTGAAATAGGAAGTAAACTATCTTTAACTCTGAAGAAACAATGAAACATGTAAAACAAACAGACACATAACCCGGGAGCGTCGAGATAATCAGTTCAGCCTGCTAACTGGTTACAAACTAATAGCTTGATATATACAATATGTTACATGAGCGATTTTAAATAATCTTTCAGCATTGATCTGTAGAGATGTAGATGTACATAAACTAAACTTCTGATTTAGCACTCTTAATATATATCTTATTAATTATTATTATTAATAATTTGGATGTAATTTAGATAAAATTTAGGTAAAATTAAAATAAAAAGCCCAGATAATCAATAGAATGAATGCAATACTAAATTTAAAAATAGAAGATTAGTTTTAGTTTATTATAACATTTCAATGTAGATCTAGACTTAAACATCCCGAACAATCTATTATAGATATTTTAAACTATCGCAATATTTCTGAATGAAAAGTAAAGGTTAAATATTATTTTCAAAAGCCTTTAGTTGTTTTTTTTTTATCTAACCGTGACGGACAGACCAACAAACAGTTAAAACGCACAAAAATATGCTTCTTTCATTCTAATGTTGGCAATAAAAGCATTATTTTTTAAATGTGATTTTTTATAAAGTTTAAGAAATTAGTTTAGAATCATGTCATGTCCGGGCTTTACGCTAGTACACGAAAGTCGCTGCTAAAAGTTCATTTAAAAAAAAATATATCAAAGGTAAATAACAGATCTTATTTAATGCCCCAGCGGTCAAAATATACATCTTCCGTGCTTTGATCTCTCAACGTTAGCCTTGTAAAGCTGATGTTCAAGGCAACTGCCACACCTCTTTTATGAGTTAATTACTTAAATAGTGAATACTCACGAGTTGGAACAAAATAAAACGTGTTCGCTTATGTATTAGGTTACATTATTAATTGTATTAAATTAGGTTTCATTTATATTGCATACTAATTAGGTTTTTTCACTTTAAATACTGCTTGCATAAAATATTTTTAAAAATTAGATTTTGAGCTTTTAGAAAAAAAAAGTAGCCGTTGCATCACAACTTTGAATGATCTATATTATCGTGATGTCAGATTTTCATTTTCTCTTCTACTTTCTGAGCACTAAACGGGACGGACGGTTAGACAGACGGACAGACAGACAGACAGACAGACGGACAGACAGGCCACACAAAACTAATAGCGTCTTTTCCCCTATCGGGGGCCGCTAAAAAATAACAGTTGGTTAAAAAAAACATAGACTTAAATATATTTAAATAGTCTATGTCTAGGTAATTCGGAAATCCCCATAATTATGTTTTTATCAGCCATTTTTGGAAAACTTAGTAGTAAGCATGTAATGAGTTTTAATGAGTATGTATTTTTGTTGTAAAATTTCTAAATAGAAAGAGAATAACCATTAAACTAAACAAAATGTTACGGGTAAGTTAAATGAAATTTTGATATTTCATTCATAAATCAAAATAAGTTTCGTCTATAGATAAAAAAAAAATATCATGAAAAAAGTAGAAATCTAGGCATTACGACATTATGCAAAGAATTATTACCAATCTATAAATATACCATCTGCTAATGAAAATATAAAAAAAAGAATGAACAATAGGACACATAAAGATATATAGTATTGTATGTTATATATTCAACTTTTTCATAAAAGCAAATCATTTCTTATTACGAGCTATATTAACTCTTGTCTTGTCTGGTACATCCTTATTTCTCTACCACACACGACTACCACCTTGGCGACTCAGGGTAGGCAATCAGAAAAATTGTCATGTAGGAGGAGATTAAATAGAGACTAAATATAAAAGATAGCCATTCATTTTTCTGCAGAGCCTAATGTTTAAAAATCTTTTTTTAATGTGCTTGCGATGCACTTGGCAATAGGAATTCTTTGATGTCTGATGAGAGAAAAAAACTTTTCCAAGTGAAGGGGAAAAAAAAACAAAAAAAAATCCTTACTATGACAATGTTCGAAGTTTATTATGTTTATACTTAATTTAATAAGAAGTTTATACACAAGTTATATATCAGACTTCCAACTCTTTACTAATGAATAGATGCTATATTGTTGATCAAATTAGTAACTTTGCCGCCAATATATAAATACATACAAGCTGGATTGATCTAGCGCAGTAATGGGCAAACTTTCTGGGAGAGGGCCTAATACTTAAAATAATAAATAATGAAGTCCTTATTATTCTAAAATATGTCGAAATGGAGTCTTTAGTAGAAATGTATTTTATTTAACGTTACAAGCTGCTATACAAATGAAAGTAAACTATTCTATGTGTTGTGTCATTGTAGTTCTAGTCCTACAATTATATAACTGGATTTAGAATCTTTTTTTTTAAAGGCAAAATAGATTCTAATGATTAGAAACCACTAAAACAAAAGCAAAAAACAAAAGCTCCTGAGGTCACAAAAGCAAAATAGACTTTATACCATGTATTTTTTTTCTATAATTTCTAATACAAGAATTATTCAAGATGTTGATCAACCCATAAACTATAGTAGACTATCCTAATTTTTCAAAGCTAAATATTAATTGTTTTGGACCAAAATTCAAATTAATTTGTTTCGTTAGATTACGTTAAGTAGATTTACTTCACTGAAAATTTTTGATCTATTGCATTAAGTGTAAAAAGGAGAGCACCATAAGCCCATTAGAGAAGGATTTTACCATGGTCTAATATAATATACTAGACTGGAAACAGGAAATAAATTCTTATCCGCGATTGATCGATTCACAGACGTATATATTGCTAAGTATTTATGAATCTTCTGACTAAATGTTTTAATAAAAACACTGCAAAGAACTTGACAGCTCAACGTCAGGCTTCGTGTAACTTTATTGAATATAAACTGACTGTAACAAGTAGCTTAGAAGACTGTACAAATCTGGTTGTTTACAGTTCACTGTACTTAGTACTGCACTTCAATCTTTCTCAACTTGCATCGAGCCGTATTCCGCTCTAGTCAGCTGTTTCGAGTCGTACTCACACTACGTAATCAGAGTCTTACACGTCTTACTTCAACTGTATCGACTGTAACGACTCAAGTCCCCCGTAGTTCGCTAAGACTTTAACTCTAGTCCACCTCAGTTAACTCTACTCTAGTTAACTTGCATCGAGTCGTACACATCTCTCTTCTACTGCCTCACACAGTAGACAGTAGTACCGGCGACTCTACCGACGAATCTATAGATTTTTATGTTTACATAACAAGCTCTAAGGGAAGCCGCCCCAATCAATCTTTTCTGTCTTAGAAATGTGATGATCTTTGGTTTTCAAAGTTTAGAAATAATGCAAAATCATTTCTCGGATCTTCACGCAAATATATGAAACAAAGCCATTTCTTGTTTGTTTTCAGTGAGATAAATTCCTAGCTCGAAATAATTCATTTTGATTTAATTCACCTTATGTACATTTAAATAGATTGATTACCTAGTTCTTTCTAGATTATGTATATAAAAATTGCAAAATAAAAATATTGAGACGAGAGTACTCTTATTTTGATGTTTAATTACTAAATCTAAATCTAAAAGTTAAATTATATGTCACATAGGTTAGGTTTTAGAAAAATAAAGAATCTATTTCTGTTAACTACTTTACAAAACAAAGCCTGTTCCAACTTTCTAAAAAAAATTTCACTTTTTTTTTTCTAGTGTTAAAAAATCTCCATGTCCAGTCTAGAGTAATATATGTAGGCCTATATATAAGTCTATGGCCGAAATATTGAAAAGTACAAGAGTATACTTTAGCTTTTAAGCCCTTTGCTTTTTATGTTTAATATTCTAAGATATTACGAACACTAGGTCAGCTCAGTCTTTAGAGCGTCAGACATTTGATCTTTTAAATATATTTGAAGAGCATATTTCGCACAATTTAATTTTAATAATTCCATCTACATAAAAGTCGTAAAATAGTCATATATTGTAGTAGCCTGCCGCTCAAACACTTGAATTTTTAGTATCTATTACATCTACTGGAATGCTCGCTTTGTAACGATACATTTTTTGCAATTCGTTAATCAATAATAGGAGAAACTGCATGAGAAATTCAGAGAGAGAGACAGACCCCTTTACATCGTTTTTGTTGATTTGACTAAAGCCTTTAATATGGTCAGCAGAAGTGGCCTTTTCAAACTCCTAAGGAGAATAGGTTGCCCTCACAAACTACTGTGGTTCATTGAGTGCTTCCATGAGGAAACTAAATGCACTGTCAAATTTAATGGAGCCCAATCAGCACCTTTTGAGGTTTGCAGTGGCGTCAAGCAGGGATGAGTGCTCGCACCTACTCTGTTTGGCATTTTCTTCTCCTGTCTACTGCATTACGCATACAACGACATAAACGATGGTGTGTTTCTCCATACAAGATCCTCTGGAAAACTATTCAATGTATCGAGACTGCGGGCTAAAACCAAGGTTAGGAGGTTACTCATCAGGGAACTCCTGTATGCTGATGATGCAGCTATCGTGGCTGATTCTGATACTCAGCTACAGTCCCTAGCGACAAACATTGGAGACTCAAAGAAAAGTCATTATTGAAGACATGCGCAAAAGACGGAAAGAAAACTTAAATAGACCGCCAGCAGACAGCAGTTTTGTCTGCACGAAATTCGGGAAAATATACAGGTCGCAACTAGGTTTGCATAGTTATGTGAAACACAGCACTCAGCCGTAATCTTCGGAATCGAAGGCGAAAACAGCCAATATTATCATTATACAAAAATTATTTTACATAATTTTTGTATAAT
>JADKLZ010000166.1:18032241-18044057 GCA_021533235.1 Biomphalaria straminea | reverse complement strand
AATAGCTGCATCATCAGCATACAGGAGTTCCCTGATGAGTAACCTCCTAACCTTGGTTTTAGCTCGCAGCCTCGATACATTGAATAGTTTTCCAGAGGATCTTGTGTGGAGAAACACACCTTCGTTTATGTCGTCGTATGCATAATGCAGTAGACAGGAGAAGAATATGCCAAACAGTGTAGGTGCGAGCACTCATCCCTGCTTGACGCCACTGCAAACATCAAAAGGTGCTTATTGGGCTCCATTAAATTTGACAGTGCATTTATTTTCCTCATGGAAGCACTCAATGAACCACAGTAGTTTGGGAGAACAACCTATTTTCCTTAGGAGTTTGAAAAAGCCACTTCTGCTGACCATATCAAAGGCTTTAGTCAAATCAACAAAAACGATGTAATGGGGTCTGTCTCTCTCTCTGAATTTCTCCTGCAGTAGTCGTAGAGAAGATATCATGTCTATAGTGGATCTACCACTCCTGAATCCACACTGAGACTCGGGGTAGACTCTAGAAGCTATAACTTGCAGCCTGGATAGTGCCACTCTAGCAGAGATCTTGCCCACCTTACTGAGAAGAGGGGAGCTATTTTGTAAGTCTCTCTTGCCAGTACATAGCCTTTCCACAGCAAGTCCTATGCAGTACCTCCTTGTGGTGGCAGATGAAACTGAGGCTGTGAAGTCTCAGGCTAAACTGCAAGGGTCTCGGAGGCGGTTAGGCCCCAAGATGTGAGGCAAGCATGGCCCGTCGGCTTTGGAACAGAAATCCGGTCTTGGAGCCTCGAAGGCGTCTGGACAGCAGTAAGACTACTGCCCTCTGGCAAACACCAGCAGCCACCTGTCCCCAAATTGTAATCCCTTTGGACCCGGTCAGTATGGAAGAGAGGCGTGCGCTGAGGTGTGGGCAGCCAAGCACTCGCAAATTTACCGCCCAGGCTTTCCCCCAGCAATGGAGAGGTCGCTCCATCTCAGACAGTAATGTCTTTGAAAAAAACACGGAGAGTGTGGTTACCGGTGATAAGTTCCTTCATTTTTATAAATTTGTCCAAATGTAGACAATCAAACAATATTCAAATTTGTTGTATTCTAAACGAATGACCGCATACATTGGTTGCGAGTGAAGAATAGTTCCAACTCTTGCAGTGTAGAACACACATAATAATTAAAAAAGTCATTAATCATTTTTAGTCTAGCAAAATGGTTCTCGATATAATTTAAACAAAAAGATTTTTTTTTCATTTATCTCATAGTCCCAGGATATAAATTTACAACGTTTTGACAAAAAAAGAGAATATTTCTTGCATGAATGCTTCACAGCTGATAATGGTGACAGAATAGAGATTTTACGAAAAAAATATGTGTTAGCCCATTGGGGTATTTCAGAAGGTAAGCTTAAATAGTTTACTACAGCATATTTTATACAGGTGTTTATAATGTTTAGTGTATTGCAGCATTTCTTGTCAACATTTATGGATTAAATTATAACAAATACTAAATCTAAATCTAGGTCTATCAGTATGTTGACTTTGTTGACATTTTAAAATGTCAATTTTTTTTTTAAAGTTAGTTTTACAATTTAAAATGCAAATCTTTAATAGATTTGTTGCCGATTTTTTTTTCAAACATGTGCTTGCAGCAAAAACTAAGAATATTACTCTCTTTGTGTCACGAATAAAACTGTATGATATACAGCGAATTCCAGTATAACAGATCCAATAGTGATTCTTAATAATGATAGAATTGTCGATTATTCGGGTTTCACTTCTATAATTTCAGAATTAAACTTTACACTCGAGTTATTACGCATCTATTAATCTTTCCTCAATCCAGTGGAAACATGATATTCTGAATTTGAAAAACAAAACAAAAAAAACGTCCTTATAGAGTGATAAAAGAGTGAATTGAAAAGGTGGGGAAAATGAATAAAAAAAAACTAAATGTATGTCTTTTCGTCAGAAGAAATTTTACAATCATGGCATTTTTTATTTGTGAAATTTAAGAAAATGTTATTCTTTCTATGGGAACACACCCCTATGCTGAGTTGACCCGGGTGGCCTACAAAACAGCGTGACGCATTGGTTAAACCTATGCTAACGCAGCCACAATGAGTGGCCTTCTGTCTGGCCTGCGGATACGTCTGTTAGGCATAAACCCAAAAGCAATATTTCTGAATTGTGATAATCACTCTATCAACCTGGCAGCTTTTCATTCTGCTGAGATAGATCCAACATTGTCACCTTTTTGGGACCTGTACATGAATTGTTCAACTTTTTTTTCCAAATTAACCCCAGAGATCCTTATTTTTGAAGCTATTATCACATCCTTCCATTTAAATTTCTTAAGACTGATATTTACTAGGAACTTTAACAATTCGACCAATTCTGGTTGTCTTGACTGGCACATTAAGTTCTCTAGACGTTGGTCTATAACTGTCTGTTTCGTTTGTTCTAACAATTTACTGTTCGTTATCTTCAATAGTTTAAGATCAGTTGGAATGATATCCCTGAGTCTTCTATTCATCACTAGTTGTGACGCGTATCGGAGTATTTCTATACTCGAGCATAGCAAGATAAGGATCTTTCCCACCTCTGCACACCTTAAATCCTTTTGCTTTCGAACAAAACATCAATAAATTAATTGAAACCCATTCATGCTTTCTGAAAAATGATGAGAAACGGACGAAGCTGATCAGCCAATCCAACGAAAAAGCAAAAGGAGGTAGTGAATCAAAACAACCAGAAGAAAGAAAAGAATTTATGGGAAGTTGAGTTCTAATGTAGGACTGTCAATAGAACTGCAATTCAAACGTGTTGCGACAGAAGTGATGGACAGATTTCATATGGGGATGAAGGACAGATTACAAAGGATGGAAAGAAAATGGATACCTTTGGGTTTCTTCTTGAACCAAGACACCTGTTGGAGGATGACACGCTTATGACAAACTGTGTTACTTTTTCCTGTTTGTATGATGAAATAAATTGCAAATCACTTGTTCAATGATGTCATTGATGTACGAAAAGTTTTCATCAACAAACCAGTAATACAATCCATAATAGACATATTGCGGAAAGAGGCATATGGTTATTACATGTGTTCAAACCTTGCAACCTCCTCCGAATACCGCTAACTCAGGCCATTTTCATTGCGTCATTCTCAAAGCTCAAGTTCATCAAAAACTATCCCAGGAGTACCATGACGCAAGAAAGACTTATCATGGCTTTAATGTCAGTGAAGTCATAAATACAAGAAAGTATGGATGTAGATGATGTTATAGATGTCTTTGCTGCACAGAATGCACGACGTGAAGCGATATGAATTGAGATTTGTCACTTGTGCATTATTTAGCTAATAAACAACGGTATTATTCATTAAAAGTCTTAATGATTATTATTTTTTGTTACGTTTACTGATATACTGAACCAATTTAATATTGGGCTTATTTACTGTTTTCGTACATTATGTCATGTCATATGTCGAATGTCAAAATGCAAGGGGCCCCCAAAGAGGTCGATCCCCCCGAATCCCTAGCTACGCCACTGTGCGCAGCCACGGAAAATACTGTTGTTCAGGCTAAGACATCATTTAGTGTTCTGCTCATGCTAGAAAAAAGAACTGTACTCAGTATGAGAGAATTATTCTGATATCCAAAAAATGTACTGTAATCATTGATAATGTTTGCTTTAGAAATTAAAGAATCAATTGTGGGGTGACTCAAAATTAAATTTATAGCATATATAACTTATTTTTGTAAATGAAAGTTGTGTAATTTCTGCACTAAATACAAAAGAAAAAAGTAAGGTTAGTGTGTCCGCTGGGGGGGGGGCATTACATTTATCTTCCCTCCTATCTGGTACCGGTTCCGCAAGGTTGTCATTGCCGTAAGTGGTAATGGATGTAAGCACTCCACTACCTATAAAATGCTTCCAAATGGCATGCGTCTCAAATAGCCTCTGACAACCAGTCCAAATCCCGGCCTTCACGTGTGGCTCAGATATTGAGTCCGGCGGAACTGTTCTTACTAACAGGAGAAGGGGCACAGGCGAGTAACTGGCGCCTTAACCAGTAAGCTTCGGGCAGGAGGGGCTCGTTAGCCATGGCAGGCTACCCACCTAGGAGAAGGAAAACTCTGAATTTAAACCTCTGCTGCCTTGCAGCTATACCCAATCAAGGGAAAGGCTTCGGGAGTCAACCCTGAGGAAAAATCAGGAGCTCGCGACCCTAAGGCAGTCTGCAGCCACTTATGTGCTACACTCTGGCAGAAACTGCGACGCTGCTGACCCCAAACTGTATCGGCACTGCCGTTCCTTTGGATACATCAGCTGCGTGGAGATGGGGGAACTGATGTGTGGGCGACATTGTTCCGACCACAGCTTATGCCCAGGACGGAGGCCATAGTATCTGGTACCACCCTCTTTCATTTTATGTTTCTTTATGATTTAATTTGAGATTAGAGTGTGGTGCGTGTGACAAGTAGGTCAAAGATGGTGGCCGTTTAGATGTCTAGGGGGTTTAGATAATTTGAGGACCTTAACTTGCACATAGAGCTACATGGAAAAGCGTTATGAATGCAGGCAACAGATACTAGTTAATTAAATATATGTACAGTTTATTTACATAGAGAAAAATACTAAAGGTAAAATGCTGTACAGGGTTAGGTTTGGGGCCTAACAATTTACATAAACTGAAACTATCATCATGAGATATGAGAACCAAGTGGTCTGAGTGTCATTAGGCTGGTTGCTTAGCTTTAAGTCCTATGCTGCTCTGGCGAGACTGGTGTGGCTGATGCTGACGTTGTCTGTGGGTGGGCTGGCGTGATTGATCCTAGCGCACGGGACAGTCCAACGATACGTAGCTGCAGGGACGGGTCTTCTGGCAAGCGGTTGTTGGTCGGACTCTAGTGAGTAGTAAGTAAGGCTGGTATCTTCAGATCTGGTGTCAGCAGACTGGTAACAGCTTTACGAAAATAGGGCTTCCAGTAGGAGTAGCCTGTAATAAAAGCTGCAACGAGATGCGTAGATCGGCTTAGCCATAATGATGACACTGGGAGGTAGACGCCTTTCCGTGAAGGACATCTTCAGAATGTTATATAGAAACTATAGACTAGTTTCTCAATAGTAAGGGGAGTTAATCAAATAAATATTGCATTCCAATCGGGGAGATGACAATAAAATAAATAATAAAATAGTGAAGTCTCATAAAGGGGAAACAACAGATAGTAATGTAACGTTTGATGTAAAGAAACTATAACTTAGTTTCACAATTATCAAAGGGAGCTAACACACATATATATAGTATCTCATCAGGGAGAATACAATACTAGTGATAGTGGAGAAGTCCACAAAGGGGAGTAATAATTAGTCAACAGTGATTTACACCTGCCAAGGTGAGATCATCACGAGTAGCTAGAATAACGAGACGAAAGGGAGATGGCTGATGGTCAGTGACCATGCCGTCAGTGTTTACATCTGGCCGTGTGGCCTGAACAATAGAGTACGGTGTGAATGGAGACATGAGAAGGGGTAGATAATCCATGTCTCTTCTGAACATGATCAAGGTGGTCAGCCGAGATAAAGAAATAAAATAATGTATACATTGTTTTACCTAAGTAATATAATCTGGCCAACTGGCCGATAAAATATAGCACATAAATAATTACGGCATTCCTTGTCACGGAATGAGCGTGAATATATACTTGGTAATATGACATGTTACATAAATATTATGATAGTTCCCGGTCAAGGAATCTATCCATAATGAGATTGAGGGCTCGCGGCGAGCGGTAATTTATCAGCGATAAATTAACAACAGCTAAAGCTAAAGAGCTAAATACTTGTGGCAAAAATTGTTGTAAATTCTAGTCCAGATAAAGTGGATGACTTTGACTACCTAGTCGTACAAGTCATGATAATAAAATATGATACATAAAGTGACTACTTACATAATCCAAGATAAGAATTACACAAATATGTACCCAAATATAATGCACTAAATGAATGCACAAATATATAAATACACATAGTAAGAAGCTATTAAACATAAACCACGTAAAGCTTACCACCAAGTCCAAGTAAGGAAAAGAAATGAAATGAATATAGTATATGGTAAGCGTAAGCTCAGAAAAGCGTGTTCACTCCAAACAGCTCTCGGAAAGAATGAGGCGATCTGATAAATCTTGTCCGTATACAGATAGATGAGAGGAGGGGCAAGAGGGGAAATATATACTCTCAAATGTGACAGACTGACTGACTTGCTTAGACAAAGAGATCCCTGCTTGACCTGGCCGCATGTTTCCGGCGTAGACACAGGGATAGGTACTTGAAAGAGCAAATGTGGTCACCTCGCCTTTTCCAAGATGGTCGGATAACGAAGTGATTAGGCGACCTTGGGAGGAATACGATCTGCGGTGGCGCGAGTCATCTCTTTGAACAAAGATAAAGCCGAAGATATCGTAAACCAAGGAATAATTCACACAGGATGGGCCCAACGTGGAGATATGATAGTCGGGCTAAACATAGTTGAATGTTTGAACTATTCCCGGTCAAGGGCAGATTAGCGACAAGTGGCCTTTGTTGATAGCTTGACTAGACAAGTGTTAGCTTAAGAAAGCCCAAGATGACGCCGACGTCTGTCGAGAGGTATGGGGGGGAGGTGGTAATCGTGCTTTTGTTGTATGTGTGCCAAATTTACGTGAATAAAATGGAACACTAAAATAAATTAATTAAATCCCTTTTACCGAGTGATACCATAAGTGGGCGAAATTTATTTTTGTCACAGTGCGACATAATATATAAATGGATTGAAATTTCAATAAGTAGCTTATATTATATAGATATTCGCCTAAAATTTTGTTGACAAACCATGATTTCTTCTTAAAAGTTGGACCATCCCCCCACAGTCAATGGTCAAGTGAAGAGGGAAATAGATGCTATTGCCCCCCACCCCACCGAATCGGCCAGGATACCAGAGGGGAGCGACATAATAAAAAATTATATTGTATAAATATTCAGCTAATCTTATTCACAAACTATGATTTCTACATAAAATTTGGACCGCCACCCCCCACACTCAAAGAGTTTCGCTAGTGAAGTATGTAAATGTAGCCTAATTCCTCCTCCCCCCCCCCCAACTTGGCCAACATACCAGAAGGGGGCTACACAATATAAAGATTGGTTAAGATATCAATAGGTAGCTTTTATCATATATATAATTGGACCGCCCCTCCCCATTTGAAGGTTTAGGGTTAGGGGGGGTTAGGGTTAGGTTTGATGCAATCGCCACCTCCCAACCCATCAAATTGCCTAGTATACTTACTAGGGGGGGGGGGTGCGACATAATCTAAAAAAAAAGGTTAAAGATGTACTCTACAAAAAAAGCAATATGAATTAGTTTAACCGTTATGCAAAATTTAAAAAAAAATGTCTACTTGAATAGAAAACAGAATAAAGCACAGATCTATGTATATTCTACTCAACATTCCAAATTGGTCATTATTGTTGCAGTAACTCAATGATCTCCTGGAAGTATACGGCTGTACATGTATCAACTCATTAAAAACTTCTCACGCTACAATCGACTTCCTCACGTCTTAAGTCATACCCTCTTTCTCTATCTTCTTGGCGATACATCATAGTCTATATACAGGGTTTCAAGTCACACTGACTGTAACTGACAGTCAAAACAATTAAGCTATATTGTAACAATCGATATAGTCTAATTCTAACAATTAAACAATGACCTCTACAATACAATTACAAAAATTTTGAGCTAAAAAATTAATTAGCTTACCCACTAAAAGTGGATATATGACAAAGGTTTTTAACAAGAGCTTCTTATATTAGACCAAACAGTACACCTTACATGGCTACTTGCCCTCTGTGTACACATTACTCACTGGTCATTCTCGAAAATCAAAACATTGAGAAGTTATCCACAACATAAACTAACCCTTACGCTTATCATAAACTATAACGCTAATCATAATCCCTTACACTAAACTCTAACCCTAAACTCTCAAACAAAACTAGCTCTGACCTCAACTTTAATGATACGGATGGCATTAATATGTTCATTACCTAGATAAAATCAGTAAATTGCAGATTAGCTAGGTAATTTGTACATTAACGAATTACGAACATAAGCTGTAACTATATCCTAGGAAAAATTAACGAGCGTAAGTGGTGTAAAATGCTATTGCTAGATATATATAGTTCTAATTAGCCATGACCTTGATGCCTCAGTTAACCTACCTGGGTATTTTAAAGTAAAATAAGTACTTTGTATAATTAACATTTACATTTATTGTTTTCGTAGGTCAGAATGAAATAATACATTTATGGGCTGATGGTCCAGGCTCTTTCATCAAATTCCTGAAAATGTTAACTTGGGACAGAGATTTTAAAATTCGAAAGGATAAACTTTACAGAGTACAAAAAGAAGATGAATGTATAGTGAATAACTCCTTAGACAACATTCATAAGTAAGTAGTTAGTACTTGTTTATATATATATATTATATATATCTGAAATCTATCATAGTGTGTGCAATGTACAAATAATCTATAAAGCTGTCGTGATAAATATATGATTTAAAAATAGTACATGTGTATCTTCTCTAATAAATATCTGAGAAAATAAATACAATACCTATGTATTAATGTTATAATCGTGGTACATTATGATCATATCCTATTGCACATAGATTTAAAGAAAAAAACAATAATAGCTTTTCAACTTTTAAACAGCTGAATACATTTTCGTACAATGCAGTTTCAATTTTTTGCTAATTAAAATCTTTGAACTATGTTTTTGTGTGCAATTCTTAGAGTAATGAGATAAAATTGAAATTTTGAATAAGCTATGTAGCCCTTTGTCTAAAATTTCGATTTTTTAAAAATAAAACACTTTTTTTCATTATCATCTCCTGGGCCATTAAAAACCAGTATTCCTAACAAAAAAAATAGAAATATTTAAACATATCTGGTGATTTTATCTGTTTGTCTTTACTATCGGTGTGATGCTTTTGTGATGGTAAAGATACACGTATCAGAGCTCAAACTCAACACAGTCAAGCAAGTAACAAAAACGATTTGTATTCCGTCGGTTTACAAGTTGCAGTTTTTTACATGCAGTTTTTAATGTTACAATTTATCTTAAGAAATATTTTAAAATATTTTTTTTTCCCATTACATTGTTTCAAGTACCAATAGTACTTTTTTTATCCTTTTTTTCCTATTTTTTTTAGACCTTTTGAACGTGAAGTCATTTCAGAAATAGCAAGATCAGAACTAGAACATGCTAATGAAGGATATAATATATTTTTTAAGAACTGTGAACACTTTGTCAATAAATGCAGATATGGTTACCAAACATACGCTTTTTGGAGCAGTCAACAGGTATAAATGTTCTACAAATATATAATAAAACTAATGTTTATAATATCCTTCGTTGGGAAAAAAACGTATGTGTTAGTATAGTCTGCCTTTTGTCTGTTTGATTGTGACAAACGTCTTAAATGTGTTTAAAAAGTGCAACGACTATCAATCCATAAGATTACCTTTTTTAAATAAAGTATGCATTTTTTATGTTGGCTATTAACATTTTCAAAACAGAATGAATATGAATGTGTTATCCACAGTTTTTATCTAACAAAAACTGTGCTATTTAAATCAGACTACTCTATTATCTACTTTTTATTAAATCTACCTATTTTTGTCAAAACAATACTTTTAAAGTAATTAAAATGGTGTATTTGCACTAATGCATAAAAAAGTTAATCGCTGATAAAAGTATTTTGCGTTAAACATTTGTTCTTTAGAACCTAGATAATCTTAAATTGTCTTTTCATTTAAGTTTATCCTAAACCACGATTCTTGTTTTATTCAGTAATAACTCACATATTACATTACACAGCATTTGGGTTAGGATATTCAGATGGAATACAACTAACAAAAAAAAACACAAAACAAGTGAAAAAAGAAACTTTATTTCCTTTATTCAGTTGCTTAAAGAGTATCTTTAATACACGGTAATGTGTTTGCAATTTAAATCTTTGTGAGACTTAATATGTATTTAATGGTGTAAAATGATGTTATTAACAAACCTATTAGGAAACAAGAATGATTGTTGTCTTTTCATTAGTAATGTTTTTAATACTTTTCAAGTAGCTTAGTTTCAATTCATCCAACTAACTTACTTGACTTATTCCTTTTCACTCCCATTAAAGCATAGGACAGCAACAGCACTTTGTTATCAGACTCTGTTCTGAACAATTTCCCTCAATTGGGTTCATGTACACCCTGCCTTCTTAGCTTCTAGGTCTACCCATCTCCTCCCTGTTTGCCTTGGATTCGCGTCTAGGGGAATATTTTCTTCTGTTGTTCGCAATTTATACCCAATCCAGCCCCTTTGTGTTTTTTTTTATCTCTTGCCCTGTTTTTTTTTCATACAGACAATAATTGGAGACTTTGTTCTTTTATGTGACATCAATGGGGTCCATTCACCAAATGTAAATACACATATTTAGCCACGTCATAATATTGATAAAATAGTGAAAAATACGGATCACATGACACCCTTACGGATTGCGTAATTTGTATAGAACATATAGAGAAAATGTTTGTTTACGTTTGGTGAATGGACCCCATTATGTGAAGCAAGCAATCCTCTGAGCTTGTCCGATTTCTAGTTGTTGCTCTGCATCATATAACAGAAGCATTTTCACATTTGCGTTAAAGATACGGATTATTTTTTTAGACACCGTCTTTTGACCGTCTGATCGGTCATAGAATAATTAATGCATGCTTAGCTTTGATGATTGGATATATGATATCCACATTTGTTTTTCCCTCTTTGTTAATAATGATTCCAAGGTAGTCAAAGTTGTCGTTTTCTAATATTTTATTATTTGGAACTACAAATGTGTTTTGATGGGTTATGTATTGTCACAACTGCGTGTGATTGCCGGGGATTTTAACTTGAATTAAAACAGTTGAACAAATGACGATCTAGGATTCACAAAATAATTCCTTGTTGAAAACAAAACACTAGAAACTTTATTTAAATAGAACGTAAGTACAGCTTATGTACAAGGTACATATTAATAAAATGAGACTACAATAAAAAAAAAAGGCTTCTTTCTTCAATAATATTTCAGAGCAAATTAGAAACACGACCTATCATCAATAAGACTCGCTCCAGACTGATTTCTTTTGCGCGTCCTACAGCGCCCCCTATGTAAGCGTCATCTACCTAAGCGCCCTCTACAAGTCTTTCTTTTTAAAACAACCAATAGATTTGAAAATTGCAACTATGTTACTAAGCTACAATAAGGTATCGGGTAAAACCTGAGGCACTGTCAAGGATCTAGACTTTTTCATCTGCACACAAACTCGTGGGGTAAATTCTGAGGCTCAGTCAAGGGTTTAGATTTCCATTTGCACACAAGCTCTTAAATATACAAGATTACAAAGAGAGTTTGTGTGATACACAAACTCAGAGGCGGCCCCCGTAGGAGTCGGATCCCTGTCAGATCCGCTTTGATCTCTCAACGGGGGCCGCCTCTGTGTTTGTGTATCACACAAAATCTCTTTGTCGCTGCTAAAAGTTCATTTTAAAAAAAGCATATCAAAGATAAACGACAGAAATATGCATCTTCCGTGCTTTGATCTCTCAACGGGGGCCGCCTCTGAATTTGTGTATCACACAAACTCTCTTTGTCGCTGCTAAAAGTTCATGAAAAAAAGTATATCAAAGATAAACGACAGAAATATACATCTTACGTGCTTTGATCTCTCAACGGGGGCCGCCTCTGAGTTTGTGTATCAC
>JADKLZ010000166.1:17988692-18004593 GCA_021533235.1 Biomphalaria straminea | reverse complement strand
ATCATAGAGTATTGAGAAAGTGATAGGATCATAGCGTATTGAGAAAGCTAAAACATGAAATAACGCTAAACAAACACAATTGGTCAAAAAACTATAATGCATTATTTTTAGTCTAGATGTATTACAAATTGAATTACATGACTGATACTAACTAATATATACTGTTATAAACCTGGTGGGAGCACAGACGGGGGAGTAGCGGTGTGTGTAGTCAGCCGAGCGGTCAAGCGTGACGAGTTACTATGATCAGCCTCGACGCGTCTCAACAAGAAGTTTCGGGAGAGTTCCGCGGCGTGAGCACAGCTCAGGAGCGCCACGAGATATATTGTCATCTGACCACCTAGAAATGTCGAGGGGCGTTCTGTTATGTTCGAGAAGGCCAGCAGGGACCTTATATAAAGAGCGGAGGTGTCGCAGTCAAGCGGTCCGTAAAAAGAAGTACAAGACAGAAGGTTCAGAGCACGGTCGACTACAGCACAGTTCAGCGGTGTGGTTCTGTACGGAGCATTACGACGGTTCAATGCGGAGTACTTTCAAGTACACTTGAGACGGCTGGCGTCTTGATCTTGATCTATGATCGAGTCCGACACATCGAGCCCAAGTGTGTGAAGTCAGTCCTGAACTGTTCAACCCAGTTCCAGCCCGGAACGAGACGGAGAGACCAGTGCAAGACTTGGAGCCCGGAGTTGTCAAGTTCTTTCAGTTGGTGGTGTATGGTGCAGTTTGCAGAGAGCTTGGATAGTGAAATTCGTAACAATACAATTGTTGATGGCCTTCTTCAGTCGTAACGACTATGATTCATCTCAAACACTTTTTCGTGTGACTCTTGAGCCCAACTTCGGAGATACACTCCCGTCCATATAGATCGCAGATAAAGGTGGCTTTCACTTCAGTGGTAAAGGAGCCAGCCATTTTTCGAATGGCACGCTTTTCTTCAAGAACTGAAGTCAATGTTTTTTTTTGCTGCGCATAGCCTTCTTGGTCACCCTCTCTCTCCACGTACTGTGGCCTAGGGCTATGTCTTCCCAATGGACAGTATTAAAGTTCACTGCTTTGATGTCCCGTTTGATTCAATCCACCTAACTGAGATAGGGTGACTAGTTTTTCTTAAGCCAGTCGATATTTTTCCGTGGAGAAAGACTTTCGGGATGTGATAGTCCTCCATCCAGCGAACAGGATCAAGCCAGAGCAGGCGGCGTTGTCTGAGGAATGTAAAGATGCTGGGAAGACCCGCTCGCGCAAGGATCCCAGTTGTGCACAGTCTCTATTGCCATGTGATTTTCAAAATACTTCGAAGGCAGCGCAAGTGGAATGAGTTTAGTTTTCTCTCTTGCTTTGTGTAGGTAGTCCACGACTCACTGTCGTACAGTAGCGCGATATGAACGCATGCCTTGTAGACCTCTATTTTGGTCGCTGTGGTGAGCTTCTGGACTTAGTTGTCAGAGGCTATTTGAGACGCATGCCTTTTATAGACAATGGGAGCTTATCCCCATTGACACCCCTGGCAATGACAATCTTTGAAACATTGGCTACACATTGACATTGCAGCCCTGCAAGAAACCCGACTGGCTGAAAATGGCATGCTCCGCGAGGCTGACTACACTTTCTTTTGGAAAGGGAAAGCGCCGGATGAGACCCGAATATATGGTGTGGGCTTTGCTGTCAAGAACAGTATTCTTCCCATGATAGTCCCTCCAGTTGGTGGCTCGAAAAGGCTACTAAGCATAAGTATGATGACAGCATCTGGAAAAGTCACTCTAATTAGTGCCTATGCCCCCACACTATGTTCGCTTCAGGAGGACAAAGATAAGTTCTATGAAGACCTCAAAGAAGCCATTGCGAAGATTCCTCTAAAAGAGCATATGATACTTCTAGGCGACTTCAATGCCAGAGTAGGATCAGATCACACTACCTGGCAAGGCTGCCTTGGGCTTTTGGAATCGGAAAGATGAATGAGAACGGACAAAGACTGCTTGAATTCTGCACATACCATAAGCTCTGCATTACCAACATATACTTCAGAACAAAACCTCAGCACTGTGTCTCATGGAGACACCCTAGGTCTGAGCACCAGCTGGATATGATACTGATTCGAAAAAGGGATATTGGAAATATACTGCTGACACGTAGCTACCAAAGCGCGTGATACTGATCATACTTTAGTGTCCTGCCGGACAAGACTGCTGCCAACAAAGATCCACACATCACAGGGAAAAAGAAAACCACACATGAATACCTCTAGCACAAAAAAATCCAGATCTTTGCACCGAATTTGAGAACAAATTAGAGGAAAGTTTTAAAAACTTCTCTGTGACTGAGTTAGAAAAAAGCTGGACGTTTATGCGTGATATAATCTACCAAACCTCATCACTGGTCTTTGGAAACAAAACCAAAAAAAGCGAAGACTGGTTTGAAGCAAATACACCGTAAATGGAAACTGCCACTACAAACAAGCAAGCAGCCATGCTAATCTTTAAGAAGGATCCCACCCCAAGCCACTTAAAAAGGCTCAGAGCCGCACGAAACAATGCCCAAAGAATAGCGAGACAGTGTGCTAACAAATACTGGCCGGAGCTATGCGAAGATATTCAATCTTGTGCTGACTGTGGTAACATAAGAGGACTATACGAGGTCATGAGAAAAGCCTTTGGACCTCACACCAGCAAGTGTGCTCCACTCAAGTCAAAAGATGGCTCAATCCTCGGTGATCGTGCATTGCAAATGGAGCGATGGGTAGAGCACTATGCAGAACTCTACCAGATTGAAAACGCCATCTCCCATTTCCAACTTCCCATCATTTCCAGTTTTGAGGGAATTAGACGAAACGCCCTCAGTAAAGAAGCTGAGCATAGCTATCGACATATTGCCATATGCTAAAGCACCCGTAGGAGATGGCAGTCCTGCTGAAGTCATTCTGGCTGGAAAACATGCCGTAATCAAACTACTCCATGGACAGCTAACCTGTGCTGGGAACAAGGAATGGTCCCCCAGGAATTGAAAGACTCCAACATAGTTACAATTTATAAAAATAAAGGCCACCGCTCTGATTGTAACAATTATAGAGACATCTCACTGCTTATCATAGATGGAAAGACTTTTGGCCAGGGTATTACTAAAGCGATTACAGATCCTGACAGAACGTGTTTATCCAGAGTCGCAGTGTGGCTTTAGAGCAGGTAGATCTAAACAGATATGATTTTCTCTTTGCGTACAGGAGAAGAGCAGAACAAAGGCAGCCCCTCTTTATACCATTTATTGATCTGACCAAGGCCTTTGACCTTGTTAGCAGAAGCGTTCTGTTTGCTGTTCTAGAGAAAATCGGCTGCCCAAATAAGTTAAGTAAACTAGTATCAGCTTTCCACAAAAACATGCAGAGCACTGTTCAGTTTGAAAGTTATTCCCCCAGGCCATTCTCGATCAAGAGCGGTGTAAAACAAGGATGTGTACTGGCATCAACACTATTCAGCATCTCTTTCTCAGTCGTTCTAACCAGTGCTTTTAAAACCATTGAATAAATATTCATAGCAGATCTGATGGAAGGCTCTTTAACCTGGCACGTCTTAAAGCCAAAACGAAAAAACGTCGTATCTTGATAAGGGAGCTGCTGTTTGCCGATGACGCCTCACTTAAATCTCACACACAAGGAGGTCTACAGAAGCTAGTGAACGCCTTAGCAGGTGCTTGTCAAGATTTTGGTCTTACAATAAGTCTCTCCAAGACCAAAATCCTGGCACAAGACGTCACAGAAATACCTGTCATACATATTGGGAACCACACCCTCTCAGTGGTGCAGGAATTTACCTACCTGGGCTCAACAATTGTCAGTAACCAAAATTTAGATATCGAGCTGACAAAAAGAAAAGGAAAAGCTACCACAGCATTGGCAAAACTCTCCAAGCGCGTCTGGGAAAATACTAAATTGACCACAGCGACCAAAGTCCTAGTCTACAAGCCTGTGTTGTGAGCACTTTCCTTTATGGCAGTGAAAGCTGGTCAACATACAATTATCAAGAGCACAGATTGAATAGTTTCCACTGGCGATGCCTGAGATGCATAATCGACATCTCTTGGTGGGAACATGTCTCCAATCAAGAAGTTTTGAGATTGGCCAATATGAACAACATGTATGCTCTCTTGACACAAAAAAGACTACGCTGGCTCGGACATGTCACCCGCATGCCAGATGGTAGAATCCCGAAAGATATCTTATATGCTGAATTTTTGGAAGGAATCAGACCCAAGGGCCGCCCAAAACTAACATATAGAGATGTCTGCAAACGAGACTTGAGAGCCACAGGCATCAACGAAAATATGTAGGAAAACATAGCCAAGGATTGGAGTGCTTGTAGACAGACTGTGCGTGCGGGGACAACCCTCGCAGAGAACAAAATAATTAAGGCGGCCTTAATCAAGAGGGAAAAAAAGAAAGCTATATTGTCCGCTAGCCCTAAATCTGATGCAAACACGTGCATGAATCGTGACAAAGTCTGCCGCTCTAGAATTGGCTTGATTAGCCACTCTAGATTCTGCCCTGTCTCAAGACTAAACCAGGACCAGTGACTCATCTGGGCGCATCCATTGCCTTTCGAGACAAAAGGAGCCATATATTTGGTGAGCTTCTGGTTTTCCCTTATACACACAATTTAAAACAATTTCTGAAACGATTTCCATGAGCGATTATATTTCTTTGTAATCCACCTGAAAGCGTTAACCTGTCGATCAGAACGCTTCCTCTCTGAAATACCCTCAACTCTAAATACTTTTTATATAAATTTACGTTTTTCGCCATTGTATTACTTTGTTTTAACCACGTCGCGTCATTAATTCGTACTTCGCTGAGGAGGAACTTTTTTTAACGTTTTCATGTTCTCGTGTATTTTTGAACCAGTCTGCTAATACTTGTAGAAAACTGACATTGTGTCCCAGCATGGAAAACTGAATGATAAATAATAATAATCCTACCAATATTTAAATGCTGTAGGAGAAGGCTACTCCAATTGAGGTTTACTGGGAGCTACCAATTGATAATTACGATCTGCATTCAGCTGTTTAGTTTTATCCACATGTGCGACAACTGTCATCGACATTTCTAGATTCGTGCTCCACTGCGACTGTTGATTTTTCGTGCCCTATTTATAACGGGAACTCAATTTTCGTAAGTCCCAACGTAGATATTTTATGTATGACATCCATCATCCTGTCATTGACTTCAACAGAAAGCCAAGGACTATCGCTTGTTAAGAACAGTAAACCAAGAGCAGTATGTCAAGATCACTTAGACCACAATGTTAAAGCAGTATGAAAAGAGCAGTTTTTAAAATTTACTTTCTAGAGAGAGAAAAGCATGTAGAAACACATGTTAAGACATATATGCCAAGAACAATTTGTAACAAGATTACAAAAAGAGTTTCTGTGATACACAAACTCAGAGGCGGCCCCCGTCGGAGTCGGATCCCTGTCAGATCCGCCTATTCGCTATATGTTTCGGGTGTTCCTTCAAAGTTGAAAATAATTAACTTCTCGCTGGACGACGGAGGATGGCGAGAAGGGTATAAACCTGCCTTATTTTGATGTTTCCGCACTAGACTGTAGTTCGGATTTATCGTTGGTCCCTGGCTCAATTACTACATGCTCCCATCCCCTCCTTTGGAAGGTTTGAAATAGGAAGTAAACTATCTTTAACTCTGAAGAAACAATCGAAATATGTAAAACAAACAGACACATCACCCGGAAGCGTCGAAATAATCAGTTCAGCATGCTAACTGGTTCCAAACTAATAGCCTGATATATACAATATGTCACACGAGCGATTTTCAATAATCTTTCAGCATTGATCTCTAGAGATGTAGATGTACATAAACTAAACTTCTGATTTAGCACTCTTAATATATATATCTTATTATTATTATTATTAATAATTTGGATGTAAATTAGATAAAATTTAGGCAAAATTAAAATAAAACCAGATAATCAATAGAATGAATGCACTATTAAATTTAAAAATAAAATATAAGTTTTAGTTTATTATAACATTTCAATGTAAATCTAGACATAAACATCCGGAACAATCTATTATAGATTTTTGAAACTATCGCAATTTTTCTGAATGAACAGTAAAGTTTAAACATTATTTTCAAAAGCCTTTAGTTTTTTTTTATCTAACCGTGACGGACAGACCAACAAACAGTTAAAACGCACAAAAATATGCTTCTTTCATTCTAAAGTAGGCAATAAAAAAACATTTTTTTTTCAAAAATGTGATTTTTAAAAAAGTTTAAGAAATTAGTTTAGAATCATGTCATGGCCGGGCTTTACGCTAGTACACGAAAGTCGCTGCTAATAGTTCATTTAAAAAAAAAATTATATCAAAGATAAACAACAGATCTTATATAGCGACCCAGCGGTCAACGGTCAAAATATACATCTTCCGTGCTTTGATCTCTCAACGTTAGCCTTGTAAAGCCGATGTTCAAGGCAACTGCCACACCTGTTTCATGAGTTAATTACTTAGATAGTAATACTCTTAGGTTGGAACAAAATAAAGCGTGAAAAGTGTTGCTATATATTAGATTATTAATTGTCTTAAATTAGGTTTCATTTATATTGCATACTAATTAGGTTTTTTCTCTTTAAATACTGCTTGCATAAAATATTTTTAAAAATTATATTTTGAGCTTTTAGAAAAAAAAAAGTAGCCGTTGCATCAGAACTTTGAATGATCTATATTATCGTGATGTCAGATTTTCATTTTCTCTTCTACTTTCTGAGCACTAAACGGGACGGACGGACAGACAGACAGACAGACAGACGGACAGACAGGCCACACAAAACTAATAGCGTCTTTTCCCCTTTCGGGGGCCGCTAAAAATCAGTATGTAAAGAATTGTATGTTAAGAGATGGCAGTAAACCTTTTTATTTTACAGTTCACTTGTGGATTACACATGGCCAGTTCAGTTGAAAAAAAAATATTGGTAAATCAAAACAGATTTCGGCAAATTCACTCCATTTTTCAACTTAGAAAACAAAATTTTCTTTCCTTTAAATTAGTCCAGTAATTTTTTGTGAAATTAGTCTAATGCCGCTCAGTAATAAAAAATAAGAAGTACGCTGAAAATACACGACAAACCTTTCTCCATTCCTCTCTATCCTTTGCCCTGTTTCAAACCTCTTTCAATGGTAGCCTGTCCATTCTTTGATGTTGTCTTCCCACCGCTTTCTCTGTCTGCCTCTTCTTCTTTTTCCTGGTACTGTTCCCTGAAGGAAGGTCTTTGCGAGTCCCGAAGATCTTGTTACATGGCCATACATTTTAAGCTTTCGTTTCTTCATGGTAGTTAGCAGGTCATCATGGGATCCGATCGCTGCAGTAACCCTGTCTCTAATCTCTTGATTTGTGTTGCGGTCTTTAAATGTGATGCCTACGATCCTTCTGTAGCATCTCAATTCCATTGCTAGGATCCTCCTCTCTAGCTCTGCAGTCAGCGTCCAAGACTCACAAGCATATAGAAATGTGGCTATGACCAGGGAGCGCATCAGTCTGATTTTGGTGCCGAGGGCTAAGCCTTTGTCTTTCCATATTAATTTAAGTTTAGAAAGGGCTGCTGTGGACTGTGCTATTCGGACCAGTAGTTTTGTTCCTTCATCCGAGACAATAGCTCCGAGGTATTTGAAGCTGCTAACGCTAGTTAGCTTTTCGCCTCCAATACTGATGGCCCTTGTAAAGCCCTGTTGGCTATTGGTCATAATTTGTTTTTTCTGCATTTATTTGCATGCCATAAGCTGCTGAAGTCTTGTCAATGCGCATCACTAGGTCGGCTAGTTCGTCTTCTGTCCCTGCTAGGCCATCAATGTCATCTGCGAAGCGCAAATTTGTAACTTCCTCCAATGCTTACAGCACCTTCAAATCCTTCGAGAGCATCTTCCATTTTTCTTTCAAGGAAGATATTAAGAGTGTTGGTGAAAGGAGGCAGCCTTGTCTTACTCCAACTGTGGTTTTGAACCATTCCCCAATATTGTTGTTGAAGTACACCGCACTGGTGGCATCCTTGTATAGGTTCTGGATAACTTTGGTTATGTTTGTATTAATGTTTTATTTTTCCATTGTCGCCCAGAGTGCCCCGTGCCATACTCAATCGAAAGTTTTCTTGAAATCAATAAAGACATGGAAAAGATTCTCTTGGTGCTGGAGATATTTTTCACAGAGTATTCTGAGGTTTAGGATTTGCTCTGTTGTGCTGCGACTGTGTCTAAAACCAGCCTGTTCTTCTGATATGATGTTGTCTGCTATCGGTTTTAGTCGATTTAATATAATTTTTAACAGAACTTTAAAAGAACTTTAATGTATGCTTTTTAAAAAGATTTTTTTATTTTTATTTTTCTTCTGTACTCTTGAGAGGCGTCTCAAAAAATACCCATCATTCTTTTTTTTTTCATTATAGAGTAAATCTAAAAGATTAAAATCTTCATCTTCTGTCCAAATAGGTCTATCTTATTATAGTTGGTTATTGATTGATCCCCAGACCGCTTGTGGCGATTATTTGTTAAAAGGTGGCGCGTCTTCTCTTGAGGGTGTATTGAGATGTTGCTGGATTAGTTTCGCGATTTGGTTATCATAACCTAGTCTCTAACAAAGCTGATCATTCAGCTATTATGTATTCAGATGACTCACCCATGTTTAGTCAACAACATTGAGATTTAGGAAATGTTTTTCATGATAACAAGGTCATGCAGTGCTCTGACAAAGCCTCCTGCTTTAACTTTGAGATAATCAGCTTCTGTTTAGGAAGCAGCTCTGTCAACATCATATATTATTATTATACAGTTATTATTAGTAGTAATAACGTTCAATGTTTGTTTTTTAATAGTAGGTCTATATTTAACTTCCTTATATGCGTTTCCTTAGAAAAAATCCATTTATTTCTTCAAATTTCTTATTGTTTATTTTATCTTAAAGATAATTAAGAGATGCTACTTTTTTCCATAGGGAGATGAAATCTCTAGAAGAAAAAGAAAGGCTGGAGTTGTAGAAGAATTCCAACCAAAAAGGCAAAAATTAAACCGAAAAGAAAAAGTGAAAATGAGATTTCCAGACTTAGTCTCAGGACAATGTTGTCAAAAGTGGAATCAGCCAGAAGAAGGAGAATGCTTAGGATTTGGTCACAAAGTCTTTCCAGAGGCACTTGAAGATATTCAGAAAAAACCTGGGCTCCAGATTACTCACTCCCTTGACGTAAGCATTTGTACAATATTTTCTCTAAGCACTCGAACAATTGTGAGCACTACTTGTACTCAACTTCTATCTCTGTGTTTGTCTGTCACTTTGTTCGTCCCATTAAGACTAAGATACAATGCTCTTTTTTATATATGTGTAATGAGTACAATTAAATACAAAATAAAACAGCCACATTACACAGAGAACAAACATTAACGTTCTTTTACATAATACAAACTACTTTTTACTTAACCTCAGAGTAGCTCTGATAATCTCAAAGTAAGGAGCAAAGACATCTTTGTTGAAAAACTTCATACCAAGACTTTTTCCCTCTGTTCACCTGTCCTTTTCTTTGCTTGACTTTCTGTTCACCTGTCCTTTTCTTTGCTTGACTTTCTGTTCACCTGTCCTTTTCTTTGCTTGACTTTCTGTTCACCTGTCCTTCTGCTTATCTGTCCTTCTCTTCGTTTGTCACTTTGTTGTCTGTCCTTCTGTCTTTTTTATTCATTTGTCATTCTACTAGTTGGTCCTTCTATTCATCTGTCCTCATATTCATTAATTTCTATATTAACCTGGTCCTTAATTTATTTGTCTTTAATTTGGTTGTCCATCTGTTTGTTTGTCCCTACCTACATCTGTTCCTATGTTCCTCTATTCTTATGTTCCTTTGTATGTTTGTTGTTCGGTTCCTTAATATCTCAATGTATCTGACCTTATGTTCATCTTTCTACCTGTTTGTTGTATTTTCTTTCATTTGTTTCTTTACGTTTCTCTATGCACATTTATCCTTCTGTTTGTTTATCTTTCTGATTACTTGTCCTTTTGTCATGTTTAGATTTTTTAAAGTAAAGGTCCTTTAAAACTCCTAGTTCGCAATCGAGGTCAAGTTAAGTGCAAAGATAAAACTTTAGTAATTTGAAAGGATTGACCTTTTGTTTCAAAATCAAATATTTGAAATGTTTTAACTAAAACTAAAAAAAATAAAAATAAAATAAAATCACCTGTAAACTATTCAATAAATCATTTCACTAGAAAAACATTCATTCCCTAACATTCAAACGGATCCATCGTTTTTTAATTCCATCTTTTAACTCTTAAAACGCGTGTGGTAGTTTAGACTCTAAACATCAGAATTGTAATTCCATTTTGTATGCACTCATTGTAAAACAGCTCAGCACTTTCAGTGTTAATCCTAACTCAAGAAAACATGTAGCTATCATTATATCGTACCAGAACTAGATAACGTATATTTAGTTTTCATAATAAAACCCGTAATATTGTATTCCATGTTTTGTAATTGTTTGTATCTCATTTTATAAGATAATTCCTTCCAGCAAGCCAATAAATGTTTAATATCTACATTTATTTTAACTATTGTATATGTCTAATGCTTCATTTTGTATGTTATATAAGTTTTGGTCTATTTAGAATATATGTAAAGGTCAATAATATAACACGTTTAGGAAAGAAACATCACAAGTAATGTAAATAAACTTGAAAAAACTTTTTATTACATTTTTAAAAATATTTTTATATTAATCTTTACAACATAAAATCACTTAATTGAAATATTGAAAACCTAACAAACACTACACCGGCTACGTCGGTTAATTTCTTCGTTGATTTTTATATGTTTATTTTGGCAGAAACACCCATTTGTATATTATTTTGAACCACACTCTTATTTCAATTTAAATCACTAGTAAATATAAATTGAAAGAGGGTGGTAGGTGCCATGTGAGACTGTGGCAGAGCCATAGAGGCAATCGCCATCCCTCTCCCGGACAGACCAATACTTTCTCTTTTGAATTTAAGTGAAGAAATTACACAATTTATTAAAATCTCTCACTTATATATAAGTTATATATGCCATATATTGAATTCTTATATCGGGTTGCACCACCCATTATTCTCTAATGTCAAATTCAATTATTATTAAATGGAAAGAGGACTCTTACATGATTAATCGTTTTAAAACAGAATAGTCAACGTTTGCAATGTAGTCTATGTAAAAGCGCATTAATTTGTCATAAATATTGCGGGAGAAGGGGGAATCGCCTCAAATACCCCCTACAACGAAAAAAAAAATCCTGGCTACGCTCATGTCAACATGAGCCAAAATGTACAAATGTACAATAATGGTTCAAAAATTTTACCGAGAGACATTTTCGTGTGTCCATCTGACCGGAGGTCCCCCTTCAACTAGATTTGACTAGATGATCTTTTGATCCGTTGTTGTTATTAGACAAGGCTCGGTCAGGATAGGCCACTAGCGGATCCATAACTATTTTGTGTCGGAAATTATTTTTCAAAACCCTAACACTAACGCCCAGTTAACCAGAGCCTTATTAAAACAAAAAGCATATTCTGAGGTACCGGTAACTACAATGCATTATCCTGCTATTAAAAAGAATTTTAAAAACCAAATCTGTTATTCACTGCACTTATTAATGGAGCCCAGCAACTGGTAGAATTTGTAACCTCTCATGGCTACGCGCATGGAATTTTAAACAAACTCAAAATCCCCTTATCGACATAGAATCTACGCGCATGGAATTTTAAACAAACTCAAAATCCCCTTATCGACGTAGAATTTGGCTACTGTAGTTTGCTTTAGTATAATTATGAAGAGAGGGGTTTAAGCCACAAAACTATCTATAGAGTGGGGGGGGGGACGTTAAACTCAAAATCATCTGGAAGAGGTTTTAAACTTAAAGCCCGCGGGGGGAGGTAGACTAAAAAAAAAACTTGGCTGCCCTCCTAGAATTTTGTGTATGTAGTTTGCTTTAATTTATCTTAAAGAGGTAGTTTTTAGCTTCAAATCCCACAGGATGGGGTTTAAAATTCAAAACCCTATGGAGGGGTTTTTAACTTAATGCCCGCTGGAGTGGGTTTTTAAACACAAAATCCTCTTGGCTACGTTTATAGAATCTGGCGACTTCTTTGCATTATTCGTATATTGAATAGGTGGTTTTGTCGTACAAAAAACTTTGAAGGTTTTTTTAAACTTCAAATCCCTTAGCTACACTCATGGGACAAGTGATGGTTTAACATTAAAATCTCCCCTAAAATAAACAAAATTAAAGCAAAAAATCAGTGACCAAATTCCGCATCCTCCCCAGCCGGGGAGATTTCGTTTTGGTATGTGGTGGTTTTAACCCCCTTTCTAAAAAAAAAAAACAACCCTGGCTACGCCCATGCACGTTGATGTGTATTTGTTATATCCATGTAACCGATGGCTCATGTTCCGAGACGCTAGAACAACTTCTTTGTACAATATTTGCCGTGCGAGTGACCGCCTATGTATTGGCCTCTTCAAGCACGATGTGCGGATACTGACAGACTTTTTTTTTGGGCTCACTTCCTGTTCGTTCAATGCAAGTGATTGGTTCTTATGCACCATTAGCGGGGGTTTTGGTTTTGCTTCCTTATTGGCCTAATCGTCTCCTCTAATGACCGCTTCAGTCCAGCCGCTATGTTCAGGCTGAATTCTTCAGGAGAGAGTTTAACTATTCATCTTTTTTTGCTGCTGTTGAAGAAAACGTATATTCTGGAATTTGTATATGACCAAAATTTAGTTGTTGTTTTTTTCCATCAGATGACAATATTTAATGCGAACAATGAAATTATTAAGACCTCGCAAACTATTTTGTTCTTTTTTTTTTCAGATTAACAATTTGATGAGAATGGAGAAATTCATCTTTGTGGACATAACACTGTACCCATTTTTCAAGAATTTCAATGGCCCGATGAGAGACAAAACATTTGTCTATGGGATTTCAAGACCTAAAACTACTCTTAGATTATCAAAGTAAGCCATTACAATTCTTTTTTTAAGGACAGCTTAAACCCCCCATATGGGTCAAAATTATCAATTTGCTTTTATAACTGAATATTATACAGCATTCATTTCTGCACTATTTGGTGTATACAGCATGTCCTAATTCAAAGTGGAAGTATTTGAAATATTTTTTTTATATTTTTTTAAATTTTAAATATTTTTTACTTATATATTTATTATTTTTTGCCTTTTTTTTCCTATTAGCCATCTTTGGCTATTTTTGTTCATAGATGGCGTAAAATAAATTTATATATGAATATTTTGCTTTGAAATTTGGCACAAATACTGTTGTATATACAGGTATGAAAATGAAGCAGAATAAATACAAAATGTTGAAAACTTTTATAGAAATTAATTTTTTTCTATGCCTACAGCCTTATAAAAACATAAAATAATGGGCCGCGACCATGTTAAGAGCTATAACTTTTTTCTATTAAATGAATATGGCTAATTCTGCTTCACAATCTTCTAATACATTGAATAATCAACAGCTGATGTTTTATTAAACTATATTCAGTAGTTTTAAAAAAATCTTGACATGAAAATTAACTATTTTTTCATCATTTTAGCTAAAAACAGCCCCCAATTTTATTTTCTAAAAAAGTTGATAAGATAAAACGAAAAATTATTTATTTTCTTTTTATATGCATGCCTACACATAATAAAAAAATATTTTTTATTAAATCATGTAATTAAAAAAATATGTTTGGGGGTTTAAGCTGTTAATGCAAAATTTGTGTACATTACATATGTTTTTACTTTACAAATGCATCTCTCTCTCTCTATATATATATATAACAAAACAATGTATACACTTTTTGAACTATCATAGACAATTAATTTCCCGTTCTACAATGCTAAATTTCAAAACATGGAAAGCTGTATGTCAAATTAGAAAATTAATTGTGATTAATTTGAGTAATGTTCAAACTGGCGACCTTAGCATTAGTAATTGCAACATGGCGGACCGGCGTTTGAAGAGAGGAAGCAGATGTGGTACTGGAAGTTTGAGAATGTTGCTGCTGCTCGAAGACAGTGGAGACGTGAGTATGTTACAGAACCACCTTCAAGGTTAACAATTACACGTTTACGAGACAAATTCGAAATTCATGGAACAGTGTATGGTGTGCATAAAGGTCGATCAGGGCGACCTTGTACAGCTACAAGTGATAAGTACACAACTGCGGTCTTGGAACTGTTTCAGCGTTCACCTCACAAATCGTCAAGGCAAGTGGCATTGATGTAAGTTCTAGTAGTGTGCTACACATTCTGAGGAATGAGATTCAGGCGGTGTGCGCAGAAATCTCAGTGGACACTTTGGTACGATGTACGGAATCAGTTTTGACTCGCACTCAGCAATGTATTGATGCTGAAAGCCACCACTCTGGACATTTCCCAAATCAATCACATTTATTTCCCTAGTTTGGTAGTAAGCTTCACATGTCTAGATATTTAGCATTGTAGAACGGGAAATAAATTGTCTATGACAGTTCAAAGTGTGTATACATACTTTGACACACCCTGAAAATATATATATATATATTTATTTATTTATTTATTTTAGGAATTTATTTTAATAATAAACCTAATTCGTCCTTCACAGACAAGGGAATTTTGAGTTTAACTCCCCCTTTTTTAGTTTAAAACCCCCAACAGATAATTTTGAAGATAAAACTTCCCTTTTTGATATAAAATACTAAGCAAACTACAGTCACCTAATTCGAAGAGCGTAGTCAAGAGAGGTTACACACATTTACCATTGACTGGACACCATTAATAATGTGCACTGACTAGTCATCTGCCGAAATTGAAAAACACTAAATGTGGCTCAACAAAGATGGCTAAGACAGATTTTAGGAGCAGTTATAGAGATCCTGTCAAAATCAAGAAAATATAATGCCGGAAAGGTAGTCGACCACTTAGTAAAATTGTGACAGAGCGTCACGTGAGGTTTGAGGCGCCTAATACAACTTGGCGCCACACTTTCACGGAGGTCCTCAGAGCAGGTGGGAAGAAGCTTCAGACACTGCCAGTGACAAATTTTTGTGGAAACAGCTTGCCGGCAAATGCGCCGAACGGCGTGGGAGGGTCTAAGTCAGTAGGAATAGCACATTAGGTTTTTGACATAAAACTTTTTAATAGCAGAATAATGCACTGTAGATGCCTCAGAATATGCATTTTGTTGTCTTTCAATACCGGAAATAGTGCTTAGCGGCAGGGCTCCACACCGCACTGGGGGAGGATACCGCTCACCCCCAGAACCCCTTTCTGTCAAATGCGGGGAGTCTACAATTTTTCCACCAACTCCAGAAAGAACCTATTCTAGGGCACAATAAACGTCATCCTAAAGAATTAAGGATCAGAATGTAATAATGATTAATTATGTGTACACACACATACATATACTTTTTTCCGCGGGGGAGGAAACACCCCACATCCCACGCCGAAAAAAATCCTGGCTACGCTCATGATATATATATATATATATACGTTAAACCAGCTTCCTTGTAAAATTAAAACTGTATTCTTCACTAGTAGTTTCTGTTCTCTAATATGGTTGTTCAAGTTGGGCCCTGAACGATGAAGCTGAATGAAAAACCCAAGTAAATGCTGCAGAAAAAATGCTTCGTATCAAATACCCGGAAAGGGAGTCAGCCCTCCTGGATAAAAAGGAAGGATTCCTAAATATTGTAAAGAGATGAAAGCTGAACTGGTTTGGTCATATTGTAAGACATGACTCACTATCAAAAGTCATTCTTCAGGGTACAGTGGAGAGAGCACAAACAAAGGGACGTCCAAAGAAAATCTTGCTGGACAGCACAAAAGAATGGTTCGGCCTCTCTCTAGATAT
>JADKLZ010000166.1:17929437-17943255 GCA_021533235.1 Biomphalaria straminea | reverse complement strand
GTGGACTGGGGATCTACGTTGTACTTGCAAATCATTTTCTCTCTTTCGGAGGCCAACACTTTGTTGACAGCGGTCTCCAAGGCAACCGTTTGAATGAAAGACCAGTACTCCGAAGGACATGTTTTTACACAGATCTGAAACAATTAATCGTAAATATGTTTTGTTGTTTTACAATTTTTGTTTTTATTTCAGACTCTTTGCCAAACATTTTTTTTACAAACACTTCTTCTGAGCATCATGGAACTGACTAGAGTCACTAGACTGTCACTAGACGATGTTTTGTGTTGTTTTCCTTCTTTCTTATTTCAACGCAAAGTAAAACCTATGGTATAACCTTTTCCACAAGATATCTTTAAAGCATGAAGAACACAACAAATCTGCAAATTTTAATAACCCTACAATATTATATTAAATTTTAATAAAGTGTCATTAGATTCATTGTATTTATAATTTAACACAAAAGAATAATAATAGCATAATGCTACGATAGATTATTGTTTAGGAAAGTGTCGTGAGGAAGGGCTGATGGGGGGGGGGGGGTCCACGATGAGCTAATCACTTCAGGTCACTCCCATTTTACTGACGCCATCTGCGTGAAAGCCACCTGTACAAGCTTTAAAAAGAGTAGCTGATAGAATCTATAAGACAATAAAGACATCATTTCATTTTTTTTTAAATTTCTATTACTCCTGTAAAAAGGCAATTTGTAGTAGTTGTTTGACCTTGTTTAGAAAACAATTAATAGCCTCCATGCTATATGAGGTCACAAGCTTACCAATTTAGTTATAAGTCATTTTAATACTTGAGATTCTGTAATATTCTTGGTCACCACCATAGTTTGCTAAAAAAGATAAAATATTTTTGGCCTTGATGGTCCACTGCATCAGTGGATTAAAGATTTTCTGATAGGGAGAGAATAAACTGTATAATAAATGGCTCTAAATCAACACCAATAACAGTAAACTCAGGCATACCTCAAGGAAGAGTCTTAGGACAACTACTACTTTTAATTTACATAAATGATTTACCAAATTGCATTAGTTCAGGAACAAAAGTCAGATTATTCGCAAACGATTGCATAATATATAGAACAATAAAAACAACACAAGATACAGAAATTTTACAAAGAGAATTAGATGAATTACAGAAATGGGAATTAAATTGGAGCATGTCTTTCCACCCAAAAAAATGTCAGTTATTAAGAGTAACAAAAAAACTAAAACAAATTAATTCCACTTATTTTATTCATGGTAAACCAGTAACACAGACTAAAAATGCAAAAATCTAGGTGTTATAATAAATGAAAAACTGTCATGAAATCCCCATATTGACGAAACAATAAAAAAAAAGCATTAGGGTTTATTAAAAGAAATTTCTATAAATCAAATAAGAACAAAAAACTAAAATGTTATTTAATCTTGGTTAGGCCTATAATAAAATATGCATCCTCTGTTTGGGACCCCTCAACTCAAGAAAACATTAAGAAACTGGAACAGACACAAAATAGAGCAGTGAGATTCATAATAAATCAATATTGACATTTGACTAGAGTAACACCTTTAGTAAAATCACTAAATTTAGAAAGCCTTCAGGACAGAAGACACAAAAGTAAAGTAGCAATTATACATAAAACACTGAACCATAATCTTCAAATTCAAAAACAAAATTTAATATAATACTCAGAAAGACACAAAAAAAGGCACATTCCTCGTCCCATAAGCTAGGACAAATTTGTACCAAAGCTCCTTCTACCTTAGCTCTATTACAGCATGGAATGGATTGTTTGAGCTAGCCAGGAAAACCAGTGATTTGGCAGCTTTTAAGTCATTGGTTAATATGCATGACTGAAAGCATGACGCGTAGGACGTAATCATCTTCTTTTTTGAAGTAACGTCTGTGTTGTATAAGATAAAATAAGATCTCCATTTAGTATAGCAAAATAATTAAATATAAGTGAAGTGTCTACTTACCCGTGTTGTTGGACAGCCCAATGAAACTACAGCTAGGCCAGTCTCTGCACACTTCAGTATATCAAACAGAAATAAATATTTCTTCTCTCTGTGAAAGTAAAAATATAAACATGTAGAACTGAATTGTTTCAACAGCGTCAATAAAGGAAGATCTATGTCTTTAATGTATACTCATTACATATGTGCATTCTCAAAATACATTACTTGTAGGTGTCAACGCCACAAATATTTCCATAGCTGTCCGTTGGATAGATGAGTTTGACTGGGTCACCCCGGACATAACCTGTTTAAATAAAGAAGTAGAAATCTTCATATAGCTGTTTATATTCTAGATGTTCAAATGTTTCTATGCCCATCACGCCGCAATGGGAGGGCGTCCACTGCATAAAAAACGACTGCTTCAATAAATCGGTTTATGTTATATGCGGCGCCGACTGCCTCTTAGTATGATCTTCCCCCACCCCACGGCTAAGAGACTGGAGCGAGAGCCCGTTGCCAGCTGGACGGTGGTCACGCTGGTTTCTTTGTTGGGTGTTGGGGCTCTAATAACCACCAATTCCCTAGTTATCCCTGTTAGTGCAGCGTCCACGGACCAGAGAACTTGTCTGGTTTAGTCCTTTCCGGGTAGTCTATTAGTGCCCGATACTTGGATCTATCGTGGTCCCTCAACACCGGAACATCAATGTAGCAGAAAATGGCATCTGATTTTAGAGTAGCTGATGCTATGGCTTGAGAATGGCTGGTGTTAAGTGCCTTTTGGTGGGTCATGTTTATTTCTGGATGACCAGAATGGACTACTGCAATAACGAACAGATTACAACAGAAATCTCTTAACGTTTGGCACACCCATGTTTGTTGTTAATGAAAAATATAAGTCTTCAATTGGTGAATTCATGGTTAATGCTGTGGATGCAATGAAAGGTCTGTATGCGAACTCAGTCACATTGTTTTTTTTTCTCATGGCCTATAAATTGTACAAAAGATAATAATTAATTAGTTTTTAAAAGACAACATTACTGCCCCCTAACCTTAATAAACAGTTAAATATCATTGGTAGATTTGACAATGTCCCAATCTACTGAGTTGGATTTCCAAGAAATCTCTATATTCAGTATTGATAGACTTAAGTGAGTTGAATTTGAGATGGTTCTCTGGTTAAACGAAGTTTTCGGCATCTCTGAGTACACCAAATCAAATTGCAAGCTCACATTAGTTTGAAAGATTCCCTAGTACTGTTCAAACTGTGTATGTCGTTTGCAAATAGTTACATGTGAAGCTTTTAATGTTATAACTAATGTCATCGATGTACCCTTGAACTGTATTGTTGCTTAAATAATGTGTAAAACAGTTTTCTTAAACTACTTCAACGGCTGGTAAAATCAATGTTTTATTTATAGTGTCCTCCGTATTTGGCTATAAAGTAAAGAGATTTTGTAAAACGTTCACAAACCACAACATCTTCTCCATATGATGTTGGAGAGAAATTTTGTGAGTCTATTTTGAACTTTATGACTGAGAGTTCGAAAGTTTTTCATAGCAGGGTGGCATCAACTCATAAAAGACGGGTAAACAACTACATGTTTGACAAGGATGGAATGAGTCCCGGTTTTAAATAATCATCTAAGGACAACAGATAGCTACTACCTACAGCAAAAGTGTAAGAATTTAAAAATAGAAAATGATATTCCCGAACTCAATTTCTTACGTTGTTTCTGTTCTTAAATTAGAAGCAAGATAACTAGAATTTAAATATACGTAGTTTAGTTTCATCTTTCCCCATATATGCCCAGCGCTCCCTTACCGTCCTGTATTGCGTCAAGGAACCCCCTACCACCCTTTAGCTCCCAGCGCCCCCACCTCAAATCCCTATAACGCCCCCTACCTTTTTTTTTTTGTTTACATATTTTATTTGTTTAGTCTGTACTTTTTTTTTTTAATTTTAATTTATTCAGAAAAAATGTACCTCTTCAGAGATTCAATCTCTCTACTTTTGCATAGTAAATCCGTTGTTCTACGCATGTGCCAAACGCCAAAAAAAAAAAAAAAAAAAGCCCCCTACCTTACGATGTGAGAATACAAGTACAGATTTGTAACTTTGGAGTACAAATAAAATCGTTACGTCTTCTGTTTACTCATACAATTAATTCAAGTATTTCAACTAGTCAATATGCGTTGTAATATTAAAGAAATAAATAACACTTGGACCAAAACAAAAGCGAGTATTATACATAATATAGAACACTTTCACAATGAGAAGCTTATAAGTAGTATTTATCATTATTATTAAACAACAAATTTTAAACACGTTAGATTTAAATGAAACACAGTACCGACAATTTAGGAGTTGTCTTCCTTTAATAGATTACATACTACAGTAATAAGGTGTACACGGATTTGTTATTTTGCTCGGGCCTCTCGATTTTGTATGCACCATTGAAGGACATGGTCAGCATTCTTCTTTTTTAACAGTAAATTTTTTTTTATTTTTTTTTGTGTGGAAACTGAGCTAGTATAATTACTGGTCAAGGTTGAGAGGCTGTAGTTTGACAGCAGTCACAAGGGTACAGCTAGTAATATAGTTTAACAGTTCCGTAACATTACTCACGAGTGCCAAAAGTAAAATACTGCTCATTAAGTACAACTGTATATTTGTGGGGATATTGTGATATAAAAAGGAAAAAGCAATTTAAAAAACATAATTGTAAAATTACTTTCAAACATTGCTAACTCTTGTATTTTTTCAATGTGGAGTGTGACAAAAAAAAAAAGAAACGTGAATATAATACAGAGTAAATATGAATTCCCAATTTTTGTATGCGGCCCTCGATACAAAAAGGTTGCCCACCCCTGGACTACATACATGTATAAATAAAATACATTATGTAATCCTACGCAAGCATACATCCAAATTTTGATGCGTTATCAAACTGTATATAATTTTGAAGAGAATTAGTTTTACATATATAATTATAATATAGCACATGGGAGGAGGGGGGGGGTTCAAATCACACTTGCCTCAGACCTCATTATCCATAAAAAAAAATACTTAATGCCCCAGTGCAGCCAACTTAAGCAAACTACAGTCACCGAATTTCCTAAATGTAGCCAAAAGGGGTTTTGTAGTTATCTTGCCCCTCCAATACAAAAACTAAAGCAAAACTATTGTTACCATTTTCTATCAGCCGCTTGACTCCATTAATTAAGTGCAATCAATAGTAGATTTGGTTTCTGATTTTTTAGCGGAAGAGTTACAAGCTAATTGTACTGTAGATACCTCATAATATGCATTTTTAAAGCTTAAAATAACGGAAATAATGCTTGGATCCGGGGCTTTGTCCTGGACCAAGCTGAGGGACTTCAGAGCGCTCCCACAGACTCTCTGTCCTGGGTGGTGTGTACTATCTTTCCACTAATTAAAAGGAACCTATTCTAAGCTAGAAAAAAAAAAGGGCCGAAAGAATGAAAGGTCAGAATGCAATGAAAATTAATTACATACATATACATTGTAGAAGGGGTAGAAAAAAATCCCCCCCTTCAACTAAAAAAATCCTGGCTACGCCCATGATAGGACATGCCATTCATTTGTGGCCGGTTTATATGGTAATGCCCGGGATGATTTTGATACCCAGTCCGCCCCTGGACCAACATTTGTGTTTGCCTTCGGATAACTAGTTGATGATTAAGGTTACCTAGTCTTGGCTCTCTAAATGGCCTCAGTGGCTTACCAACAAGTGATACAGCAATCATCCCTGCCAGAAAGATGACAAACAGAATACAGCAGACCACATCAGTACACGACCTGCAGGAGATGACAATCAATACAAGAATAAGCGCCGTACCTGACAGTGTAAACACTGGTTTATTAGAAACATTTTATAATTTACTAGTCGACCGGCGGTGTAGCATACGCCGCTATTTTGCAGGGCCGACCTTACGACACTGCAACCTATGCGATCGAAGTGGGCCCCGCAATTTTATAGGATTTTCTGCGGCCTCCTGTCGATTTAACAGAAGGTCCTGGAAATCTCCTGAAATTGCAAACAATACGAAAAAGTCCTAGAAATATCCGGAAATTATTAAAATCTTTTGAAACCTCATACAAATCTCCTGAAATATTAAGACGAATATTGTCATTTTGGGGCTCATTAATATGGAAAACGCCAATCCTACGCGAGCTAAAAAAAAAAAGCGGCATTATGCAAAACCCGCAATTGTGGAATCTAGTGAAAGAAGCTTCACGCGCCTCAAACTAATGAAGAATTACTTGAGGTCAACATTTTTCGTAGATTGATTGAAACATTTGGTAATTCTTGCTATTGAGCGTGATCTATGTAGGAAATAGAATTTTTATGATATACTGTATGACTTCGCTACACGCAAGGCTCGTAAAGTAATTCTGTACGTAGTAAAGAATGAATAAAATGCAAAGACGAATTTATTGTCTAATACAAACTCATAATTTTCACTTATTATCCATATCTCTACCCAAACTTGGCCCCGCGAAATCCGGTTAAGTCCTGTTCTGCTATTTCGTGTCGGATGAATACTACTCTCACCCCCCCCCCCTTCTCCTTTTTTTTCGCCTCTTAAATTATTTAGGATAACTCCCTCCGTCCGAGTTTCAAAAATAAAAGAGTGATCTTTCCATAGTGTCCAAACTCTTGAGCGTGCTCTGTCGCCTCGATAGTTACTACAGAGTACTTACCCTCCCCCCTTTTTAACGTGAGCTAGATATAAAAAAAGAGTGATATTTCTTGGTTACAACGGTCCGGCCCTGCTATTTTGTGACTACGTGTTCTCTCCCCCCCCCTTGTTTTCTCGTGGGCTATCCGCAAATAATAGAGTGATCTTTCCTTTACTTCTTCTTCTCGTTTAAACTGTTGAGGGAAGAAGAGAATTATATAGCTAGATACTGAAACCCACACTACTTAGCTAAGCCAAGTGAACAGTGAAGCACAACCAACGGTCGACGGGCATGTTAAAGGAAAACAGTGAAACAAAATATATTGAATCGGCCCTTGACACGTGTTATATGGCCTTCTGTCAGAAACAAAGGCAACACTGAGCACTGGTATAATGCATCCAGTGCTGCTTTTGGAAGACTTCAAGGACAAGTGTGAAAACGGAGAGGACTCGACATAGCCACAAAACTAAAGGCTACAGTGCTAGCCACAAAACTAAAGGCTACAGTGCTAGCCACAAAACTAAAGGCTACAGTGCTGTAGTTCTCCCGTCACACTTATTTGCATCATAGTCATGGACCCTATACTCCCGCCACACCAAAAAGCTAAACTCCTTTTATCTACGCCATTCTACGCTGTCTAAGGAGTATCCATAAGGTGCGTTGGTCCGACCACATAGGCCTACCAGACACAGAAATCTTAAAGCTGCCCAACATAAACAGTATCAATGCGACAGTAAAAAGGTCCCAAACTTCGATGGGAAATGTAGTCCACATGTCCCACCCATGTGGTACCTTTTTACTGTCACATTTTAAAGCGAGGATTGGACTTTATAGTCATCTTCGAGTCCAAAGGAAATTAGAAATATGCTCATCTTCGATCACGAAGGAGGAGGTATAATGCATTCAGTAAAACATTTAGGTCCCTTGGAGAAACTGAATGTTAGAGAAGTTCATCAGAGAAGTTTATAATAGAACAGATAACTAGTGAATAGAGCTTCAAAATATTAATACATACCCAGACATGTAGCTTCAGAGAGGAGGAAGTTAAATTCTAGACATTGTCAGACAAACAGTGGAGGTGTTATAGAAGTACGTTGGGTGCCCAACACGAGGTAAAACCAAAGTGAATCAATTATTTACAACTTGTATAAATTAGCAAGTTGCGGAAAGTTTAAAACTTTTATTGAGACATCTATATTGTGAAGAATTGACATCAACCCTAATGACGTCCTTATACAAATAAATAAATTAGTGATGGAATAATGGATAAGAATACAGCACGAGACTATTCGCAGCACAGGGTACTTCAGTAAAAAGGTCAAAGAAAAACCCTAAATCTGTAATATGACATTGCTAATAGGTCGGAGTCGGAGGTCTGTATTCGTGCCCTGATCAGTGCTTCCCCTATTTAATTATATTCTAGTCAGTATTTTATCACAACCTATTTGATCCTGCTTCCAATATCACAAAACTTCAGATGTGTCAATTATATGCATAAAAGTTTAATATTTGTGATGTTGGCATTAAAAAAATTTTCATATGCATGTCATACCTGTTTTTAATTGGTCCCTTAAAGTTTGGATCAAAGGGCCTTGCTTCTCCTGAAGTACAAATGTAATAAATATGTAATGTTAAGTTAGAAAACGTATTAACTAAATTTGTATATTACATAACACGTGAATGAAGTAACCCCGTTTCTAACAAAGCTTCTATATCAACTCACTTTGGGGATGACAAGACATGAATCAATAAAATAAAAAATAATAAACCAGTTAGTTTATCAATTAGTCGTCATTTTTACCTGTTACCTATCCCTTAGTCAGGTGGTCCGTTGGGGCACCAAGCAAGACCTGTAGACCGTCTTTCTCCATTCCTCTCTATCATTAACCCTGTTTAGAACCTCTTTTATGTTGTCTTCCCACCGCTTTCTCTGTCTGCCTCTTCTTCTTTTTCCTGGTAATGTTCCCTGGAGGAAGGTCTTTGTCAGTCCCGAAGATCTTGTTATATGGCCATACATTTTAAGTTTTCGTTTTTTCACAGTAGTTAGCAGGTCATCATGGGGTCCGATCACTGCAGTAACCCTGTCTCAAATCTAAAGACCGCAGTCGTGATTTATTTATATTGAATGTAGAGAACGTACTAAGCTTAGTGGTGATAGACCTTAGTCTTGTGCAGAGAATTAGGTCTTTGCTAAAAATATATATTATCATATAATCTTCTACCTTTATAAGCACTTGAATGGCTAGCACGTAGGCCTTCCATTGTGGAGACTCAAGACCTTAAGTTTGAATTCAGACTTTAGCTTCCATTTTTTTTAAATTGGCTTTTGAAATAGCATCACGGAAACTTTATCTCTGATACCCGCTCCCTACAATCAATGCAATGGTAAACCTAGTACATTCTTTCACTACTTGTACAGCAGTTACTATTCTTTCACTAATTGGAATTCGTGTTAACATGTATGTAAATTGTTCCTAATATTTGATATAATGATCCATAGCGCTAGGTTCACTAATCTTATTACGACGGGAGTGAAATATATCAAATCATGAAAATAAATACATTTTCTGACGTGTATTATTTCGGCAGAGACCAAGTCAATTTTTTTTTTTTGTCAATTCCGCTTTTAAAAATATAAAAACAAGAAAAACAAAATACTTTTTAAAAAACAATATTACAAAAAGAGTTTGTGTGATACACAAACTCAGAGGCGGCCCCCGTCGGAGTCGGATCCCTGTCAGATCCGCCTATTCGCAAGATGTTTCGGATGTTCTTTCTAAGTTGAAGATAATTAACTTCTCGCTGGACGACGGAGGATGGAGAGCAGGGTATAAACCTGCCTTATCTTGATGTTTGTGCACTAGACTTTAGTTCGGATTTATCGATGGTCCCTGGCTCAATTACTGTATGCTCTCATCCTTAAACTATCGCAATATTTCTGAAAGAACAGTAAAGGTTAAATCATATTTTCAAAAGCCTTTAGTGTTTTTTTTATTTAACCGTGACGGACAGACCAACCAACAGACAAAACGCACAAAAATATGCTTCTTTCATTCTAATGGGGGCACTAAACAATTTTTTTTTATCTGATTTTTTTTAAAAATTAAGAAATTAGTTTAGAATCATGTCATTGCCGGGCTGTACGCTAGTACACGAAAGTCGCATCTATAAGTTCATTTTAATAAATGTGCGTGATATCTCTGGTCTAAGAGCATTTCTTATAGTAACATTTCCTCCCTTACATTTACGTAATTGTTTTAGAATTGGTGTTTTGGTATTAAAAAATCGCTTGCATAATTAATTTTATAATTTAAACGGTTTGCTTTTAGAAAACTAAAAGTAGCCGTTGCACCTAAACTTTTCAAGCCGCATTTAATGGTGAAAAAATATTTTTCGTATCTCTTCTAGTTTTGGCGCCCTGAGTGTGACAGACGGACAGACATTTTGCACAAACCTAATAGCGGCTTTTCCTCTTACGGGGGCCGCTAAAAATAGGCAATACCATCTTTATGCAACTTATAGAGCGAATAGTTTGCTCTATATAGCTAATGATTGTTACATTTTAAAAAAAGAACATTAATACATCAACTGTCAAATTTCTAGGAAGATTTATAGAGCCTTTTTCGAGATTCGTGTCCAGATTCCCTCAGATTTCGTGATACAGAGTTAGTGTAATGTAAATATGACAAGGTAAGATATAGTTCATTAAAAAGTTACCGTATTTTTTCACGTCGTCTGCTGAGGAAACGTTTTCACTTCCGCCACAACAAGGCATGTTCCTGTTTGAATGGGTTCAATGTTCTATCAGACTTTCAAAGTTCTAGTATAGAGATGACTTCTCCAAGTTGTAAACATCGAATGTCGTGTCATCATGATCTACTAGCATAAGATTTCACTCATAAATACACATCTTTTCTCCCACTAGAAAGTAGAATATAGAAGTTAACACTACGATGTGACTATGAAGTTAATAGGCTTAGCCCTAAGTTTAGGTACACAAACTGAAAAGGTATTATGCACCCCTTCCTCGCCCATTCAAGCCTACCAACTTGTTTATCAGGAATTAATATGAACATTTTAAATTAACTCCGAAATAACCTTTCACTTATCAAAAGTCCACTCTCTGTAAACCTTAATTGAATGTATACAATTTCTCAACAATGATCTTGTGCTATCGATGTTAATATCCCTCTTCTCCTTTAAATGAAGCACAAACATTAAAGAATGACAATTCTCTGACTCAGGTCAACCTAACACAAAACTGATAGTGAGACTGACAAATAGAATTGAGGAGAGACTCATTAATGTGCTTTTAGTATCACACCGTCCCACAGTTTGAGAGTAAGAGAACCAACTTTTGGATTTAGTAACATGTTTATTACCGATTTAGTCAAATTTGTTTACAGAAAGGAAAGCACAAAATGTACATTTTGCTGTGGCATTTTGTTTTGAGCAACTATTTGTCCATGTGAAACTATAGTTTAATGTTTTAGTAAGAAATTTAAAAAAATGATATCACATAGAAAAAAAAAACCACATAATAATGAAATGTCTAGGAGATGTTTGTGTTAACAGACTTACCGGAGGGGTTCCTATGGCCTCCTACTCCCTACTTAGTCTATCCTTAGCAGTAACCAAGTTTTAGAATTCATTGAAATGTTCACTTCTTCATATTTTGGGAAGATTCATTAAAAACACTGACTGCCGACTCCTACACACAAAACAGAACGCAGGTTTGTGTTGATCTCGTCATGACATTCCGAGCAAAGCGATCGATAACAAACTCTACCTGGCTTCGATCAATTCTCTGAGACAGCCATATAGGTGTACGATTGACCTGGTTCTAAGAATGGCATAGAATTATTAGCAATGAATCTTCATCATGTGAGGATTGATTTATTTGGTGATACAGTCATATAGGTGTACGATTGACCTGGTTCTTGTTTGCTGTATTAGAGAGAATCGGCTGTCCAAACAAGCTACGGAAACTAGTGTCAGCATTTCATGAAAATATGCAGGGCACCGTACAATTTGTCAGTTCCGCCTCTAAGCCATTCTCCATCAAGAGCGGAGTAAAACAAGGATGTGTTCTGGCTCCAACACTATTCGGCATCTTCTTTTCGGTTGTACTCACCAGCGCTTTCAAATCCCTGGAAGATGGAGTATATATCCACAATAGATGGAAAGCTTTTCAACCTAGCACGCCTTAAAGCCAAAACGAAAAGACGGCGTATCTTGATTAGAGAACTGCTGTTTGCCGACGATGCCGCACTCATATCTCATTCACAAGAAGGATTGCAGAGGCTTGTGAAGGCAATGGCAGCTGCTTGTCAGGAGTTAGGACTTACAATTAGTCTCTCAAAGACAGAAATCCTGGCACAAGATGTTTCAGAAACACCAGTGATATACATCGGAAATCACACACTTACGGTGGTGCAAGAGTTCACATACTTGGGAACAACAATAGCCAGCAACCTTCACTTAGACAATGAGCTTACAAAAAGAATAAGGAGGGCATCTGCGGCAATGGCAAAACTCTCTAAGCGTGTGTGGGAAAACACCAAATTGACCACGGCAACAAAAATCCTTGTCTACAATGCCTGCGTCCTAAGCACACTCCTCTATGGCAGTGAGAGCTGGGCAACTTACATGCGTCAAGAATACATATTAAATGGCTTCCACCTACGTTGCCTGCGACGCATAATGTGCATCTCCTGGAGGGATCGTGTCACCAACCAGGACGTTTTGACTCGGGCCAACATGCACAGCATCTATGCTCTCCTTCATCAGAGAAGACTACGCTGGCTGGGTCATGTCACGAGCATTTCAGATGGAAGAATCCCGAAAGACATCCTGTATGCTGAGCTAGCAGAGGGAGCCAGACCCAAGGGCCGCCCAAGATTACCTTACAGAGACGTCTGCAAGCGAGACATGAAGGCAACGGGCATCGACCAAAGTATGTGGGAGGAGATAGCCCAAGACCGAACAGCATGGAGACAGACTGTGCGTGCTGGTACGAACTTTGCTGAATGCAAAAGAAATGAAGCTGCATCGGCCAAGAGAATGAAAAAGAAAGCCGCCCTGCTGTCAACCAGCCCTAAAACTGAGGAATATAAATGCACGAACTGTGGCAAACTATGCCGATCTAGAATTGGCTTGATCAGCCACTCCAGATTCTGCACTGTCTCAAGACGTAGCCAAAGCCAGTGACTCATCTCGGCGCATCCATTGTCTTCCGAGACAGAAGGAGCCATATATATACATTATTATGATGATAGATCTATATTGTGTGATAGATATTTTAACACAGGCCTACGTTTATACATTTAAATCATTTTATAATCGTTGAATAGTTTATTTGCCTGGTACTTTATGTGTTGTCTATCCACACAGTACGATATAAAACTCCTACAAAATCTCCTACGGAGAGTGACTTGTCGATATAGCAACATCAGTTCAAAAACAAATCGGTACTTAATGTTTAAATGAAATCGGACACAGTACCTGTTCCCGGACGAAGCCCCCAGATGTCAGGGCTCAGTTTTAAATGTTTGTCTTGTCTTGGCTCTTGTCTTGTGTTTCTTGTGGCTCACTAGGGTTTCACTTATTCTTATATTCACTTGATTCTTATATTCTTTAATTCTTAAATATTACTTTTAATAACAATAATTACTAAACTCACTTTAACTCTACGCGAGATATCTCTGTATACAAAAATACAAAAACACCATTCCAGGAAGCACACGTCCAACCTTCCTGGACCAGGAACAATACCTAACGTAACACATTCTCTCGCACATTCAACGAAGACTAAATCTTCATTCATAACACATGCAAAAGACTATTCGCATTCACAACAAGGGGATATAAAAACTATCATACCAAAATAACAAAACATTCATTCTCGCCGTACCTCCCCCTGACAATGATCTTATAGGTTCGGATGGAATCTGATAATATCGAAAAGGATTTAGTTTCAATAGATCTGATTGAATCTGATCATTAAAAAAAATATCTCTACAGGGATCGAACCCACGACATTTGCATTTTAACTCTCTTTTGATGCCAGTTTTTGGCAATTTCCAGAATAAAACATTAAAGGACTATTTCCAAAATAGAACATTATATGACTATTTCCAAAGTGGAACATTATATGACTATTTC
>JADKLZ010000166.1:17790763-17843871 GCA_021533235.1 Biomphalaria straminea | reverse complement strand
TATGTGGCCAAGCGATATATGTCACTCTTCATGTCAAACTGAGCCTCATTGGATATGTGGCCAAGCGATATATGTCACTCTTCATCCTATCCCACATTTCAAGTTCTGTGTGTGGGTAATTATCCATGTTTCATAGTCTATTTTGTCAATAGCGTTTATTAGCCGTACTGCAAAGTACCAAGAAAATTCCAATGTAATTGTGTGTATTGACTCTTCGACCTTCACTAAAACAAACATGTTGACATTTCGCGACTGGCCAAAAGAACCGCTTGACTGGTCAGGTCATCGTAACCTTTTGTATGCTATAAATTCAAGTTCATTAAGACGCATCTCAATCCCCCTCTCCTCCTCTCGCTGTCCTTCACACATAAACAAACTTTCTTCTCTCTCCTTTCTCTTTTTCGCTCTCTTTCCTTCTCTCTTTTTGCTTTCTCTTCTCTATCTATTTCTCTCTCCCTCTCTCTCTTTGACTCTCTCTCCTCTCTCAATCCTCTTTCTCTCCTCTCTCTCCCTATCTCATATCTCCTTTTCTCTCTCTCTTTCTCCATCTCTACTCTCATGCCTTTTCTCCCTCTCCTCTTTTTCTCTCTCTCCTCTCGCTCTCTCCTCTCTCTCTTTTCGCTCACCTTATTCTCCTCTCTCTCTGCTCTCTCACTCTAAAATGTTTCTGCTGTCTTCATTTTGTCCAGTTTTCTGACAGAATTCTTTTTTCCCATTTGTACATTTTACCATGCTATGATCAAATTTCAATCACATCTTTGTCATCAGAAAACGTTACTTTTGATATAGAATTATAGGAGATTACGTGCCGTGCTCTTTTTATATAACACTAATAAAATCTCAAATTAAGTGGATTTAATGGAGTCAAATCAACGAAGGTATCGTTAATTAGGAGAGAAAGAGTTAAACCATTCTCTGGCCTACTTTTTTTTCCCTTTTTCAGTTTCGTTTCTCCATAACTCTTCCCACTCAAAACTTTTCCAACTTCCATTTCTTTAACTGTTCTATCTCTAGCTCTTTCCTCTCAAACTCTTCTCCCTCTAACTCTCAAACTATCCTATAAATATATACAAAACTTATCTGCAGGGCATCGCTGGTAAATTGTCACAAGCATTTAGATATGCAAACAAAAAGAGTAAAGTCTTGTATGACAGCTTCAGGAAAAGCCTGCTCAGATCCAAGCATCAATTTGGATAAGAACTAAATGAGTCACCTACTACCTTGGCAGTACACTGTCCCAAAACTGAAACATCGATAATGAACTCGACTTTGCGTATTACCAAGGCCAGTGCTTCCTGTGGTAGACTGTCTAGAAATGTGTGGAACAGACGTGGTATTACCAGAAGTACCAAGCCAGGAGTCGGGCTGTCATCATCTCTATATTACCTTAGAAACGTGGACAGTATGTACAAGAAATGCTAAAACAAAGTTGAGTCACTTCCACTTGATCCGCTCTCTCCCTCTCTCTCTCAATATATATAATGAAATCCCCCCCCCCGCAGGGGTGCGACGAAATTTAGTGAGTGCTTTTTTCTTTAACTCTTTCTCTCCGTAATTATTTACCACATTCTGGTGGAATCAACGTTGGTATCGTAAGTTAGGAGAGAAGGAGTTAATTTTGTTTTAGATGAGATTTTAATACTAAACCATCACTTGCTCCTACAAAGCCAATGGGACTTTGAGTTTAAAACCCCTACCAGGGGGGTTTGCAGTTATATAAAACAAAACAAACAAAAAAAATAATACAAACAACAATCCCCAAATTCCACGAGCATAGCTAAGGAAGATTTTGGTTTTAAAACCCCCCTCCGAAATTTACGATAAAACCACCACTTCAATATAAAAAAAGCAAATTACACACTCTAAATTCTATAACAGTAGCCAAGGGGGTTTTCAGTTAAAACCCCCTTCAGCGGGGTTTGAAGCTAAAAATACCTCTTCAATATAAAAAAAAAAGCAAATTACGCAATCAAAATGCTATGAGTGTTGCCAAAGGGGGTTTGAAGTTAAAAAAAAAATACCTCTTCAATAACAAAAAAAAAAAAGCAAATTACACTCTCAAAAATCTTTGAGGGTAACCAAAGGGATTTTAAGTTTAAACCCCCCGTCAGCGGAATTTGAAGCTTAAAAATACCTCTTCAATATAAACAAAAGCAAATTACACTCAAAAATGCTAGCCAAAGGGGGGTTTTGAGTTTAACCCCCTCCCCCTTCAGCGGGGTTTGTTGCTCAAAAATACCTCTTCAATACCAAAAACAAGTAAACTACTAAAACTATTTGAGCGTAGCCAAGCCAAGGTGGGTTTTGAGTTCAACCCCCCCCCTCCTCCAGATGACTTTTTTTGTAAAGTTTAAAACCCCAATAGATGGTTTTGAGTTTAAAATCCCCCTACAGAGAGTTTTGTGTTGAAGACCAAGTACATTGGTTCAAATGTTTTGTGTTGAAGACGAAATACATTAGTTCAAATGTTTTGTTTGAAGACCAAGTACATTAGATCAAATGTTTTGTTTTAGGACCAAGTACATTAGTTCAAATCTTTTGTGTTGAAAAGTACATTACTTCAAGATCAAAAACATTAGTTCAATAGTTTTGTACATATTTACTGGGTAATCTATGGAACAACCAGACAGACCTCTTAACTACCTTGCCCTAAGGTTAATGTTGGTCAACAATCACAAAGAGGAGTGGCTCAACCAATAAGCATTAGAAAACACAGGCAGAGCCATGTCCAAAGAAATCAATATGCCAAACAAACTGGACAGTATTAACTTCCTCCCCTTAAAAGAGCAATGTACAATCTTCCAACTAAGAACAGGACACACCTCTGTTAAATTACCATATATAACAGAATCCCACACAACTCCCCCTTTATAAGACTCTGCACCCATCCTTATGTAACCGTAAACCACATACTCTTTGAATGCCCTTCCTAATCCACCTTAAGTAAAACCTACAACCATTTCAGACCAACATAGCCGGCGCCCTGTATGGCAGTGCTGAACAAATGAAGGAATAGCACACTATTTTTCCTTGGCACAGTCTGCAAAAGAGCTCACAGCTCAGCAGCAAAAAGCTGGCTAGAAGAAAAAGAAATACATATTTACTAAGCTGAGGTCAACTATCATAAGCAAACTTAAATGTAACGACCTGCTCCCTGTAATGATGGTAGAAATGGATTACAAAATGACTGCCAGCCTGGAGGTTTGGGCAAGGTTATAATAATCATTAAATTGTAAGAGAATATCATGTAAAAAAAAATTATCAGAATACTGTAGGCCAAATATTTTAGACTAAGTATTGTATTTGGTATTTCTTAAATACAATGTATCATTCTGGTATTTGTCCGGTAGCAAATACTTTAGTAATTGATATAACTCTATTTAGAACTGATTTTAAAAACGTTAAACAAAAACACACAAAAAAAAGCAATAAATTACAATGAACACAAAAAATGGCAGGGTTTTTTTTTTTTTATTATTTTTGTGAAGTATGCATGTTAAATTTTTATATAAATTATTCATATACAAATTATTCATAACAACATAAGTTATCACAGCCCACAATGGAATGTTGAGTTCAATCTAATATACAGACACTGCAGTGGTAAAACTAAACAATAGGCAAAAACAAAAGTCAGTTTATCTTCTATTCTATTATACTAAGTTAGGAAAACATTGAAATGTCAGTGGAAGATAACTTGTCAATTCTTTTGATTATGCCAGTTCTCTCCCTGCAGTGACAATAGGACGGATATATTTAATTTAACATACCAGAGACAGACAATAGCAATACTTCAGATAACAGTCTATTGCTAGCTATTCAGGGACTAGCATCAGAGTCCCAGTCCATTACTTTTAGAAGTCAAATAAACATTGTGATGTTTGCACTAGTTAATGAATGCTGTAAAGTGGAGTATACACAAAGTTTTGTCAAATTTGCAGTGCTTGAAATTAATTAGTGTGATCAAATCAAGCCACAATTTTCAAACACACTCAATACAATGGACAAACTGAAATTGTTTAAAAAAAATGTTCAACTGAATACAGAAACTTCAGAAATTAGACCAAGTGAGTGAGTTCTGAATTTTTATTCCAGATTGCTCAAATTTGTGAGAAAAATTCATTAAGGCAACCAAAGTTATTCTTGGCTTGCAAACATTTTATTTTTTTCAGATTAGAGATACATCTAGAACTAACAAGAGTGGCTATCAAACATGTAAACTATCCACAGTACTACACAAAGAGAATTCAGTAGAGTGACCAACAACATGTATCCACTACATCCAAACATTGATCTGCTTCTTTCCCAATGTTAATATCTAGAGAATCTTGGTTGTCACATGTGATTACAATATCACAGTGTTGGACAAGATTCTCCTTGAAGATGATAGGGCAGGCAATACAATGAATGGTTCTTGAAATGCATTCTCTGATAATACTGATCTTCTCACTAAGAAATTATTTGATTTAAAAAACCTAAACATTTAAAAGTTAAGTTATTCTTGTTGGTTTTTTCCCCCACTATTTTGGAAACTCATCACTGTACTAAGAATACATTCCTGTTCAAATTGTTCAAATAAGAATACTTCAAAATGGTCAGATTGGAAAGTGTCACCATAGAGTGTATATAGTAGAATATAGTTATTATCAAAATATTTCATGGCAATTTTTGGGCATTTGTGTTCAGTGTGAAACTTAGTCTCCTCTACTCCAATGTTCAAATGTGGCTTCTTCTACTAGTGGTACCAAGTGGTTCTATTTACAGCTCATTGGATGTTCTCTAAGATTTCTATGACTATTCATTGAGTTTATGTGTTGTCTATTTCAAAGCAATGGAACTGAAAGACTAAGTTCAAGGATGTTCACACGATGGTCATTAGGTCTGGACTGGCTCGGCTCTCAGCTCCAGTCTGAAAGATGGGAGGGCTTTCAACAACTGTTTCTTCTTCCAAACACTTCAATTGTCTTTCTATTTCAATTTGTCGCATTTGGTTTGAGCGGAGTCGTTCTTGAACTTCACTAGCCCTGAAACAAAATAGAAACACATTTACGAGATGGATTGAGTTACAAATTATACACTAAGCAATTAATCTTATTCTATGCACACAAGCTTACACATAATACTGGTATTATTTAAATTCTGCTAAGTCATTAGTGTTCCTGGCTGATTGAGGCAATACATTGCATGCTCTAATGGCATACTAGGGAAGAAGGATCTCTTTTTTTGTCCTGCCATATTGAATAGGAAAGTTACCTTTATCTTGTATCTTTCTGGGTATGTTATTAGGTTGTGTTTTAGTAATTGTAAGTTATGGTTCAGTGTTTTATTTATTATTGCTACTTTTCTTTTTAGTCTACGTGAGTATTTCCTCTAAGTCTAGCTAAGTCTAATGATTTTACTAATGGTGTTACTCTAGTTAAATGTGAATACTCATTGGCTTTATTATGTGTCAGTCCTAATTTCTTTGTTTTCTTGAATCGATAGTTAAATAGCATTTTGGTTTTTAGAATCCTGTTTATTTTTAAATATAATAAACCCTGATATTTTGTTTGATCTTTATAATTTGTCAGTAAGAGTATTTCATGATTATTATAACACCTAGTTTTTATATTGTATAACTAGTTGATCATGAATAAGTTGAGTAGTTTTTGTTTCATTTATTTTCATTTGCTCTTAACAATTGGCATTAGTCTTGGTGGAAAGAATGTAGTAATTTGATTCCCATTTCTGTAAGTCTTCTAGTTCTCTTTGTAAAATTTCAGTATCTTGAGATTTTATTGTTCTAAACATTATGCAACCATCTGCAAATACTAGAGGTACATAGTTGTTGAAAAAATGCAATTAGGTAGGTCATTTGTGTAAGTTCGGAACAATTTAATGTTATTGGTGTTAATTAGGATGTAATTATTCTATTATTGCAATTTTTCTCTACCTTTAAGGAAATACTAAATCTATTGGTATAACAGAGCAGCAATGTCAAAATATTTAAATTTTATATAACATGGTAGTGAACATTGCTTTAATAAAAAGCATTTATTTGCTTTATTGATTTGAATATGACCTAAATGTACTCAAGTTATGGAGTAAAGACATTATGTTTATTAAAGTGGTTTATGCTACATATTATGGGCTGGTGAGTGACACTGGTCTAGAGTTTCGCAGGTCAGATTTATTGATTTATTTTCATCGGAGAGTAAAATTAGCTTTTTCAATACTTAAACTGCTCATTGATTACTTTCCATAAAAAAAGAAGAACAAGCATATTACCAAATGAACTCAACTCACCCTATGCTGTTTCTGGCATTTGAAGAGTCATTACTAAACTGGCAATCAGGTTCTGAAATCAAATATACAAGTTACATAAATTAGATAAGGATGATTTTATATTAGCTAATGATGATTTTATTTTAGATACGGATGATTTAATTTTAACCATCTATAGGGAAGAACAGTATCCTATACTAACCAAAAACAGGATCATCCTTTGAGATTGCTTGGATCACATTGGTGCTGGAATCTCTGTTTCCATTCAAATTCCATCTGTTAAACATAATAACATGCAAGATAAATGTATGGGACTACAAAAATATTTACAGTTTGCAAACTAAAAGGCATTAAGAATGCTTCTAATATATTATGTCCATTTAAACATGTACTTGATGTATTATATATAATAACTATGATTTTCAAGTTTGTTTGTTTTTTTATTATTTCCCCCTAAGTGATAACTATATTTTCAAACATTCTTAAAATATGAAAGAAACTTAGCAGTTCAACAAGGACAGTGTCAATTCCTCAACTTCATGTACTTGCCCTCACTGCTGTCAGACATAAAGTCAACTACAATGTGGTCCAGATACAATCCCTCTAATTGATAGACAATCTAGATACTTACTGGACACTCAAATCATCAGCAGATCTGGACGTGCTGCTGCTACTACAGAGATGAGAGACATTCAAGAGCAACGGACTCTCCATCTTATCCTGCTTATAGTTGTCCAAGTCACTCACGGTAAAGACAGGAATGTTACTGTTGCTAAAACAATGGTTGTTGGAACAGTTGTCACCACAGCGATCCGTACTACAAAGTCGAAGTTTTAGACGCATAATTTCATTTTCCTAAAGACAATAAAAACACAAATGTATCATTTTTTTTAAGATTGCAAATAAAAAAAAATGGGAAAGTACTTATGAATTGAACCTAGTGAAAAAAAATTCAATAAGTGCTCAAGTGTAGCTACTAGCTTAAAAGTTCTAACTGGTTTGGTAGAGATTTCTTTTTATGGCAAGTAATTCTTGTATACAATTATATAGAAAATCAAACAAAGTTCAGATCAAGATGTGAAGGAATACAGTGTACACCAAAATAGTGTACTATAAAAAGACAATGTACTTTATACAAAAATGTAAACTAGGTTGAAATCTGTAAATTGTGAAACTGACAGCTATTTCCAATATTTCATTACTGTCCATAATGCTATTTGGACCCTGTCATTCTTACTTCACTTTTTACTTCTAAAACTATAAATAGATCAATGAAAACAAGACAATATAATAAATAGTGTATACTTTTATAATAAAAGGAGACATGCAAATAATATACTTTAAAATTCAGTTTTTCTACAATACTGAGTTACACCTTTGTGAGTAAATCCATCTCTACAACAAACCAAAGGGTCCCAAACAATGGCAGTAGGGTTTATGACATTAATGCATCTCTTCCTAATTGATTTAAATTCAAGGCAGAATGTGATCTACAATGTTCACCTTGAGATTCAAACATTCTTTACACTGGGCTATTTGATCCTCTCTGTCAGCCAGCTTGCTGTTCAAGTCTTCCAGTTCTCTGTTCATACAGTCCAGTTTCTGGTGACAGCATTTCTCTACTTGAGACAGCTGGCGTTGACATGCCGAGAGTTTTTGTAGGAGACAAGCGTTATTCTCTTCTATCTCACCTTGGTAGATTCTTAAGGATTCATTCTGGAAAAAAAAAGAACAAAGTGATGATGAGCTCAAAGATTAACCTTTAACAGACATAATTTTGAAAAATAACAAAAGTGAAGGTCTAATACATTATGAAAAAAAAAAGGACAAAGAAAATTAGACCGATTAATCATAATGAGACTGATTAATCCTAATGAGACTGTTTAATTATAAGTATTGATGTCAAAAAATGTAACCTCTGGTGAAAATCAACACAATTAGCATTGCTTTAAGTCTTCTTATTTCCCTGTATTCTCAAATCTTTTCTAATTATTCTGCCCTATTTAAGAACATGCTTCCTTAATAGTCTCACAGATAAAACCTTATGCACTAAGTTTCTACCTCTTTTTCTAATCTGCATTTCATTTCTGCCATCTGGTTTTGTAGTTGGCAAGTTTCATTCTCCAGCCTACAAGTCAGGTGAGCCACCTTGCTTACTAAGCAGTTCTTCTCTTCGGACAGATGTTGAATCTCACATTCTCTTTGCTGTGTATAAAGATTTACGAAGAAAAAGGTGAACAAAAATGAAATTCTGATGTATAGATAGAAAAAGGTTTTAACAAATCTTAATTAATACAGTAAAATAAAGTAAATCAAATGAGTTATGTCGTTGAAATAATTCTTTTGCCTGTAACAAGCATCATCTTGCCATACACACACACACACATAAAATATAAATATAAAAATAAAATATAATATAATTATTATTATTATATAATATAATTTAATTTATTTTAATTTAATTTAATATATAATATAATAAATGAATACACAAGTCTAACCGATAGACAGTTTCTGAGATCATCGCACTCTCGTCGTGTTCGTTCAAGTTCTCTGTTACAAGCACAAAGAGTCTGCTGGGCATCCACAAGTTCCTGGTGTTTCTGCTGAAGGTGTTCTCTGAAAACATAACCAAATCATCCATCATTACATAATATGTTTGACCTAAGCATGATTTATAAATATTACTAATGGTCTACAAAGTCCAAAGACTCTGAATATATGTTTTTGTTTGGTTATATTTGTGACAAATCAAACAGCTAAAGACTTTTGATAAAACAGATTCAACAGTTCATCAACTATGTACAACTAGAATTTCTAAATAGAGGCAGTCAAACTGCTTACATAATCTATTTTTTGTTTTACTGAGAGCATCAAAATAAAAAGTAATGATGTAGATCAGTGATTCTCAAATTAACGTCCGTGAAGGGTAAGTGAGACGAAGATAAAGAGTCATCTATGCATTTATGGAGCTTTAAAACTGAGGGGGTGCTTGGGCAAGTTTTGACTATCTATAGGGGTCCCCAGTTAAATGCAAAGTAACCTACCTGTTGACTCGCAGTTCCTGAGCCAGTTCAGCATTTTCTGCTCTCTGTTCACTCAAAGCTTTTCCTAGACATTCTCTTGTCTGTACAGACACAAAATAAAAGATTCAACTATTAAAACCTATCATTTTAAAATAGAATATATATAATATAATATAAATATTAGCATTTCATCTTTAAACAATTCAATAAGCATTGTCACTAGAGCAATGTCTCAAAGTAGAATATCCATGTTAGACTAGTACAAAATAAAACTATACTTCAACTACTTTCCAAGTGTATACAGAAGGTCTTAGACGGTACTGTATCAGCTTCACCTACTTAGAATATATGAAGCTTTATTAAATGTTCCATTTGAAATAAAAGGTGTACCTCTTCACACTCCTTCAGTTTCAACTGACAGGCATTCCAGTCTGAACACAGCCTGGCATTCTTTTGTTCCAAGACACACGCCTCGTTGGCTTTCTCATTCAGATTGTGTTGGCATCTTGTCAGGCAATCATCCAAATCAGCAATCTGAATATGACAACCAAACATAAAATAAATAATTGGTTTTGTTTTTGGCACATCAGCACAATTTAGGCCATGTCGTGCCCGTAATCCTTTAAGGATTACTCTCCCTCTACATAACAAGGGCTATATTCTTCTATACAGTTAAATTATTAAAAGCAAGGTCTATTCACAGTTAAAATAGCAAAGGTATAAATTAATTTTTCCACTTCAAAAACTCCTACTTGACAAGCTAACCTGTTTTGCCTTGTCACAAAGCTCACATTCATATTTCTTGAGCTGCTCATCAACTCTCTTCATTCTCTTGTCAATGTCTTTGTTCAAATTTTCAATGGCCTTTTCAAGCTCGTCCACCTAGTCAGGAAATAAACGTCTAACACATCATTTTATATCACATCATAAACAAAAAGTTGATACTACTAACAAAAATGTAATGTTTTTGAATCCAAGCTATAATTACCCGAGCAATACGCTCATGAAGCTTGCAGTTCAACTCCTCAATAGTGCAGTTTTGCATTCTAATCTCTTCACATTTGTCTCTTAATTCCATCTGGCAACGTCTGAAAATGGGTTCATGATCAATACAAATCTTGCAAATCATACAAATGCATCATGGAACTTTTTAATTTGCTGATTTTGTTTTAATATAAATAAGAAAGTGTAGCTCTTACATTTAGATTTTTTTTTTGCTTACTTACTTTAAGGCTTCTTCACATTCGCATAACATTTTAGACTGACAGAGTAATTCTTCCCTGCAGCTTTTGATCTTATCTTGAAGAGAAGCAGATGCCCCAGAGCTAGAATTCTAAACAAAGAGAAGCAAGACATTAGAAGCAATAGGTTGGGAAAAAAACAACTAATTCTTTACTAAGTTAAGACTAAGTTAAGAACTTTTTTAGATTAGTTTGTCATGTCTCATGTTTGTGTTTGTAATGTTTTTACAGCACCTTGAGCCTACATTTTGTTTGTTAACAGCACTTTATAAATAAAATTATTATTATTATTATTACTCACCAATGACTATAGTCATAATATACTTTACTTAGATCAAATGACTCACCAATAGCTATAGCTTACTTCAATAAGACAATGGAACTACTCGCCAATGGCTATACTCATATAAGACTACTCATCAATGCCTAATAACTAGCAAACAAGCAGTACTTACTACTTCCTGAAAAAAAAAAAAATTTTCATTACAATCAATAAACATTAAAAAACATTCAGCATAATGGAAACTAATTAAAATACATTTGCTTATATAAACAAATTTAGTATATTACATATGTAAGAACATTTTCTTTGCTACTTTTCCACAATTAAAAAAAAGCTCTATGACAAAATACAAGCAACATCAGTTATTATTCATCAGATCTTATTATCCTTACAGATTCACAATCACAGACTAGCAAAACCTTATCTAGCCCAACAGAGTTGACAACATCAATCATTAAAACCCATCAAATAATGTCAACATTTATTATTTAAGCAACTTTAGATCTGGGAACATAGACATCACGGGAAAAGAAAAGGCTGATGTCTATCAAAGGCATCAAGAAGCACAAGGCAGAGCTATGTACAAAGAAATAACTATGCCAAACAAAATACATTTTCCTCCTCACTAAGAGCAATCTACTATCTTCCAATTAAGAACAGGACACACACATTTAAATTAACATCTTAAAGAAATAAAAACCCCCACATCCTCCTTATAAAACTGTTTTTAATATCATCTTTGAATGTCTCATTGTAATTCAACTAAGGCAGACTCTACTGTCACTACAGCCTAACACAACCAACACACTGTATGGCAGTGTAAAACAACTGAAACTTCCTACAGCTGGCTACAAGTGCTACTGTCCCTATTTGAAAAAAACTGTTTACTTACATCCTGCAAACATTTGAGTTTATCCTGCAGTTCCTCAATGAATCTCTGACAACATTTTAATTCTTGATCTTTAGTGCACATAATGCTTTCCATGTCCCGGACTGTCACATGAGAAAAAAAAAATTCTCTTCAAATTCTTCTTAGTCTACTTTTATTTCAAAATACATTTTTATACCAACATTTTTTTTAATCATTGTGACAAAGTCTAATATAGTGTGTTGAACTAGATCTAACTGGAGGCTAGATTTAAGAAGTTTTTTTGAACTCCAAGAGAGAAAAATATTTTTTTCCTAGGCATTCTTCTTGTGCTTGATTTTGTTAATTTTTACAAATACATTTTTATATTGACACTTTAGAACTAGATCAAATTATATGCTAAAGATTTGAGACCTATTTTAATTCCAATCAGCTATTCTGATGCCAATGTACAATGTGGTGATGACATTTAATGTTACAATACTCTAACTAGCAAAATCCTTTATGAAAATGACTATTTATATGCAGTATGCCAGAAAATCACCTTCTTTATGGGGAGTTGTGTGCAGGAAAGTACTATCAAGGGGATCAACACAAACGTTACAAAGACACCCTGAAGAGCTCCCTCAAGAAGTCTGATATTGACATTGGGAAACACTAGCTCTTGCTTGCTCTTCATGGCATGAAAGAATGCAAAGCAAACAAAAAGCTGAGAGAAGATGCAGGCCTATTTGCAACCAACCTACCAATGCAATGTGTGTAGTGAGAGAAGAAGCAGACCTATTTGCAACCAACCAACCCATGCCATGTGTATAGTGAGAGAAGAAGCAGGACTATTTGCAACCAACCTACACATGCCATGTGTGTAGTGAGAGAAGAAGCAGGCCTATTTGCAACCAACCTACACATGCCATGTGTATAGTGAGAGAAGAAGCAGGACTATTTGCAACCAACCTACCCATGCCATGTGTGTAGCTGATTTGTTAAAGTGAGGATTGAGCTTTACAGTTGTCTTCATAGGAAATAAGAAATGTGCTCATCTTCAACTGCAAAGGAGGAGCTATTATCTGTTAGGAATTTTTTGTTACATGGTTAACAATTTTGTTCTCCTATATATCACAAGATCTGAAAGGAATGCTTTACTTTTTTTAAACTCAACTTGAACAGCTGCTGCCATGTGTGCACAAGGAGATCTGTCACTTTCCTACAACTAGGTCAATAAACATCACAGTAGCAAACTGTTTCAATAGAATACTCAGAAACTTGATTCTACTTACTACAGTCCATTTTCTGCTGTAATTGTCGACAAAGTTCTTGGTTATCTTTTTCCATTTTTCCCAACTTGTCCTGCAAACAGCATGCAACCTCTTTACACTTTGTGAGGTCACGGACAAGGCTATTCTTTTCTACCTGGAGGCAGTCAACCATAGTGGATTTATCTCTAGAGGAAACAAAAATCAAAGAAATAAAATACATTGTCATTGGAGCAAATGAGTCTTTAGACCAAATTAACCACCTGCTAGGTCATGATATCAGGTGAACAGAATATTCAAATTGACATGTTTTTACATCACAAGTCAATAGTAAACTAAAAAAAAACTCATTTTAAAGTGATGTGAAGTTTGAGCTCATAATGTTTTTGAATTGATAGTTGATCCTTGGTAAATGTTCACAATTCTACAAATCAAAACTTCGTAGACAACCCTACCTCCTAATCTCCATCAATGTTATTTAATTAGTCAAGTACTCAACTACTCAGACTAGCAAATAGGCTTTTGGTTAGACCTTAACCTACTGTTTTTTAGTCTAACAAAGTGTTTTTATAAATACTGTTTTTTCATCTATAGTTCTTGGTTTAAAAAAAAACAACACTTTTGTTTAGCTTAGTAGTTCTTTGAAAACACATATAGCTTACAAGGCTTGTTCATAGAATGTCTAATTGCAAACTAGGGAAGTTTGATGGATGAGCCATGATCTTGTCCACGTTCCCAGTTGGCTCTACTAGTTTCACTTCAATCCTTTTGATGCTTTCTGTGTGTGTGTGTTGTGCCAAAGCAAACTACAAGGCACCAGGAATTTCTGACTTGGGATTACTTTCAATATACTTTTCATTCTGACCTGAGAGTGTCCTTGAAACATTTGTTCTGACCACCTCTCAGCAACAACTTATAAATAGCCAAAATACTCAATTTAGATTGATTGAAAGGAGAATTAGAATGACAAAACAATACAAGTCCCAAGACCAAGAATGTACAAAGAAATCAAATGAATTGGTTTTATGAGATCTTATTAAACAATTCTCATTCTATACTAGATCTCATTTGGTTATTAAAAGAATCATAATATATGATTACTTCTTTTTTTATTAAACTCAAATACTTCAATTAATAGCAATAACTTCTAAGAGAATTTTTTTTTCCTTTACTGACAATTACTTTTAAGGCATTCTTTGAAACACTCATTCTGAATACTTACTGTAGGAAATTTTTCAGCTTGCCTATTTCATCATGAGTACACTGAAGACTGTTCAAGGCCTGTGCTAATCTACGTTCCAGTTCTTCTGTTTCTTTCATGTAGCAAGCTTTGTCTTTGAGCATCTGGTTCTCTGTACTTTTCAACTAAATACATTGCAAACAAAAAACAAAGCAAGTGAATACATTTCACAAGTAACATTTTATAAGGCCATACAATGGAACCATAAGGAAAACATGCTTAGCTGAGAAGTACATAGAAGTCATATTCATAAAGCGCTCCATGTGTATGTGTGTTCGTATGTGAAATTGTGAATGTTGTTTGAATTTTTTCATCACTATTGTTTTTGTACAGTAGTTATGCTGAGGTTGTCAATTGTAATCAAACTGAATTTCCATTAGATTGGATCAATAAAAATTATCTTATCTCTTATCTTATCTTATCAAACAAGTAAAGAAACTAAATGTTTGATGTCCACTCACATGCTAACATTAGGGATAAAATCATTACAGTCTATATGTACAGCTAAAATAAAGCACAAAATAATCTAATCCATTAAATCATTGTAGATTTAATTAAAGCTGTTTTGTTTTTTTGTTTTTACTTCTTTTTTTTTGAGAAGTACAAATTTCTACGTTGGCTCAAAATTAAACTCTTATTTTATCAAATTGAAGGTATAAAGAAAATGATTATGTTCCTTATGATCTCGACAAAAATGGTTGCAGTTTATAACTGACTAGCTAAATTTTACCCGGCTTTGCTCGGGTTTTTCTTTCTACAAATAGCATACATGAAGTCCCTTTGAATAATCAATTTTTTTCGCCCCAGGTGTAATTTTTCCAATACATCTTTTTTTTTGGTGGCATAATGAATCTAAAAAAAATAAAAGTAAAAAGTTGAATAGGTGACGTTTTATTGCATAACCTGTTAACACAAATAGTTTTCTCAATACCCATTTTATTTTTTACCAGTCCAAAAGGTAGGCTACAACGTTTGGAGAAACCACATATGTTTCAAATAATAATAATAAAGATAAGATAAGATAATTTTTATTGATCCAATTTAATGGAAATTCATTTTGATTACAATTGACAACCTCAGCGTAACTACTATACAAAAAACAATATTGATGAAAAATTCGAACAACATTAATTTTAACATACGAAACACATACACATTCACAACCAGCGCTTTATGAATTTGACTTCTATGTACTTCTCGATGTCAACAGCTGATCTCATTATAAAAAGCAATGATAAACCTTTTTTTTTCAGACGGAAATATACACAATTTAGCAATAATAGCATAATACATTCACGTGATGGCCCGTGTCTTTCCATAGCCGAGTAGATTAATAGCTTATGGTAGATTCTTACTATCCCAGTGAGAAAATTGTCACATGCAGACGATGTTTAGTAAAAGTTTATATTCATTGCTAATTTCCCAAAGATATCTGCACATTTTTCCCTTTTTCCTATACAAAAATGTATAATAGTTGAACGTTATATTTCTTTCGAGAGAGACAGATCCATGTAATAGCTTGTGATCAAATTAGTCAATCACAATGACTAAAACACTTTTGAGTTTGTGTTGACGTAGATCAACACGTTAATGGCTTTAAGCCATTAACTTTGATAAAAAGTAGATATCTCACTCTCTCTATAGATTTACATATGTTTCTTTTATTCAACTATTTAAGCTATATGAAGTAGGCCTAATAAGTGGCCTTATTGTTCCTACCAATAGTAGTTTAAATGTTTTACTGAAGAATATTGTAGATCTACAATCAGTAAAGATATTGAGCTCGCTGTCTTGTTTATTTACGTTTTATAAATTATTGAATACACTCACGTCTGAAACTGAAAAGTTATCTTTAGAAATATAGAGTTCAAGCCTCCAAATGAGAAGAAAGTAGTTTATTATATCTAGGTCATGAATGAAATGAAAGCTTTTAGATCTAATTTTAAAATAGTTATTGTTAATTAAAAGTATAGTCATGTATATAAGAGAGTAGTCTATATTGAATTCTCATTAATTTAAATTTAAAAATAACGCAAAATAGAGCTTAATTATTCAATTTATTGTTCAAAGGTCAACATCTGTTTTTATTTTTGTGTAGCTATGTAAGTTCATGACCCCTTGACGCGTCTCCTTGGTGACCTCAATACGCAACGATACAACAACAATACAATAGATCTAGCCTATATTTTAAAAGCAAATCATACGCGTGAATGTAATTGTTTATGTAATATTGTTAGTTTAATTTTGTATAGCTCTTGAATCCTAACAATTTGAATGCCACAGCAATCTAGTCAATAAATAAAAACTTGTGTGACACATTAGCATCTAAGATTTGACCTAGATCTAGATACAATAACGGTGTTATCAGGTCTATGAAAGAAAAAAAAAGTAAATTAAAAATAAAGATTTAAAATTAAACCAAATCGGTAGTTGTAGGTTTAAATGTTATGAAAAAATACAATAAAAAGTAAATTGTATTATGTATATAGTTTATTACTTAAATAATATGCATTTATAATGCGCGATATTATAATTATGACCTATGACGTTCATTTCATTTGTACCACTGCGCGACACATGTAGATCTAGACATGGCTTGTGACCTAGTTTTTGTTAGATACAATAGTCTAATAGAGTTGGTCAACTTTATTTTTTTTGAGGGTCTTAAGTTTGTTTTAGGACTAAATACATACACTACGGCCTAAGTTGGTACCCAAGGAACATTTCTGCCAAGTTTAATGAAAATTGGTCACGCGGTTTTGATTTCCATTCGATACATACATACATACATACGCTAAACATTCAACTTTATATAACTGATAGGTCAATATAATGACAGAAAATACTTTTTTAATCATTAAGAAATAAGACACAAAAAAGAATAAGCTTAACTATTAGTTTATAAGCTATACCATTGCATTAAAGCATCCATTTTGCATATAAATTCATAAACTTAATTACATAAAGGATAACACAAAAGTATATTTTGTGTAAGCGGCATAAAGATATCCTTAAGTCATTAACCATGCTCTGCTTAACTTCAACTACATTATGAAACTTTTTCAGCTTGCTTATTTCATCATGAGTACACTGAAGACTGTTCAAGGTCTGTGCTAATCTACATTCCAGTTCTTCAGTTTCTTCCATGTAGCAAGCTTTATCTTTGAGCATGTATATGAAAAAAAATAAACTAAATATAAACCTTTTGTCTTTACCTTCTCAGTCAAACAAAGTACATTCTGATCACAAGACTTCAGCTGATTGTAAGAGTTGGCTAATTTGGTGTTGGCATCACTTAAAGTTTGCTCCAGATTACAGTTTTCTTCAGTTCTACATTTTAAATCTTCCGTTGCTTTTCTCAGTTCCTCCTGGAGATGTTTGATCTGAAACAAAGCATTCATTCAGTTTCATTCCTTTGGTCTAGTGCATAGTTCATGCCATGGTACATTATTGCACAATCCCTTGTGGACATGTTAGGGGAGGGGGTATCTGGGAGACGTTTTTCAACTTGAGCCCCCTTGCTAAGTATTCAAGTGGTTTATGACAGCCACTCATTTAAAGATGTACTTCATACATGCTCACAAAAATGACATTATTGTATAACTAGGTAAACTTCAGTCCAAAAAATCCTCATGCTAAACAAAGTTCAGCTTTTCATATCAAACTAATTAGAAATATGAATAGCTTAATATGCCAGTATTCATAATCTGTTACTATTTCTATGATTAAGCGTTTATATTATATTTATACCCAACAACAAAAGCACATTGGAAGCTGGGTGGTTAGATGACTACAGACTTGATGCCTGATAAAGATACCAGTTACTACCAGAAGTAAAACTAAAGATCAATGAATTTAACTCCATCAACCCAATGGACTGTTGCATCAGAACTTTAGTAGCCTAGACAGATATAATAAAATGCTGAATCTAAAGAAATTTTAGAAAGCTTGACTGTTAATGTAAATATAAATATACATGTAATAGCTCCAAGTAATTTGTTAAAGCTATATGCAATGTTTCTAATTAAAGACAAGTTTCTAAGACAAAGTCAACTTACACAGCCATCTCTGTTGGAAAGTTCACACTCAAAATGGTTTTTAATTTTCTCCATGGTTTCTAAATGCATCTGTACTTCATTCTTACACATCATCAGTGCACATTCAAGGTTTTTAATCTGTTCATTGGATTTGCATATTTTCTGCTGATATGACTCTAATACTTTGCAGTGGAGTTTATCTTTTTCTTCCAAAGTCTACAACAGACATAGCAAGTTAATGAGCATTGCATTGAAATCTTTACAATTTCACTAACTTTATGAAAGATTTATCTGTAAAGAATCATAAAACTAGCTTAAAAATGATTTGGTAAATAATGAAGTTGACACCACTGTTATTCTAATATGCAAACATAAACTTTTTTTTTCTAAAAAATGCTTCTTTCAAAACAAAAATGCTGAGCCTAAAAATATATTCTAAGAAATGTGTTTGTTTAAAAGACCCTAAATATTTATTTATATATGCTTTACATATTTCAGCTCCTCAATCTGAAGGTCTAAGCATCTGATTTGGTCCTCCCTTGCTCGAAGACATCGCTTGCACTCTTCAGAAGCTTTATTGCAGACAGCAAGTTTCTGGCGCATTGAATCATTGTCAGAGGACAGCTACATGCAAATAAATCAACATAAAGATTCATTTTCATAGTAGGTTACAGTTTCATTAATTGCGTGTGTGTGATCAATGTTTTGTTAAAATTGTACTATCTTGTTTAGCACTATTTAAAGTTCATTTCATTAAATAAAAAAAATAAATCTGAATTTCTGATTATATCTATTGAGAGTAAAATATACACACAAAAAAACATAGCTCCTCAAAAATAGACAAATAAAACCATGAATTTAGTTAACTCAATTTACAAAAAATGGCTGATATCCTGCAAAACAGATCAGCATATAATGACAAGTTCCATATAGTGAGTCTGCAGTTACAGCCTCTTCCCTAGGAAAGAATGAGTTCAATGTGTGAGCTTTCTATTGTGTGTATTGCTTACTTGGACTGCTGTTTTACATTGTTAGTTGATCTGATGGACAAGTGCACTTTTTATCTTTCAACATAGTCAGCATTATAATCTTTGTAAAGCATTAAGCTCTCACTTATAGTGACTTTTTTTAAAGACTTTCTTTGCCTGCCTGCAACCTAATTTCTTTAATTCACACATGTGATGAAAGTCATACAAAAAAATTGTCAGCTGGTTCATTCTCGAGTTCCAAGGAAAGTTTTCAGTTCTTAGCCACAAGTGTTCACTATCATTTTATTGAGTGCAGATTGTATTCAGCTCAGATAAAGAATTAAAAGTGCAGGCAAGATAGTGTCCAGCTTAGTATGAAAAATGTATTTAGGAAATGTTTTTGTTCCTTTCCATCTATCTTAGTTCTACAATCTAAATTGAAAGTTGCTTACTGTGTTGATAATTTTTATCTTTAAGCTTACATAATAAAGCTTAGAATTTTCTAGATTTATTTACCTGATCTGTTTGCTTCTGATATTCGTAGACTTGTTGAGTGAGGCATTCAGCTTTCTTTTCCAACTTTTGTTGCTGACAACGCATATCCTTTTGCAACTTGACAATCTGATTCTAATGAACCATAGCAAAAAAAAAATATTGGATCACATCTGAACAGTCTGGAATTCTAAAAATGTTTTATTTATATCTATTCTTTTTGTTACTAATTGCAACAATACCTGCATGTCCTGAAGAGAGTTTTCTTTGCATTTGAGAATTTCTTCCAGCTCTTTGATTCGCTCCTCTGCTGCCTTGAGTTGTTCTAGACTCTCATTGCTCCCAGAGCTGGCAAGTTTCAGTCGGCGCTCGCAGCACTGTACAATAAATAATAAACATTATGGGTTAAAAAAAAGAGTGAACATTACACAGACTTTGATTTAATAAAATTCTTTTTTTATCATTGCTTCTAAAATTTCAATATTAAGATATTATAATTTATTCAAAACTCTAAATATTAATAATGACAATTTCTAAATTCTAAATAAGAGCTAAAAGTATTTTTAGACCTATATAATAATTGAAAAAACTGAATGTGTCATATTAACTATTTGGTATTTCAAACTTCTGGAATTTATTTTAGAGAAAAGTTTTTTTATAAAGAGTTCAGATTACAAAGTACTTACCATATTTTTTTTCTAATTGACACAAATCAGAAAGAATAAATAAATAATATAAAAATGAACTTGAACAAGCTTACATCTAAGTCTTTCTCTAGGGCGCAGAGGCGCTGAGCTTTCATTGCATTGTCCTCCTGTAGGCACACCACTTGGTGGTTTCGCTCATTCAGGCGAGTGTCTAAACATTGAATCTGTCGCTCTCGCTCTGCTAGGCTGTGAAGTGTTTCATCTAGTTTGAGATTTAGGGTTCTTTTCTCATCTTCTAAGGCACAAACAGTGAACTCCAATTCTTGATTCGTCCTTACACCTGAAAAAAAAGTAGAAATGACTTAAAGTGTATAGTTCTCTCCAATTTTAATAATACAAGACTTATTGTCTTATTAAACTACTGTTTCAAATACAATTATTGCTGAATTATTGTCCTCAGTTACAACGAACTTAAAGGAGTACCTGATTCTACTTTATCCATAAGAACTTTTAACTCATCATGTAGATTTTGGTAAGTTCGATCATCCGCGTCTCTCTGCTTAAGGTCATAGCGAAGTCTCTGAATTTCACCATCCATATTGGTAAACAAGTTCCTATCAACATTTTAAAGTAATACTAAATTATATATAAGTAGGTTATGTTAACTAGTATATATTATTTCTATAAAAAAAAAAACAGATGAATATTACAAATCAATTAATCAATCAGTATGTTTAGTTAATCAAAGTTTTTAAATTTAATGAAGCACATGAATGATTTGACTAGTAGATGCTAAGAATATTTTGTTACAATCAAATTAATATCAATCCTTGCACTTTGTAATAGTCCTAAGCTATCAAAAGAAAGTGCCTCAATTACCTCAGCTCAGCCATCATAGTGGTACCACCACCTTCACAAGAAAGTCCATTGTTATTACAGTTGAGTTCTTCTAGTCCATTGTTGTTGGTGTTTAAAACAGCATCTGACAAGATCTCATCTTGCCACATTCTAACCTCATACTTGGTAGGCAAGCTAAAGTTGCCACTGTCATCCTGTTAGACAGGCAGACAGTTTTAGCTACTGCTTATAGATTTATTTATAATATGATTAATTAAGGCCTCGACATTGTTCAGTTTTGTGTGCTATCATGGAGTATACCCAAAATGTAAAAAAAAGCAGCCTTGAACAGATCTTTTTAAAAACAATGGCACTAATTAAAAAGTGAAATAAAAAAAAAGACAGATAGTTTTATTAGACATGGGTAGTAAAAAATTAAAAGCTCATTTTAATGGTTAGTATTTACCAGTGCAATTTTATTGTGGTTATGATGGACTTGAATAAGAAGATCAGCTATCTCCTGGGCAAGTTTGCGATGCTCTTGCATTTCTGATTCCAGAAAGATTTTCTGTTTCTTTATTTCCTTCATTTCCTTCATCTCTTCATCTAGCTTGTCTGTTGAGCAAATGGGAAAAAAAATAAACATCTTACAAAAGCAAAAGGCAGTGCAATAATACTGCTAAATCATACAGTGCTATTGTAGCTTAGCTGCTAAGCCAAAGATATTGAATTCAGAAGATCTTACATGGGATTTTAAGATTCCTCCCTATTTTCCTGACCTATGTTAAATGTGGTTAGTTAGTTGTATCACCTCATGAAATTTTAATTTATCTTTTTTTCCATTAAACTTAACTGAATGACTTACCCTTTATCTAATAGTATCCAATGTTTTACTAACTATGTTTTTATATTTTGATATCTAAAAATAAACTTTGCTTTTCTAAATCCATTATCCAGTTTGGAACATTGTGGTCAAGTTTCTAAGCCAATCTAAAGGTATCAGAGGTTGAGTCTTGGTGGTAGCATCAATATTAGATTTAGTAATTTTAGGTTTGTAACTGAGTAGATGCATCAACTTGGAAAGTGAAAGGTATTTGTGCTGTTAATTGTTGATGTAGAACAGATACATTTACAAGGTATTTTACTTGATACAATAATATTGAATAGTTCTGAAAAGACTTAGTCTCACCAAGTTCACAAGACAACAATTTCAACTGTTCCTGTAGTGCAAGCTTCTCCTCCTCTACTTCCATCCTGCGGGTTGTTTCTTTTTCTACGTCATTCAGCAGTCGGCTAGATAAAAAAAACAACCTCATTTCAGATGGAAATCATGATACCCTAGAATTTCTACTGCTAATAAGGTCAAGACAAACTAACTTGATCTGAGCTTCCTGTGATGCTACTGATGATTGAATATCTGTCAACTGATCCATGTAATCATCTCTTTCCTGAGTGGTGCGCGTCAATGTGTCCCTGAGTTCGTCCTCAAAGTTTTCCATCTGCAACAGAAATGTGTAATAGGCTCTACTTTAAATCTGAAGGTTGTTATAGTTCTGCACTACTGAAATTAAATTCAAATCCCTGATGACATTTGGACTTTTATTCAAGCTCACCCAGGTGTAATAATTAACATAAGTTAGAAAGAATAAAGACAGTATCCTAATATACCCATAGCCACAAATCAGGTACACTTAACCATTCCAATAGTCCTTTAGTTCTGAAATTAAAATTTTGTTGTGTAAAGAGGACTAAGTTTTCTTAATACATTTTTTTTGTCTGCCATAAAATTTACCTTTTTAATTTTCTCTTTAATTCTTTTTAGACAATTTTCTAATAAAAATATTATCTTTATAGTTTTCTCTTTAATCCTTATCTATAAATCATCTCATGCAAATTTACCTTTTTAATTTTCTCTTTAATTCTTTTCTGATAATCTTCTAATGCATCTTGAGCGTCAATCACATTTTGTAAAGCTTCATCCCTTTGTTCTTCAACTCTGAAGTGGCAAACAAAAACTGTCATTTGATCTTTTTCTTTAGAATAATTATCCAAATGCTTTGAATCATATGGCCTATTATGTACCCTCTACTAACAAGTTTTTTGAATCAGACAAAATAGACAATAACAATTTAATTGGAATAATCTTAGATCTTGGATCTAGAGTGTTTAGAATTAGTAGCTTATGCACAGTATACAGCCAGACCAGTCATTAAAACATTTTCCATCCTGACTTATTACTATGTTGTTTTGGAGACTTGCAAGAGATGTGTGTGTGTGTGTGTGTTTTATTTTGATAAACTATTTGATTTGATTTTCCATGCTTAAAAACTCTGGATTCAATCTAATCTGTTTAAATTTAAAATCTAGATTTAAATTTAAAAATCTAGTCTACATCTACTACTCTATCTAGATGTAGATCCACATCTAGTATCTTATTATACTCTAGATCTAGATCTAGTTCTAGATCTAGAGCAGTGATCTTCAACCTTTTTTGGTCTACCGCCCCCTTTTCGTATTTTGTTCTATTAAAAATTCCGCCAGCGCCCCCCTCTAAGAAAAACACTTACAAAGAATCACGAGAAGGCATATGTGAACAAAATGTCATCTATTTATTAATTTTTATGCAGTCAATAACACTTATCCCACACGGGAGACGACCGCATGCCAAAGGCGATCTTCTTTGGCGAGCTCAGAGTAGGACGGAGTTACAGAGGTGTGCCCCCCCCCCCGTTATCGCTATAAAGATCCACTTGGGCGCCATATTACCCTCACTGACATAGAGGAAAGTACCTGACAGCATTCTCAGGCAGCAGGTGGCATCTGAAAGAGGCAGCTCTAGAGTTCTCACAAAAGCTGCGGGACAAACTTTTGAGACTGAAAGAAAAGGCGCAAAAGACGGAAAGAAAACTTAAATAGACCGCCAGCAGACAACGGCTTTGTCAGCTCAAAATTCAAGATAATATGCAAGTCGCAACTGGGTTTGCGTAGTTAACTGAAACACTGCACTCAGCCTTAATCTTCGGAATCGAAGGCATTGCCAATATTATCATTTAAAAAAATATGTTAAATAATTTGCAGGGATTACAAACAAAAATTAATCTCATTGTCATGACTTTCTTTCAAATCCTAAAAATAGTCTCCTTTTAAATTTTTGAGTATTAGGGCCAACTGTTTTTAGGTTTAATTGCAAATTTATTTATATTTTTTAATATAAACATTATTATTTCTGAACATACTACAAAATGAAATTAAGCTAATGGGAACCTTGTGCCTCAAGCAGTCTGACAAGATTAGAAATTTAAACCTTTAAATTAGCCAAAGCTAGGCGAAGGTCTCATTTAGTGGCTACATCCAGTCTATTTCTTTGTTTATTCATTAAAGTTTGTTACGCACTAAATCTGGGTTAACCAAGTATGTTGATGGAAAAGATAAAACATAATTCAATTTTCGACCAAAGTTTTGGAATTTTACTGAAATATTCAAATGCAGCCACATCTCTGTTGTGCCTCCTATGTTAACATTCTTTTTCTGTGAAGACATAATTTTGTTAACCTATTTTTGAGTTTTGAGGCACATCTGCAACTCAATTTGAACATCGGTAACAGACGTTTAATAATTGTCATTTATTTTTAATTGTTTTTATTTATTTACCTCCTAGAAGCGAATCGTAATTTCTTTATAGAGCATTGTTATGTGAATTGCATATATTGGTGTCTTTAGGTAGTAGCTCATTTTTAAACAAACAAGTTACGTAAGATTGTAAAACTCTTTAAAAGTGATTTGTATATGGCTAATTATCTTCCAGTCCGAAGATCAGTGAAGAATGCAGTATTTCGTTGGCTGGGCAGCCCCAACTGCCACATTCAGGGCAAGCATAACCATAGTCCGCATGTGGTCGATTTAGATTTAATAGATTTAATATCTCGATAATAGAAAAAAAAATTGTATAATTGAGTTTTTTTTTCATTCATTTGCGTTAGATGCCATTTTAAAAAATACTTTTTTAGCCTGCTTGAAGTAATCGCCAACCGTTGAATCTTGCTGTTTCTAAAGAAAATAATTAAAATTGTATTTAAGAGCTTAACAAAACGGTATATAACAAACCCATTTCGAAATCCAGCGATCTTCAGTTTACAGCAAGCAGTAGCGGTATTAGGAGTGGCAAGTGGGGCGACCGGCCCAAGCTCCGCGCCTAAAGGGTGCCCCGCGAAAGGAGATTCACTTGAAACCGTCAGGTTCGAAAATCAGACCAGTTCTCATAAACAACTTGTTGCTCAATATTACTGGACATTTTTATGATATCAATTACCTTTTCAGCTCTTAACGTGACATTTTTGGTTTTTGGTTCAGTTTCTATTAAGACATCCTCTTATGACCGGCTATCACTATTTAACAGTTCACCTTTGCATAAGAAAATTTAAAAAAAAACAGGAGAAACTTTATTCGCCAAACCACAGCCAGTTTTGAGGCTTGGTTGAAATGCTTGACAAAATTGACCTAACCATGCAAGAACTTCGATGAATTAAAACGCTAAGGCTCACGACTAGTACCTCGGATATATGATTCAAAATGAGCTTATGAACCTGATGGTATATTTTCCCGTCATCCTTGATTGCACGATTTATGTTAGCCACAAAGAGCAGATGTCTTTTACAAAGCATTTTGTGGACTAATTAGATTCAGAAGTTAAGCTGGAGAACATTTCGAGTTTATGTAGTTTAAAGGTCAATAGTACAGTACTTACGTAAGATAGTATGTTTAGTAAGTAAAAAGGAATTTAGTGTAAGTGGCGGACGATCCCGTTAGCCTGACATTGTACGATATATCTACAATATCTAGTCTATCCTTTCAGAGCAGGGCCGCGCATTTGACATTCGCCCAGTTCCCCGCGAACTGCTATGGCTGCATCTAACAACAATTTAAGAGCCTAAAATCTTTTTCATTATTTATTTTTTATCTAGCGGCAATCACTAAAACAGCGAGTTTTCGTAACACTTCGACAATGTTTTTTTGTTTAAAATGATTAAATTATTCTATTTGAATGTTAGCTTAAAAGTTTTTCTTAACTAAGATTTACATATTAATATATTAACATATGTTGATAAAATAAACTATATATTATGCAAGATCTAAGCGCACTAGATACCCTCCGATTTTAGTAAATAATTAAGGATTTAAAAATGGAAAATGGGATTCCTGAACTAAATTTCTAACGTTAAATCCGAAGCAAGCTAATTATGGGCTACTTTGTCTATATTTAGTTTGCCAGCTTTAATTTTCAAGATTTTTTTTTATTTCTTTTGATTCAGTGCACCTTTAGTTTCTTCTTTCCCCCTTTATACACAGCGCCCCCTTACCGCCCCTTTTTGTGCCCAGCGCCCCCATACCGCCCCTTTGGCTCCCAGCGCCCCCTAAAATCTCGAAAACGCCCCCTTGGGGGCGATATCGCCCCCGTTGAAGACCACTGATCTAGAGTATAGTTTATAGAATAGATCTAAATGTAGATTTTAAATATTTTTTTTATTTTATGCTCATAACAGAACAAAGCAAAAAAAGTGATGTAGCTCTCAACAATGATGAAACCATTCTAGATCTAGTTAGGATCTAGAATTATGTTTTCTGGTCAGCTTAAAATTGTAAAGCTACACAGTAGCACTAATACTAGTTATAGTCTACTGTGACTGTCTAGACTTAAAACAAGTTTAAATTTACTATTGACAACAGACAAGGTCAAAGGAAAGTACATATCAGTTAAAACCAAAGAGACATACATCACTAATCAACTAATTCTATATAGAATTGAAATACAACTTACAACATCTAGAAAATGATCACAATAAAGCACTATAGAGATTTAGCAGACCTAATTATCTAATTAAAGCCCCAATTTATTTCAAGGGCAATTCTATGACAGTTCCACTGTGGTTTACAAAGCAACTATGTTCAGCAGCAGTGCTGCTATGTGTAGAACAAAAGAGCAAGAAATTGGGAAAATCCAATGGCCAACAAGAATTGAAATGTGCACCTTTTTGCTTATGCATGTTTGAAATACTAAATAGTTGTTGGCTTTACTTGAAACTGAAATGTTTCATCTCCTGATGATGTTTTATGAATTTATACTTTATAGCTTGCTCTCCTCCCATGAAGAAGTGCAGTAATAATAATTTATTCTTAATAAACCATATCCAATAATTATGAATACCAGTATCTGATGAAATCATAGTTTTGTTTGTTTATTAGACATCTAAAAGCTAAAAGTTGCAAGGAATGACATTTTCATTAGAATGTAAGAAAGAAAAAAAGAATTCATTTCCTAAAACAAAAGTGTACAGACTAGTCTCTTCATTTCTAGATATTTTTAAATAATAGAAATTGTATACATTGAAATAAATTACAAGGTGTGATTATTTAGCCTCTTTTAATAAACATGAATTATTTAGATAAAGTATGAAATGAATGCAAACCAAGAAAGAGAATTGTAATAGTGTTATGACCAAAGATGTTTGCATTCCATCATGGAAATCCAATAAGAAGACCTCATTACAATGAATGCCAGTTGGGCAGTATAGAGGGTATAGCTTATAATTCAATAGTTACGCATGGCAGGGGGAAAGAATCCCGTATGGGGGATGATCATATGCTAAAGGCAACCTTTTTGGTGAGCTGACAGATGGTTGGCGTAACAGAGATGTTCTCAGGAAATGATTTAAACTTAGGCACCAACTGGTTTTAACTGACATAGTAGAGTTATCTGGCACTAGGTGAATTCCAAACAGCTGGAGATTTCTTTAAAAAAGGCATAAGGATACAAATTTGTGTTAGCTTATGGAATGAGAATATCTTTGCGTCTTTCTGGACAGAACAGTGTACACTGTTCTCATTCAGGCTGGTGAGAGGGAGCTCTTGTTCACTTTTTGATGGCCTAGAGTTCCAAGAGCCGAAGGCTCAACTCTACCTGACAGTTTCAAGAAGAAAAAAAATATGGGTGGAAAGACCTGCTAGATATGCTTTATAAGCATCTTGATACACACAAAACATATGCATGAGTGCTCTCCAGTGCTCTCTGTAGATACCATTTTCAATACCATTCAGCCACATCTAATGATCAACAGAGTAACTTAAATGTCAGCCCTTACGTACAAGCATAGGTTCTAACTTTTTAACCCAACATCCTCATTTTATTAAAGTCAACAACACCAAATTGTCTACTTGTGTACTTTCTCCTGCACTGTACACTCTTTACACTAATGATGTAAGAAGCATCTATGACTCAGTTAAACTCATTAAATTCACTGATGATACTGCCATAGTTGATCTTATTTCTTGAGACAAAACTAAGTATCAAAGCTCAATAGAAGAGTTTAAAAACTGGTGCAATGACAACTTTCTAGAACTGAATGTCACAAAAACTAAAGAACTTACAATAATAAATTTCCGAAAGAACAAACAAATAATTATGAACTGCAGATAAACACTACATAATTACTATAAGTGAAGTTATTTAAGTCATATAAATATCTAGACGTCATTGTTGCTAACAAGCTTTTGTGGGAAGACCACCTTGAAACTCTGACAAAGAAAATAGCCCAGCAGCTATTTTTCCTATACAAGCTTAATAGTTTTAAACTAAATAAGAAGATCCTAGATAATTTTTATTGTGCGTCTATGCAAAATCTGCTAACATCTGGAATAACTTGTTGGCAAGGCAACGTTTCTTCTAAACAGTTGCACCGCTTAAACAACATTATAAAAAGAATATCAAAAATAACACTACCATATTTAATTAAACTTTTTTAACAAAAATGTCTCGAAAAAATCTTGGAAGACAACAGCCACCTGCTCCATCACAACTATGTCAAGTTCAAGTCGTCGTTATGTGGGCGACTTCTGTCAATCAAGACTAGAAACAAGCGGTACAAAACCTTGTTTGTTCCTTACTTAGTCAGACTATATCAACGATACTCATTGACTAGGAAACATGAAAAGGATCAAGATGTCTGTGTGTAGTCATTCAATGAACTCTTAATGCCTTTTCTAGTTATGTGAATGTTTCTGTTGTGTTGTTTTTTATATGAGAAAAGAGTTTTTGTAATCACAACAAAATCTCCATAAGGATCAATAAAGCAGTCTTAGTCTTAATTTGATCCCCATTTCTGTAATTGATGTAACTGTCTTTGTAAAATTGTAATATCTTCTATTGTTTTTATTATTCTATTTATTATGTAAACATCTGCAAAATAAATGGTTAGCCTCTATTATTTGAATTATGGATAATTGGTTGTTTTTTTACTTCATTATTTGACATTACATTGTTCTCAAACAGCACAAAATTGTCTTTGTCAAATTCTATCTGCCACTTGTTAATTCAAGCCTTTAGACAATAGATGTTAATAAACTCAGTGGCTCAGTGGCGGACTGGACCTCAAAATCTGCCCAGGCATTTCTATATAGTGCAGCTAATATATTGTATATCAGATGAGAGGCCTCCAATTATAGGCCTATCTGTTCTCAACATCATTATGTTTTTTTTTTTTTATAATCTATCAATAACTGTATGCATGCTCTATATCTTTATAAAAAATATAGGCCTTATGTTGCTTTTTTATCACTTTGTTTGTAGGCCCTAAAAGGATGAAGCCTACTTATAGCACTGTCTATGGATATAGGCTATTACATTATTTTTGAAAATGTGTTAAATTAGTATTACACTGTTGTCAATAGAAGATGTTTTTGACATGATGCTCATGTAGACCCTTATGCAAGAGAATAATATAAAACCTTAAAAATGTAATGTGTGCCATAATGGCATTCCTGAGGCCCTTTAGGCCCATTTGAGTACCGGCACACCGGGCATTTTCCCAAATGCCCATATAACCAGTCCGCCCCTGCAGTGGCTTGAGACTAGAGTTTTGTATATGTTACAGCCAAAGCCTGAAATTGATAGAAATAGCAATGTGGCCGTCATTTCACAAACTGGCTATTATTGCTTCACATTGACCTGCTAGTGTGCAAAATTTCAAACTTTGACAGAAAATGGTTATCAGCAAATTTTGTAGGCTTTTTTTAAAAAATAACTTAATGATTATAACATGATATACTAACAAAGGAGACGCAGTGATCGAATGGTTAAGCGCTTGGCTTCCAAACCTGAGGTCCTGGGTTCAAATCCCAGTGAGGACTGAGATTTTGAATTTCTGGATTTTAGGGCGCTCTTAAGTACACCCAACTCTAATGGGTACCTGACTTTAGCTGGGGAAAGTAAAGGTTTTTGTGGTGGCCACATAACACCCTGCTCATTAACTGTTGGCCAAAGAAACAGATGACCTTAACATCATCTGCCCCATAGATCGCAAGGTCTGAAAGGGGAAACTTTACTTAACTCTTTCTCTCCTAACTGACGATACCAGCGTTGATTCCAACAGAATGTGGTAAATAATTACGGAGAGAAAGAGTTAATACTAACAAAGCTGTCAAATTACTTTATTTTAGAAAATGATCAATTTCTGTCATTACTTGCTAGAACATGATGAACATTTATGACATTTTGAATTACATTATTATTTTCAAATCTGTATTGATTTGTGGAGCACTTGGTAATGCTATTGCATCAGGAGTAGCCTAGGCTGATGAGCAGGGATTGTGATGATATGATGTATGTATAAGAATTTTAATTCTGTTGGCTATTACTGGTTAATATAATTATGTCAGCTTTATTATTATTATACCTTTTTGATACTTGCAGAACAGAAAAGCAAGCATACAGAAAACTATACTAACAATAGCAACTGTAAGCAACGTTTGGTGCAGCCATTTTGGCACTAGAGTTCTGACAATAATTTTTTTTAAACTGTTTACTATAGTATGTATAGTATATGTTCTCCCCATGCTCCAGAAAAGGTTAATAATGATTTTGACTATTTGAGGAATACATATTGGGAACGATGAGTAGTTAGATTGCTTACTAAGACCACCAAATTGACATGCTCCCTTTTATTTAGTTGGACATACCATAAATAAAATAAACATTTTTTGTGTGAAAAAAAATGCATCATTGCTTCATTTTGTTTTGACAATATTAAAACCCAAACAGTATTATGATGTTAATGACATAATAATAATTACAGAACACACTTCAATCCCAAATCTGACAAAAATAACTACTGTACTTCATCAACTAAAAAATATTTAAACATAAGAAGACATACAAAACATAATTTTTTAAAAACATAATAAATGAACATGTACAATGTGTCTAGAACATTTAGAGACCAAATATTTAGAGACAAAACTCTCTGCTTCCCCAAAAGCTGAAGAATAATACTCACAATGAAAACAAAGTCAGAATAATCAAAAGAAATCACAGATGTGTCAGAGGCAGGACATTCTCTTAAAATAGCAGCAGACAAGCTGAAAATTATTGCCACGGCAAAGCCAAATGAAAAACACAGAAGTCTACTAGACAGTCTTGTATCAGCACATTGTTGGCCAGGGATATCAGGCATTTTGCAAAGTTTTATTACAATTTACTCTTGTTTGAATATTCCAAGATGCCTTTTAACCAATTCTTATAAGATTGGAACAGAGCCAATGGATCCTAAAATGTTTGGCCAGAAATACTCTTCCCACCTTTTTGTTTGCATCCACTAATGGAACAGTGTGCATTCTAATGCTTATCCCACATATACTTGTATCACCCTAATAACTCTTTCAAAAAAAAAATTCTTGAATACAATTTGTAACTATTCTTATGATTCTCAATTTTATATCGAAGTTGTAGATCTTGCCCTTCTGAAATTTACTTTTCTTACTTTACCTAGGCATTTTATAGAATAACTGCATTCTTTAGAATGACCAAAAGTGCTTTGGGCAAAGTTTACAATGTTGTTTATAAGTATTTTTCTAATAACACAAGTTTCTCTGAATATTTTATTCCAGTAATCTTATCAATTCTGTTGAGTTCTGAATAAAGTGTGGAGTTTGTTTTATTTGACTATACTAGATCTTCATCTATAAGCTGATAAAATGTTTCATTCTGATGATCGTTGAAAACATGAAAACATATAACATGCTAAACAAGTTTTTAGGAACATCCTTTGAATGTCTAAAGTATTTTCAGTACGCAAAATGGCAGGGTTTCTGCCCAAAGCTTTTGCAAGAGAGGATCTGAACACCTCAAGCCCTCACTCAAATGGAGTTTGACAATGATAACTAAATTATTCTACATATTTTGCATTTGAGCCAAAGACAGAATGTTGAAAGAGTTTGTATTTACAAAAAGTAGCTTTACTTTTTGAAATCATATTTCATAATCAACTTTGAGAGCTATCTTAGAAAAAATAAATCCTATTTTAAAATAGCTATAATAATGTGTTTTCTGATTTAATCAGCTTCAAGTACCATCCAGATTTTAAAAAATGACAAAATAGATTATCCAGTGAAAGGCTTTTTTACCCCACCATGATCTAATGGAAGAAAATGTTGGACATTGAAGTTACACATGTAATTTTTTTTTTTGTGGGAAAATAAAAATAAAACATAATAATCATCGCAGCATATGATTTACTGTGATGATTTCCTACTTTGCCTTAAAGTGCCAGGCATTCTAAAGAAACATACAACAAATGTGGTGTGATAAGAGATAAATAACACCTACATTTCAAACATCAAAGGAGAAGAGAGAAATGTTAGAGAGCTACTTTGTTACTCCACATGTGCTGAACAGAAGTGAAGTGAAATGTAATAAATGTTTTTTTTACAATCATAATTTAATTGATTTTTTTAATCAGTTTTTATTATTGTACATCAACAATGCTTGAGCTGGACCATGGATACTTAGGGGACTTGATTTGTTGCTTGCTTTTTTTTTTTTTAAAGGGGGAATAATTAAGACACTAAAATGCTACTCAAAGTATCATGTGAGAAAAACGGTTGTAGTTTATCTTGGTGTTTTGTTTGATTTTTTGTTGTTTTTTTTTTTTTACAAATGTTTAAATAATATTCTATGATCAGAGAAGAGACAATTTTAAAAGATTAAAGAAATACTAAAACATAACTGAAATATTTGTGTAAGTAGATAACATAAAAACAAAATGTCCTTTAGTATAGCAATAGTAATCTTACACTAAAAAGAAAGGGTCCTATTTTGCATTCTGTAAATGATATCCAGACATACTCCTCATCATGTTCTTATCACTATTATATGAGAACAATACAGTATTTGTGTGCATGAAATTTATTTGATCGTTACCTAAACCCTAACCTATGTACAGATTTTGTCTACAAAGAAATGTTTATTCCAATTAATATACTCACTCTGTTTTGGCAAAGCGGACTCTTTCCAGCTCCAAAGTCAGCTCTATGTTGTTCTTTTCTGACTGCTCTAGTTTCCTCTGTAGTTCTGTACTTCTTTTCACGCTTTCTTCAAGATGTTTCTCAGCCTCTCTAATAGAACAAAAAGATATTTTTTAGAGAGGAGGCAGCTTGACATAGTCAAAGTCACACAAGTTTATGAACAAACTTAGTATATTAGCTCAAGCTTGTCTGTTCCAAAAACTTTGTGGTTTTCTGTTCATTTAGAAGTGAGAAGGTGATGTAGATTTCAAGTTTTATGTGACTAACTTACAACTATGGCCATTTATCTATTTAGACCTAACTGGTCATCATTAAACCACGATGGACGAACTATATATAGACCTAACTGTACATTGAACCTCCAAAGTGAAGAGGGACCCAAAGTTGAGACATCTAAATCATCAATACTATTTCATAAAAGAGAATAAAAATTCACTATTTAACTCTTTAAGAATTACTTTTTATCTATTCTTTACTCCTTCTGCATTGTCATTATTTTGTAGGAGGGTTCAGACAACTACACCTATATCTGAGTTGAACAATGCTGTGGTTTCCAGATCAGGCAGCTCTTCTATTGGAGATGTTTATACATGGTGGTAAAACTATAAATAGAAAACTTTTTGGTGTATCCAGTGTCTAAAAAAAAAAAAGGTGTTGATCAAATGTTTTTTAAACAGTACATGATCATTTTGTGGGCACTTTTTAGCACTACAATATCACCTTTTCCAAGCTCTTCCATTTTTAAGACCAAAGTTTAAACAAAAAAATGTGCAACTAACCAGCGGTAATAAACTAAATTTGATATGAAGATCAACAATCACACATTGCAATATGGTTAAATATATAGCTCAATTCTTTGTATTTATTAGTTGGTAACATTGAATTTCAATTTAGCCTCCTTGACACTGTTCAAGGTCAAAATCTTCAACAGTAATGTTTAAGGGTCACTATCTGGTTCAGACCTCTCTATAAAGTAAGCAGCTTAGGAGGACATGGTTAGCATTGTCTAGTCTAGCTCCACAAGGAGCTTGTTTATACTTAATGTGGTCATAAATTTTAATAAGAGATCATTGTAATATCATACTTAAAAAAAAAAAGTATTTACCTTAGAGCTTTATCTTGTGCTTTAGTTTCAGCAACTAGTTCTTCTATTTTATCCTCCAAATCTGGAATCTGTTTAGCTAATACAGCAGCTTGTTCAAGTGAGGCACCCTGGAAAAAATTGTTGTTTTTTTTTTTCAGTTTATATATTTTTTGGAAAATTATATGCACACAAAAATAGGTTTAAAGAAAATGAATGCAGAAGTTCTAGTGATATTTAGTGACCTGATGACCAATTTAAACATCAACATCATATTACAGTGGATCCCTGGACACATTGGTGTCATGGGAAATGAAAGGGCAGATAAGTTCTCAAAGGCAGGATCATCTATGGAACAACCAGATAGACCTGTCAACTACCTCACCCTAAGGTCAATGCTAATCAACAACTTCAAAGAGGAGTGGCTTAACCAATGGGCAACAGGAAACACAGGCAGAGCCATGTACAAAGAAATGAACATGCCTAACAAACTGGACAGTATTAACTTCCTCCCCCGCAAAGAGCAATGTACAATCTTCCAACTAAGAACAGGACATACACCACATTTAAATTATCATCTCAATAAAATAAATCCCACACAACTCCCACTTTGTAGACACTGCTCCAACCCTTATGAAACTGTAAACCATATCCTTTTTGAATGCCCCCTCCTAATCCACCTTAGGCAGACCCTACTACCACTACAGCCCAACATAACCAACACCCTTTATGGCAGTGCTGAGCAACTGAAAAAAAACAGCACAGTATTTTTCCTTGGCACAGTCTGCAAAAGAGCTGACAGCTCAGAAGAAGAAGAAGAAGAAGAAGTGACCTGTTTCTGTTCACTCCTTTCCCTTTTCAGTAACTTCAATTTTTCTTCACATTCTTTATTATGGTTATAGACTAACATAGTGGTAATCATGTAAATAAGGAATAAAATTTAAAAAAAGAAAAAGATGTATACCTCTAGTTTTAATTTATGTAGCTCTCCTATCAAGCGCTCCACTTCCATTAAAAGTCTTTGATTCTGTGACAATAGCTTTCTCTCATATTTATTGGACACATCATTTGGCTTGGAAGAGGTTGAAGAAAGAGAACTATTCTCAGATTCATTATTTTTATTGGTATCGGAAGGTGAATAATTCTGCTGAATATATTGGAAATTCAAACTTAAGCTTAGTTTATACTTCAAACTTTAATTTGATCTTTGCATACTTTTAAGTCAATCAATAATATTAACATTAAAAAATAGTTGGTGTGTCCTCCTTTTGGTCATCCACTGAGTATGTAGGAGTCTGGTAACCCTATTTAAATTATAATTTCATCTGTATTAGGTGCTTTCTTGACAGAGATGAAGTCTTGGATACCCATTTCTCAAATCTTCATAAAAAGACCCATTCTCCAAACTGTCTTGTAAGTTCAATGTAAAATACATTCTATACAACCTGGTGGTGTATGCTTGGGTGACCAGTCATTTTATCTATGATCACTTCATCTCAGGTCATTTCATCTTTGGTCACTTCATCTCTAGTCATTTCATCTATGATCACTTCATCTCTGGTCATTTCATCTTTGGTCACTTCATCTCTGGTCATTTTATCTTTGCTCACTTCATCCCTGGTCATTTCATCTATGATCACTTCATCTCTGGTTATTTTATCTTTGCTCACTTCATCCCTGGTCATTTCATCTTTGGTCACTTCATCGCCAATTAATTATTTTTTTTTACTTATTATGTATTTGGTTATGTATATGAATTAAAGCACTTATTTCATCTAATATATAAATATGTTTATTATGAATTTTTATTTTAATATTCTTTGACATGTTATTATAGTGTACTTAGATATATTGCTTCTTTTTGATGTAGGGTAGCAATATTATCCTATCCCACATATTGCATGATTTAATGACCAAAAGCCAAGGTGTGGTGAAAGTAGTAAAAATCTGAGAGATAAAGAATGATTAGAATAATTGTAATCATGCCAATGATAACATATCCTGACGGACAACTTCACTTATCTTTATTTGTTAACTCTTTCTTGAATATGGGTGTGTCATTTTTAACCTTTGAGATAACTTTTTATTCTTTCTAATTAAATGTTGTCTTCACCAATCTTCTGGAGCCAATTTATATTGCCTAGATATGTTTTGTTTTAATCCCTGTTTAACAATTAAGTTATAAATTGTGTTATAGGACTTTTATTGGTATCTGTATACATATTTCATATTTGTATCTACTTTAAGCATACTTATCAATGTATGGGGATAACTATGCTTTAGCATTACTCCCTTCAAGTAAAGGGAATAAATATCTAGACATACTCAGCAGTGTTGTGCAAACAAACAATTCCGTGGCCCACCCTCCAGTCTCTATTTACATGCCTTCATCCAACAATGTGGACATTCCCTAGATCATATGTAAGGATAGTCAGTTGCATAAGGCATCAGTCATACAGGCTAGCTCCAGCACTAAAGAATGTCCATGGAAGAAATATGAAACACTGGCCAATAGAATTACAAACATTGTGCAGCAATACAAATCAATGGATTGTCTTCTGTACTTAATATCAAGAGCCGATCTTATTGATTTACATTTACACACAAAAACAATATCTTCATTAGCTCTATATAAAGTCACATATAAAGTTAACAATTGGAAACAAAAAGCTTGTTTTATACATTCAACAACTCAACATTCTAGCATTGAAGAACAAACAAAAAGAACATGACCATAACCTGAATACTGGATACTAGCCCAAAGATAGCAGTTACATCTAGTTTTTTTGTTTCTTATTGTAAACCTTATTTTTTGTTTACAATGATTCAAATGATAATAATAGTTAGCTGGAGCGAAAATATTCTCAGCTGTTTAAATATTTTGTCTAAACACAAACACTTGATATTACCTGATTCCTGCCAGGTGTGCTGCTTTGTATTTTATGACTAGCAAAGCGTGAATAAGACTCAGGAATAGATCTCAAACTACCAGTTCCATCGTGCACCACATCACATCCATATGATGGCGTAGGTTGCTCATTCACTGATGAAACTAGTTCAGACCTTAAATACACATTGACATACTCAATACTTACATATTTATAAAAACTCACAACAAGTTATCTAAGTTATCATATTTTCTCTTACAAGCATCATATCATTAACCATCTAGTCTAGTGTGAAAGAGTGAATCCTTCAAGTTCACACAGCAAAGGAGTTATAAGTGAGTTTCTAATATAGGAAATATAAATATATATATGTATGCTACTATGTCTCTGACTTAAGAATACAGTCCAGTATTCAAACCTAGGACCTTCAAATCACTAACAGTTGGTCATTATGTCTATGACTGTAATGTCCAGGATTCAAAATTATATCCAATAAGTCACAAATCTATATTTAATAATGGATTCAAATCTCTGACTTTCTAAAGTCCTGTATTGAAATTAGGGACAATTTAATCACTGAATCATAATGTTAATTTGATGATGTTAATTTTTTTTTTTATTATAGCTTTTATATAGCTCTACTTTCATGCTTATAGCATGCTCAGAGCGCTTTGGTCCAATCTCATTTGTGGACCAGTGGGGGGAGGGGGTATCCAGGAGTTGGTTTCCCGTGCTGCCTTTGGGCGCTCAGTAAACACAACTCTGCCCGAGTCAGGTGTCGAGCCTCGAGTCCCCTTCTAGGTAGCCAAGCAAGCCAAGCTCAAGCCGCACTTAGCCTCTCTACCACGCTTCCTTAATTTTAATCATATGTTAACACTAGGACAATTGAGGAGCAAAAGATTTCAGTTTTTCATCAGCTTAAGATATTTCAATCATCTTTTTGTAAATTAAAGATAAAAAAAACAGGTGGCCAAATATTTTGAGAGATTACAATGACAGACACACATAAATTTCCTTGATTGAAAAGTATATAAAGTTATAAGTGCCATTTATAAGGATGCCCTCTGGCCAGCACAATAGCATTTACTTCCCTAGATGGTATGCCAGGTTCTTATACAGGGCATCCTGAAAATCCCATAGTTCAAAATCCCATTGTTTCCCAAGATTTGAATTTAAGACACCTAAGTTTGGAAGCCAAGAACTTTAATACTCAGCCACCATACCCCTTGAAATAGTAGGAAATGGGTATTTTCTTGCCAGCTTACATTATTTGTTTACAGCATTATTACAAAACAAGTTTAACTTTATGATGCTCTAGTATGTGGCTACTGCACTTGCAATATAACCATAACTATAACATCTTCAAAAATCTTAACTGACTTAACTCTGTTATTAAAGTAGATTTAGACATTATTAGATCTCCATCAAGAATCTCTAGAGATTTCTTTTTAATTTTTATTTTAATAGATTTAGAACATAATTTTTTTACATATCATCCTGCATTGATGTCTTATCAGAACTTATCTAATCTAGAGATCTAGACCATAAAATAAAAGACAAATATAGAATAGAATAGGGCCAGACAAGTAAATAATTATTATTAACTATTAAATAAAAATTGAGCCTAGAATTTAAATATAAAATTTAATTAAATCTATCCAGACTAGGTAACCGTAAGTCTATAAAACAACCAAAAACTTACGTTTCACTAAGCACTTCTTTTTCGAGATTTTTTAAATTGCGTAGTGTCTGTTCAGTTTCCCAGAGTTTACGTTTCATCTCAGCATATTCTGTGTTTCCATCCATCATCGCCATTGGCATTTCCTGAGGCTGAGTCTGAGATGTAGCTACTTTAATAGATCTAAAACAACTGTTTTCAGAAGGTCTAATCTTAGTTCTAGGACGAACAGATGGAATCATGAATTTTTCGATTGGCATTATCTTGAAAGCATAGATAAAAATCTAATATTGCATTAATCTTAAGCTAATGCATACCGGAGAACGAGAACTAGACTATTAGATCTACTACTGTAGTTTGACACTTGTGTATTTGTTTACACTACGGAGAATACAAAAAGAAACGATGCATTATACGCTTCCGGTTTACTCAGTAAGTAAGTGTGTCAAGAAACACGAAGTGTTATAAAGCGCGCATTACCTTTACAACAGGAATCAACTTGTTTTTAAACCTGTGTCCATTTATTAGTAAATTATCTCCAAGTGTTAAACAGCTGTTTATAATACATGGCTTTAATGGCGGTGCAGTTGAATTTTCAGAAAATATCTTCACACCAAAGCCGTCATCTTTGGTACCCTTTCGTTTTCCTTTATTTTGATTGGTTTAATAAAAGAAATAACGTCATTATTGGTGACAATGACATCATAAACTTTGGGTTTAGAGGTTACTTGGTAGCAAGTGTCTTTAAATCGAATGTTAAAAATAGTTTATTTATCTAGTTTTCATTAATCATGGTCTAATTATAAACAATAATATATTTAGAAGTGGCATATTGGAAGTCGATATTCTTAGAATTGCATCTATAGATCTATATATCTGTTTTGTTGTAGGTCTACTCGAGCGTCTAGGCGAGAGCTACGGTCGAGGCCAACTTTAGACTTCGACTTTTAGACCACTTGATTTCAAAGTTCTTTCCCTCTTCTTTTGTTCCCTATCTAAATTTAGAACTTTGTTCCATCAATTAAAAAAAAAAAAAAGAAATTGCAATACTGCATGAAATTGCCTTTTCAATAAATTGTCTATAGGCTACTAATTTTAAATCTTCGAAATCAGTCATAGTAGGCTACTTTAAAAAATGGATAGCGTTTTTTTTTGGCTAGGTTTAAATGTTAATTAGGCCTAAATTCATACATTTTGGGATATCTCTTCATTTGGTGTGATTGCTGTAAACTCCTCACCCCACCTCAATCGTTTTCCTACATTCTGAACTGTATTACACCTTCATCCTAGCTAAAGTTAAAGCTCAAATTAAGTCCAATAAAGAAGGGCGAGGCACTAGCCCATATTAAAATAGAAGGGGCATTCGTAGGTCTGATTGTCGTACGACCATCTTCGTATTAAAAACATCTTTTGTTTTTTTTCACGCAAAAGTCATTAATCGAGAGAAATTGGATTTTTCTGACACGATAGAGTCTCATGGAAACGCGAGGAGATTTATTGAGATATATTCTTACATCTGGACTGTAATGAGACATTATGAGATCCCCAAAAAATTAAAATAACCACAAACAAAAACCTTTATGATGGTTTCACTTGCCAAGTAACTTTGAAGTAAAAACCCACTGTGGCAAGCGGTCAGAGGAATTTCCAGTCACTACAGGAGTCAAATAGGGATGTGTTCTTTCCCTATTCCTTTTTCTAGTATTGGATAGGGTCTCAAAAGAAGCCTACTCTAATTCTGGGAAAGGAATCCAATGGACTCTCGCACAAAAGCTGGAAAATCTAGAATTCGCTGATGACATAGCCTTATTATCACACAGACTACAGGATATGCAAGAAAAGTTCACAGCTTTAGCGAAGTAGGAAAAAGAGTAGGCCTCAAAATAAACCACAAAAAAATTACTTAAAGTAAACAACAAACAAATTTGAGACACAGAATTGGATTCTCAGACCATTGACCAAGTAGAAAATGTTATATACCTTGGGAGTGTAGTGAGTAAATCATGTGAAACAGATGAAGACATTAAACGTCGTATAAATCTAGCGCGTCAGACATTTGCACAGGTAAAACCAACCTGGAAATCTCCTCACATCTCAAAAAGACTAAAATAAAAATCTTTTACTCAAATGTCAAGGCGGCCCTACTGTATGGTTCTGAAACATGGAGAACAACTGAAGCGACAATAAAAAAAAGTACAAACCTTCATCAACAGATGCCTGAGAAATATCCTTAAAATACCCTTGTTACGACAAAGTAGAAAACACCAAACTGTGGGAGATGAGTGGGCAGAAAAATATAGAGGTGCATATCTTGGAGAGGAAGTGGAGATGGATTGGTCACACCCTCAGAAAAGATACCTGCAACAGAGCTAGGCAGGCCTTAGGGTGGAACCCCCCTCCAAGGGAACAAGACGTAGAGGAAGACCAAAAAGAACATTGCGACGCAGTATACTTGTGGAAGACGAGAGGACCGGGAAGAGCTGGGAAACCATTAAAAAAAAGATGCAAGAGACCGTGGAGAGTGGTGTGTTTTTTGTTGAGGCCCTATGATTCATGAGGAACCCAAAGGAATGATGATGATGAGACTTTGAGTAAATGTGGGCGGATGATTTAGTTCTTTAGGTTGAAGAGATTCTGATGAAATCCACTCTAAGGCCTGCCTTAATGCCTAGCTCTGTTGTTGGTAATTGGTATCTTGTCTAATGGTGTGACCAATCCATTTCCACTTCCTCTCTAAGATCTGTACCTCTATATTTCATAAGAAACTCCGTAACAGTGCTTACGGATTTATTTCGCAGCTTGGTTATGACTAAGTAGATAGATGACGACGTAGATTGCTAGATAATGACATACATGCACATCCTGCAGGTTTGTGTTTTGTTGACTTCACCTATATCTCCAAACTTTCAACATGCACCAATAACAACGAGTTTCCGTATAGGATATATATGCTTTCATAATTATTTTGTCCTCATAACTCTGACACGGTACGCCTAGCGGGGACGAAACCTTCGCTTACAGTGTAGACCAGATGTGTTCAGCTTTTAACCCTGCTAAAGATGCAGCTTTGTCGATCTTTGTCAAGCCTTAAATTGATCTTCCCATTGGCGAAAGTATTAAATTTCTATTAGGCCTTCCTTTATTTAAATCGAGTTTTAAATGCACCGGCTCTGTCAGGAGCGAGATCCCTTAAAAGGGAAACAAGACAACTCTGGAATCCTCGATACACCATAATGAATCTCCACCCTGGGACGAAAGCCCTCTTCCTACCATAAGGGACCATATTGAAAACATAAAAAGAAAATCTGACTACAGACCCACAGAGCTCAAGGAAATAGTGGACTGTTTTCTTCAAACCAATTAAACTAGCCATCAGTGGAGCAGAGTTTACACTGATGGCTCATCCCATAAAGCCACCACAAATGGAGGAGCTAGAATACTCGTCGTATGGCCAGATGGAGAAAAACTAAAAAAAAGCCAATGCCACTGGAAAGCTTTCTGACAACTTCAGAGGAGAAATGGAAGCAAATCATTCAAGTTCCCCGCACAGTAAGATTGTTTTTCTAACCGATGCGAAAACAACCCTCCAAAGCTTGCAAAACTCTGATTTCTCTTATATTAAAAACCACAGAACAGCACTTACAAAGCTCAACAACAACAGCAAAAAACTGTTATTCAATGGGTAAGCTACCTGCTCATACACAACTAGAAGGAAATGAGAAGGCTGACACACTCGCCAAGAGTGGGAGAACTAACTCACAAATAAACTCTGCACTCTATCCAGAAGAAATGAAGAAATTAATTCTACATGAAAAGATTAAATGGACAATAAAAAGATTAATTAGGCTGCAACATTTGGTAAATATGTCTTACACCTGGAATCGTTAGTAGATGCTTTCAGTTACCGTTTTCGTGACTTCGTTACATACGAGCAAGAATTTTCGATGTTTGCATTTCATTTGATTTTAATGTGCAACTAGAGCTGATAGAACAGCAGTCAGATTCTAAGTTGAAATCAAAGTATAAAGAAAGAGCTGTGCCTACATTTGACAGTTATTTACCCTGAACGGAACGTTAAATTGCGGAAAGTTGCAGCCAGAATTTTATCTATGCTTGCAAACACCTCACCGTTCGAGATTATCTGATCAAAATTTGTCATCAGTGATATAAGTGTCAGTGGCAAACAAACTTCAACCTAACATTAATAAACTTATATCCCAGAAAAGATGTCGACTCCCACAGGATATTCTGTATGGCGATCTAATAGAAGGCAGAAGAGCAGCTGGTCGCCCACTTCAACGTTATACAGATGTATGCAAACGGGACATGAAGCTCTTTAAGATCAACACCAGCAACTGGGAAGAGGTGGCACTGGATAGATCCACACGGAGAGAGAGCATAAAGGAGGGGTCTTGGATTGCAGATGCCATACACAACAGAAACAAGGGTGAAAATGCAACGGCGCCTGGTGACTACATATGCCCATCCTGCGATCGCAGCTGTGTATCAAGGATCGGCATCTTTAGTCACACAAAAGCTTGCAAGGGGAGAGATAGAAGTACAGGAAAATGGAGTCCAAAAACTATTAGCCAGCATCAAGCCGAATAAAGCGTCGGGACCTGATGGTATTCCAGCTAGATTACTCAAGGAACTAAGCAAAGAACTAGCACCTGTGTTCAAAATACTTTTTCAGGCATCTCTTAACCAGGGCAGAGTACCAAGGGACTGGAAAGAAGCTAATGTCACACCTCTATTTAAAAAAGGAGAAAAATCTGACCCAGGAAACTACAGACCAGTATCACTTACCAGCATCACATGTAAAATCCTAGAACACATAATATGTAGCAACATCATAAACCACTTAGATAAACATAATGTCCTTACTCCATACCAACATGGCTTTAGGAAACATAGATCATGTGAAACACAGCTAATAGGACTAATTGATGACTTTTCAAAGGGTTTAGATAATAGTGAACAAATAGATGCTATTTTACTAGACTTTTCCAAAGCTTTTGACAAAGTTCACCACCATAGTTTGCTTAAAAAAATAAAATATTTTGGTATTGATGGTCCATTGCATCAGTGGATTAAAGATTTTCTGATAGAAAGAGAACAAACTGTAATAATAGATGGTTCTAAATCAACACCAATAACAGTAAACTCAGGTTTACCCCAAGGAACAGTCTTAGGCCCACTACTATTTCTAATTTACATAAACGATTTACCAAATTGCATTAGTTCAGGAACAAAAGTTAGATTATTTGCAGATGATTGCATAATATATAGGACAATAAAAACAACACAAGATACAGAAATTTTACAAAGAGAATTAGATGAATTACAGAAATGGGAGTCAAATTGGAGCATGTCTTTCCACCCAGAAAAATGTCAGTTATTAAGAGTAACAAAAAAACTAAAACAAATTAATTCCACTTATCTTATTCATGGTAAACCAGTAACACAGACTAAAAACGCAAAATACCTAGGTGTTATAATAAATGAAAAACTGTCATGGAATCCCCATATTGATGAAACTATAAAAAAAAAATCAAACAAAGCATTAGGGTTTATTAAAAGAAATTTCTATAAATCAAATAAGAACATAAAACTAAAATGCTATTTAACCTTGGTTAGGCCAATAATAGAATATGCATCCTCTGTTTGGGACCCCTCAACTCAAGAAAACATTAAGAAACTAGAACAGACACAAAATAGAGCAGTGAGATTCATAACAAACGAATATTCACATTTCTCTAGAGTAACACCTTTAGTAAAATCACTAAATTTAGAAAGCCTTCAGCATAGAAGACTTAAGAGTAAAGTAGCTATTATACACAAAACGCTGAACCATAATCTCCAAATACAAAAACAAAACTTAATAAAATACTCAGAAAGACACAAAGATAAAGGCACATTCCTCGTCCCATATGCTAGGACAAATCTGTACAAATGCTCTTTCTTCCCTAGTGCCATTAGAGCATGGAATGGTTTGCCTGAGCTAGCCAGGAAAACCAGTGACTTGGCAGAATTTAAGTCACTGGTAAATATGCATGACTGAATGCATGACGCGTAGGACGTAATCATCTTCTTTTTTGAAGTAACGTCTGTATTATATAAGATAAGAAGATAAGGGGAAAATATCGTTTCTCGAGACGTAAAATGCCACAGAGTAGGCCTAATTTTTAATTGCCAAATTCTTATAGTAGGCTACTACAAATTTAGCTAACTAAGGGATAGGTATAGGCCTACCATTAATTTTTGTATTCTATTGTATTATTTCTAGTTTACATAAAACTAGTAGGCTGTTTTGCAACTGATTTTTTTTTTTTTTTTTTTGCAGCGGACCTCGGGTCATAGTAATTTTTTATGCGGCCCATACACCAAAATGAGGCGTGGTGGCTGAGCGGTAAAGCGCTTGAACCGTGGGTCCTGGGTTCGAATCCTGGTGAAGGCTGGGATTTTTTTTTTCGATATCCTTTTATGCGCCTCTGAGCCTACCCAGCTCTAATGGGTACCTGACATAAGTTGGTGAAAAAGTAAAGGCTGTTGGTCGTTGTGCTGACCACATGACACCCTCGACGTTAACTGTAGGCCACAGAATCAGATGACCTTTACATCATCTGCCCAATAGACCACAAGGTCTGAAAGGGGAACTTACACCTAAATGAGTTTGACATGCCTGCCTTAGCGCCTAAAGGCTGGTAATAATTGGAAATTATGATGCATAGGGATTCATTTCAAGGATCGCGAGCCCATGGCCAATAAGGCCCATAAGGAAAAAACGAACTTATCTTATGATGCTGATATCGTTTGATATTCTGAAAACGATCATTTTTTTTCAAATTGAATGTTATGAATGTCCCTATGTGAAAAATAAAATCTAAACAAAATAATAAAATGTAGTTAAAATAAAATAAAATGTAGTTAAAAAAAATATTATTTCGTTGCCGTCGAAACCCAAACAATCCACATTTTAAGTCGAGTACCTATGAACTTCCTTTTCCTGTTATACCCCGAGACCGATGCTATCGTGAAAATTAGAAGTTTCATAAACTTCTATAACTAATTTACCAAAAACATGGTAAGTAAATATTTTGATTTTTAATAAATCATTAAAAAATGCATATTATAATCACCCTTATTTAGATACCGATGATTTGAATTTAAACTAGATTGTAAGTGATAGAACCAATTGCACTATATGTCATCTAGATCTATTTGTCCCTACGATACTTTGGTTGTATAGATCTAATTAAATGTAACTTGTTTCGAAGTCAAGTCTCAGGTGGTATATCTATCTAAAAATAGTTTAATATAGCATTCGTCACAAGAAGAATTATTAATTTTTTATTCCCATTCAGTTAATGATGATTTATAATTATCATTGTCAGAATTAATCATGTTAAATTAGTTAAAAAATTGTCAACATGAATTGATGAATGATGAAATCATGAATATATTGTGAGTTTTACCGTTTATCTAAAAAAAACACTGAAAAAATTCAAATGCTTTGCTGAAAAAAAAATTGCACTACAGTGTTCACAGATTATGCCAAATTAGGCAGTCAGTGAGCAGGCTGGATAAGGGGGGGGGTCGCGCAGTTTTTTTTATTTATTTGGGTCATTTAAACTTTAAACCAAGGTGAAGGTGGACTACAGAGAGTTAGTATACGTAAAACTGTGTCTAATCAAGTCATGGCCTTGTGTGGCTGTGGCATCTGTTATAAACAGAAGGAAGCAGTAACACTGTCCCCCCCCCCCCCCCTGGAGTAGGCCGTTCAGTCCGCCTGAAAAATCGTCCGTATTTTTTTTGTCCCATTTCGCGGCGTAACGAGGTTTTGGTATCCCATTTTCTATTTAAAAGCCTCGTAAGTACAAGTCGTATATAGGCATGTGATACATCCTTGTACGCAGAAATGGAAGACCTATCAATATCTGTTTGAAATTTGAAGATATCTTTAGCGAGTACAAAACTGTTGCAGGGTGAAATTTTGTTTTTGTAATAACTTCGTATTCTGTGGACTTGGAAAAAAATTTCAAACATCGTTTTAAAGCTCATCAATTGCCGATTCTATGTGTGTGATTAGTTTTTTTTTATGTATTGAGGATTACAGCGGCTTTTGATAGAAAGAAATTGTTTATTTTGGTCCAATCAAATCACTCGCCTTCACTCGCGCAGCCCTCTTTTTTTCCCCCTTCGCGTCGTTCGCGGCGTCAATAATAGGTCACGTGACCGGGCGCAGCCAATCCTCTTGTGCTTACCGGCTGTATAGATCTAATTGGGTCAAATGAATTTTTTTTTATTATTTTGTTTATCAATGGATTTAGCTGTAAAAACAAACAAATTTAGTTGATTTTGTATTTATTTAATTATACATTTTATTTTAGGCCATTTTTAATGTCATGATCATAACTCCAATAAGTCGTATCATGTACATTAGAATTAGATCTAGTCCTAGACATCGGCCCCGTCAGATCGGGGGGGGGGAGTGGCATTTATGAATGCCACATGATTCATGATGGCGAACATATTTTCTCACTTAAAATATTATTTTAAAATGTTAAATAACTTAAATAACATATAAAAATCACAGGAATATTAATTTTAATGTATCTTAAAATGTTGATATTTATTTAAAAGCTAAATAATATTTAGAAAGGTTTAAAAAAAAAATTCAAAGTGACAATGTAAGACAAGACAACCCAAAGTGGGACAAAAAAATTCTTAAAATACAAAGGTTTAGAAGGGGTCAAAATAATTAACTAAAAATTTATAACTTTTGAACTAGACATCCGATCTTAAATTCTTTTTGTAGAATTTATATCACAAAATTATATCTATCTAGCTATAGTGGTTTGATTGCATATAAGCTAATAACTATTTTCTCACTGAATCCCCTACCTGTAGCTGTAAAAAGTAACACTGGCCTATCTGACTTTGGTTAATCAATCATGTAAAAAGAAATTGATATAAAAAAATTGTTTGTTAGAACACAGAGTGTTCACAAAGTTACAAGACATGTGAAGGTGTTCGTTAATGTCAAAGCTGGACCTCATTAACCTGACCATATTGACATCATATTTTATTGTAACGACGTATCTAATTTTATTGACAAATGGATGACGAGTTTATTATAGATGTTTGCAGTTTTTCCCTAGGACTAACCATTACGGAGCTTTAAAAATTCAAACGGAAAAATTGCAGCTAAGGGTTTAACATGACTATACTAGGTTACTAAAGTAAGCTCTTATATTTGGGACATCAAATTCTCCTTTCATTTTTTTGTTTGTAATTTGTGTTTTTGTTGTTTTTTTTTTTTTGAGCAAAAATTCTTATGTTTCGGGACTGCGCATGTCTAATTTTGTATATGTTCCTGTATTTTTGTTCCGTTTTTCCAAAGCAGATAGCAGTTTTTTAGATTCTCAGTAACCATGTAACATGTATGTCAAGCTATTGTTTTAACCTCCCCTGGCTATTCACACCCATTTAAGGGATGAGTTTATAAAAATATTGTGAGCCTACTTGATTGTAAGCTTCCAAACATCTTTAGAAAGACATTCCAATTACATACTGTTAGCTGTTATAAAGAAAATTTAAAAAGGTGTCCCTACACATAATAATGAATTGAAGCCAGATGCCATGCCCACTGCAGGTGATCACCCCAGGTGAGCTGGCGGTGAGGAGAGGTATACACTAAGCGTGTAGTGTCACAACCTATCAAACAGTCAGTGGATGAAGGGGGAGAGATTCATTATAAGAATTATAAGCATCAATGGGAGGAAGGATGTGTAACAAAACGAACATCCAAATTATGAAAACAAGAAAATGGTCCTTGGATGTGTATTAAAAGAGAGAATACATGTTGCCTAGTTGAAAGTATCATGTTTATTAAATTATAACAATTATTTTCAAATGATTACACTGTTAGAAAGCAAGTTTTTATTTGGTAAACATTGTGTAAAGCAGTTGTCATTGAAAAAAAGTTGCATACATCTTAAAGACTAACTGGAAAATCCTGAAGTCCTCATTGGTATTTCTTTGTAGAAACAGAACACATGCTAATTGTTTTGATAAATAAAACATTGTTCATCACATTTTTTTAAGGGATTTGTGAAAGTTATCAAGAATAAAGCCTACTTCAAGAGGTTTCAAGTTAAATTCAAGAGGAGGAGAGGTTAGATCCTTTATGTATATTTCTCTGTAGACCAATATTTTTTTTTTTTTTTTCAGAATTGTCTTTCTGATATTTCTAATACCAGTATAAAAAGTTTCTTTTGGCTTTAAATTGTATTCTTTTTTTTTTTTTTGTATAGAGGGTGTTACTGACTACTATGCCAGAAAACGCCTCATCTTCCAGGATAAAAATAAATACAACACTCCCAAGTATCGTATGGTTGTTCGTTTTACTAACAAGGACATCATATGCCAGGTATAGAACTTGTTTTATTTAAGACTAATTCTAAAAAAAAACAGTTGTTCACTTGTGCTATTCTCAGAAATTGTCATGTTATAAATACACCTCTCAATTTTTTTGAAATATCAGTTTCATGTATGAAAGGGACTAACCTGTTTTTTTTTTTAATCGGTTTTAAAAGCCAGATTCAATTGCTTAAATGTAATATAATTTTAATTTTTTTTTTTTTCAGATAGCTTATGCCCGTATCGAAGGTGATGTTATTGTGTGTGCCGCATATGCACATGAGTTACCTAGATATGGTGTGAAGGTCGGGTTGACAAATTATGCTGCAGCATACTGCACAGGATTACTTCTAGCTAGAAGAGTAATATATATTTTTTTTTTATGTTCTACTACTTGTTAATAATTCCAGCAATATGTGTATTTTGTTTTACTTAGACTTTGGTGGATTTTTTGTTGTTGTTGTTGTTTTTTTAATGTTTTATATCATCACATTGTCTTAGCAATATTTTTAGTACTGATTATCAGTGTCCATTTAAATTTTTTTTTTCAGCTGTTGAAAAAATTCAAGTTGGATGAAACCTATGTTGGACAAGTTGAAGCCAATGGTGAAGAGTACAATGTTGAGAGTATTGAAGGTTCACCTGGTGCCTTCCGTGCTTACCTTGATGTAGGTCTTGTGCGCACCACAACAGGTGCAAGGGTTTTTGGAGCCCTGAAAGGTGCAGCTGACGGTGGCATTGATATCCCTCATAGGTAAATTATTTTTAAATGTATATTGTTATCTTGTGACACATTTTTATCCGCTTTTCATGTAATATTAATAATTGTTATTTATTATTATTCAGCACTCGAAGATTCCCTGGCTATGACAAAGAAAGTAAAAACTACAATGCTCAGGTTCATAGAGATCACATCTTTGGTAAACATGTTTCAAATTATATGGCCTATCTCCAAGAGAATGATGAAGAGGCATACAAGAGACAGTTTTCACAGTTTATCAAGAATGGAGTTACAGGGACACAGGTAAAGCAGATAATTATTTTTTTCCTTTTTATTTTATTTTATTTTTTTAAATTACGAAAATCTAATAGTTAATATTGCTGTTACTGAAATTCAGTGTAATTGAAGTGTGGCTTGAATTTATGTAACCTAACATGTTCAGACATGCCTACCGTCCCACATTATGCGGAACCGTCCCACAAAATCATCAATAAAGCTTATGTTCCGCACTCGCGAATTTTTGTTCTGCCAAGTCGAATTCGGAAGAAAAAAAATCTTTTTTTTTTTTTTAATTATTTACTAATGGTGCGAACTGAAAATACTGAATGCAAAATATATATAGGTTTGTGTTTATTGTTTAAATTTCAGCTACTCCCGAGCCCGGTGTGTCTTGTCTAAATTGGCTAAATTCTAGATCTATGTAGTATGAGTACATACATCTAGATCTGGTAGTCTAGATACTAGATCCATTCTTAGAATCTAGTAAGCGCTAAAAGCCAAACGCTCCATTCAAATACCTTTCCTGACAATGGATCCAGATCTAGTAGATTTAGATCTAAAATCTAACTTAGTTGTTTTAGTTTTATTTATTTACTTATTATTGGTTTCTAAGAAAAGGATTTTTAAAAAAAATGTCATTAAGATCTAGATTAGATCTATTACTATTATATCTATTACTAAAATACTTAGTCTAAATTACTTTATAGATTCAGATATAGGACTAGATCTAGAAATATACTTAGATTTTAGATATAATAGTAATAGGTCAAATAGTAGAGTTAAAAGATGATAGATCTATATTTCTAATTTCTAGAGATGTAATAAATTCACTATTTAGTTCTCTATAAGTCTGTAGATCTAGAGATAAATATTAAGATCTTATAGGACTTGTGAGACAAAATTTAGAGTGACTTGAGGAGAGTTCTAGAAAAGGCTAGATAATCAGCCCATTCAAATGGATCTAGAATAATCTAGCATAGTTACTAGATTTAATTTGGTCTAGTTCTAGTAGTAACAAAAACAATATAGATAGCAACATTGGAATACATTTTGAAAAGAATTCATCATATAAAGTTAAAACTTGATTGAATTAAAGTTTTTATTTTCAATTATACTATTTACACCTAAGTATAAGAAGCAAACCAGCATCCTTATTTAAGTAGTAATTTAAGTTTTATTTATTTGCATGCAATACGCAGACCTGCCTACCCTTTCGCAAAATGCGTATTCGTTACGCAAAAATGACCTGGAGCACACAAATACGAATTTAACCCATCGCGTTACGCATTTCGTACCTTTTTTTTTCCTCTCTAAACTAGCTTACGAGCGATCACGGAGGTCACGCTAAGTGGCAACTTTGACCTAGATTCTCTAGTTCTACTACATTCTTACTTGGTCTACGTTTGTCCTATTCAGGCTATTGTAGCGATCCACGGGACCGGTAACGCTCACTAGATCGAGATCTACTCACTTAGAATTAAATTCTAGATCTGATCTAGCTTATTGATCTTATTTTAGATTTAGGTTAAAGATAAAGAAGTGCAATGACTAGGTCAAGATCTCTATTACTATTTCTAAATTCTATAGGCATAGGCCTTCTATTAGAAATTAATATAAATTAATGTAGTATTAGGACTATTAGTTAGATCTACATATATCTAACAGTTAAATAGATCAAGTCTGTAGAGGGACAAAAGCTCCACAATTATTAGATCTAGTCACTCTAGATCTAGACTATATTTATTTAGACTAGAAATTTTAGTTTCTAAATTTACCAGTTAGTCACTTAGTGTAGTGACAGTTTAACATATCATTATCTATCAATCTATACATAGGTCTATATTAGTGGGCGTATATATATATAAAATTTTAATATCATTTCGGCTTATACGGCTTAAAAAAAAAGTCGTTCGCGTGTGTGTTACACATTGAGGTCCCAAAATACACATTTTTGACCCTCAGGAATACACATTGGACTTTTTTAGGTACGCAGGTATGAATACGGCTACCAAACATAAGTTTACACGCTTGTGTTCCACATTGGGGCCCTAAGTTCCACATTTTCAATGTGATTAAATTATTAAATTAATATTTGTAGAAAAGCTGTAATTAATAATTTATTTATGTTCTTTCAGGTTGAGGAGATGTACAAAAAAGCCCATGCTGCCATTCGAGCTGATCCAGAAGCTAAACCTGCAGCTAAGAAGGACGTGACAAAGAAGAGGTAAAATACTTTTATTTGTTTTTATTATTTCATTTGATATTTTGAAGCATAAAATTAAGTTCCATATTTTCCCAGTGAAATATTGTTCTAAAATTTAGTTAGTTGTGTTCATGTTTGTCCTTTCAAAGGACACTTGTAATTGATCCAATCTATTGCTCAGAGTGGTTATAGGAGTCAAAAAAGAAATTCTGATTATCTACCTATATTAATGGATGTTTTTTTTTTTTTTTTTTTTTAAATTTCATAATGCTATATTAATATGAGTTAATCCCAATTACAATTTATGAAATTTTTCTTTAGGTGGAACC
>JADKLZ010000166.1:17763875-17785763 GCA_021533235.1 Biomphalaria straminea | reverse complement strand
CTTTCTACATTTATTTTGTTCTCTAAATAAAAACAAATATCAATAAGGTTTATTAACTGTAATTGTTTATTTCACCCCTTTTGAATATAGGGAAACGATAATAGATATAGATTTATCTTTTTAATGCTATTACGATTTAGTTGTTCATTGTTTTTATTTTTACATTGTTACTAAAGTACCATTACTTGTTCTCTCTAAGAAAAGAAAAAGACTCTAGAATTCCTCTAGATCTATCTTATTAATGCAATTAGGAAGTGGAAATGATGTGTATGGCATATAAGAATTAAGTAGATGTAAGGGAAAATTTTAAAAAATTGGAATTTGTGACCTATTTCTATTAATGCTTTCTAATTAGACTGCAGCCTTTTAGGGAAACACCAATCATTAAATACAAAGGCTGGATAGAAAGTTTGCAGTTTTTCATAAGTAGCGATCCTCAAGTTGCGGATCTGTCAAAAAAAAACATTCTTAGTAGTTGTGAGCATCTGGGAGGTAAAAGTAAAAGGAGCTGGTGAACGAAATTTCATGCGGATCTGTTCAGCCCTTAGATCTCTTGATCAATGAGTCAGTGGTATCATACAAATATATAGTTAATACTAGTTCTAGATTTGTATCAATGTATGATTAATTCTTGAGTAGATATATTATATAAATATAGGCTAGTATATATTAATACTAGCTAAATTTTACCCGGCTTTGCTCTGGTTTTTCTTTCTACAAATAGCATGCATTTAGTATCTTTGAATAATCAATAATGACGTGAACAAAAAAGATGATAATTTTAAAAATAAATCAATTCATCCACTGCTGTATGTGAGAAAGAAGAGCTAAGTCGTCTGCAAAGTGTAGGTCATCTAACTGTTTCCAAAGTGTCAACTGTATACCATTCTGCTTCTGGTCAGTTACTGTCTTCATGATCCAATCTATGTCTAGTAGAAATAAGAAGGAAAAGAGTAAACAGCCTTGTCTCACTCATGTTTGGACTTCAAATGCCTCTGTCAGTTGTCTGCCATGCACTACTATGCAAGTTATCCCTTCATATGACTTCTTGATGATGTTATTAATTTTTTCAGGCACTCCATTGTGTCTCAAAAGTCTCCAGAGGGTCCATCTGTCCACACTGTCTAATGCCTTCTCATAGTCTATAAAACTGACGTAGATAGGGGAGTTCCATTCCATGGACTGTTCCAAAATTATACGTAGTGTTGCTATCTGATCTGTACATGATCTCTCTTTTCGAAAGCCGGCTTGTTGGTCACGGAGATGTGGGTCTACAGCATCTTTCATTTTGTTTAACAGAATGCAATTAAACACTTTCCCTGGAATGGACAGTAGTGTTATCCCTCGATAGTTAGAGCAGGAACTAAGATCGCCTTTCTTTGGGAGTTTGATGAGGTAGCCCTCCTTCCAATCTGGTGGCACTTCTTTTTCCCATATTTTTAGAAATATAAGAGATCCAGCCTCCAAATGAGAAGAAAGTAGTTTATTAGATCTAGGTCAATCTAGGTCATCAATGAAATGAAAGCTTTTAGATCTAATTTTAAAATAGTTATTGTTAATTAAAAGTATAGTCATGTATATAAGAGAGTATGCTATATTGAACTCTCATTGATTTAAATAAAAAAAAAAAACGCAAAATAGAGCTTAATTATTCAAAGGTCAATATCTGTTTTTATTTTTGTGTAGCTATGTAAGTTCATGACCCCTTGACGCGTCGCCTTGGTGACAAAAAAAAAAAAAACGCGTTAATATAACATTGTTAATTTAATTTTATTTAGATCTAGATCTTGATTCTTAAAAGAAAATTGAATGCCTTCGTAATCTATAACTAAAAACTCTAAACTTGTCTTGACCTCGATCTAAATCAGTATGTAGGTCAACAACATTCACTTGGATGCAAGAGAAGAAATGTTGTTAACACGTATGTAAATTAATGTTTAGCAATTTTGTCAAGAGGTATCACTACGCGGCGAGAGTGATGGTTCGCGACTTACGGAAAAGTATTTACATTTAGAACGAACGATTTTATGTAAAAAATGTTTTGTAAACTAAAATTTGAAGGTTAATTAAATTTAATAATGAAATAAATAGACACTAATATGTATATTCATGTGTAAAAGTAAAAAAAATATGTTTTATTGATTGATAGTTAATTTAGATCTAGACATTTTTATCTCTGCGCATGCGTGTGACCCTTCAGTCTTGCATCATCCTATAGACATGGCATTGTGACCTAGTTTTTGTTAGATACAATAGTCTAATAGACTTAGTCAACTTTATTTTTTTTAAGGGTCTTACGTTTGTTTTAGGGCTACAATACATACACTACGGCCTAAGTTGGTACCCAAGGAACATTTCTGCCAAGTTTAATCAACATTGGTCAAGCGGTTTTGATTTCCATTCGGCTCATACATACATACATACATACATACGCCTTTCTTTTCCCTTTATAAAGTAGATGATATAAATTATTATAAATATAATATTAAAATTATAATAAATAAGTTAAACTTAAAGTCTCAAAATCTAATTATACAGTTCAAGATCTAGTAAATGCTAGATTTTATTATATACTACAATAAATAATAATTATTATAATTAAAATTAAACTATACCCAGTAGATTCTATAGTTATAATTATAGGCCTAATTAGATAAATTAATAAATCAAAAGATAAAAACAATAAATGATTATTTATACCCCCAGCCAATTCATCTATGTCACTGATATCTTCAGGTTCATTTTCTAGCAAAGTTGATGCTAATAATGCAATAATGCTTTCATCTGTAATAGCTACATCTGAAGACTGATTTAAATCTAATGCATTCATTGAAACATCATTGACATGTTCTTCTTTTTCATCACTATTTGCCATTTTTTATTATTTCAAGCAGGCTATTATCATGTGATATTAGATATATAGGCTATGCTCCCTTTTGTTTACTGCGGAAATCGTGCCAGATTAATTCGTAATGTTGCATGTATTTCGATATTTAGAGATCTAGATCTATGTCTAATGGTAATTTTAAGACCATTACATAGGTTGTAAATTTTAGATCTATTTAAATTATTAAAAACTTAAGAATTTGACTTGGTTGCAAAATATTCGCTTCTGTGAAACTTTATATGTAGAAATCATCAGTGTCTATAGATCTAGATTTACTGCAAAAGATTTTAATCGTAGGCCTAACCAAAATTTTTGCTGATAATACACTATAGTACCGTACTTAACTTCTCGATTATCGTTTCGAGAGTATCGATATGTATTTAAAAGAAAGAAGATACCGGTATTGGATCTGGTGGTCAAAATATTAAATGGGGAAGGGGCGTTTTTTTTTTTTTTTTTTTTTTTTTAACATTGCTTTTCTGAGTACCATATTAAATAAGCCTTCGTATTTTGTTTTCAAAATTGTGCTAAAAAATATTTTCGAGAGACGGAAAAACCCTTCTGGCTAAGTTAACTGTCCTTTTGGTCGCCTTTAAGTGAGAGTGAGGCGTAATAAATCTCTGCCTTAATTAATCAGCGTCTAGCAAGCAGTGATCCTCTCAACCCTTCTGTTAAGAACTGAGGTGTTTACACACAAGGTACTTGCGCTTTATCATTGGCATACGATGATTGTATGTGAGACGACTGACGACACCACAGAAAGTGTTTTGGTGAATGCTGGTGTATACAGCGTAAAAATGCTGTTTACTGGCGGACGACTATATGCTAAAGGTGTTACATATAGGCGCGTCCCCCACTTGCAGGAAATGTTTTAAAGACAAGGTGGAGGCGCCAGCTTGACTTAATTTGCAAAGAGAAGAACATCCGGCAGTAAGTGGCTTCCAAAAAAGACAGCAGTACATCTAAAGGCACGGGGTACATATGGCTGCCAGGTCTTGCGGTTTACGCGCTGGATTATCGTTTGGATTTATCGATGGTCCAGGACTCAAATCCTGCCCGCTCCCATCCCCCGTTGTCCTGCGGGAGGTTTGGGCTAGGAAGTAAACTATCTTCAACTCTGAAGGAACATCCGAAACATGTAAAACAATTTACACGAGACCAATGGAAAAACACAAAACCCTCACCGAACATCTAGGTCTACTTAGGTGAGTGAAACACTGCTCTAGTTTCTGATTCGAAAACAAGCCTTACGCCTATTTGTTTTATTAGTCTGTGAACGATTTGTTGGGAACCAACAAGGACTAGTCGTTGAACCATTTGATGTGGAACTATCCTCATTACCCGTACTCTATACAACACATTTAACAGTCTACTCGTCACATATAGTAATGGGGAAAAGTTACAGGAGTGGAACATCATATTGGTTAAGGTTCAGGGATATGTTTAAAATGTGAATATTTTTGTCCTAAATGAATTGCCTTATAACAGGCTGAGTTGTTCCTACAACTTGGAACTCCCAGTTTTTGAGGCTTCGAGTCTTCACCTTTTTCTATTGTCAGTTAAAATAATTTCGCATTAACAGTCCATGTGCTGGATTCGGTTGTAAGAGGCTATTTGCGGCGCATGACATTTAGAAGTATTTTATAGCTATTGCTTAAAGGCGAGTTGGGTATAGTAAAGTGGTTGGTCGTTGTGCTTGCCAAACGACACCCTCGTTTACTGTGTGCCTTAGAAACAGATTACCCATAGATCGCATGGTCTGAAAAAGGGGATTGAGAGCTTATAGACCTACCATTGATACCCCCGGCTATGACAACCTTTGAAACCAAATTCTGCACAAGATAGGAGCTAGTTGATAGTCACTGTAGCCTACTAGTTAAAAAATTTATTGCATTGTTCAGAGAATCTACATATAGATGTATCATATTTTTTAGAAGTGGTTGAAACTAGGTGTTAACTCTTTTTTTTTTTTAGTAGTTTGCAAAATAAACAAAAAAATAAAAGAGAAAGAGTGAACACTTGTGGCTATGGGACTGAGAGGCCTGTAAAACTGAACAAAAGAATATACTTATTCTATTGATATTGTTCTTTTAGAAACAGTACTTTGTCGGTTATCCCTGTATGCTGTCCCCACTATCTTGGCCACATTGTCGTTTACAGGAAATGAGTGGTTTGTAAAATATTTTACATGTTTCGGATGTGCCTTCAGATTTGAAGATAATTATATAGGTCGACATGAGATGGCAGCTGGTTCGACTTGGGACCATCAAGACCACCAAACGACCATCCATATCATATACCAGACAACCAGCTAGCCATTATGATACCATGATATCAACACAAACATTGAACATACATCGAATATGGTATCAGCAGAAACCAACATTCCAACATTCCATGTTATCAGCCCAAACATCGACCCAACAAATCACCACAAACATCGACCCAACATCCCACGCTTTCACCACAAACATCGACCCAACATCCCACGCTTTCAGCACAAACATCGAACCAACATCCCATTCGATATCAACACAAACATCGACACAACATTCAAAATGCTATTAACACTAACATCGACTCAACATCCAATATAGGCATATGATATCAACAAAAACAACGATTCAGCATTCCATATGATATCAACACAAACATCGACTCAACATTCAAAATGCTATTAACACTAACATCTACTCAACATCCCATATGGGCATATGATATCAACAAAAACATATCACATTGAATCAGTAATTTCAAGCTGAAATTGCACACCTAGTAGTATGACTGTTTCCAACTAGCATCACATAGTTTAAGACATTGAAGTGGAACACCCAACACTAGAGAAAGAGAGGGCGACGCAAACTAGAGGCGACACTTTAAAGTTTGGCTACCCCTGGAACAAGACGGAAAGGATGACCCTGGACAGGGGACAATGAAGATCTTATGTAGGAGGGCCATACTCCAAAAATGAGTGACGAGCTGTAAGTAGGCCTGATTAAGTAAGTTTATCTAAGTTGATTTAATGTCGCGTTAACAACTCGAATGTCGTTGGCCATTTGTTTCTTGTATATTTTTTTTCAATCACAAAATATGAATGTTTAGTTTACTATATTATTTGATTGAACATAAGTAGGGGCTAAAAAAACAAAAGCACGTAGCTCTACGTTTTCATTGTTCATTCACGCAAACAAAAGTGCGGAATTTCTCACTGAGGCTAGATTAGATTTCTCATTTGTCTACTGTGTGTTGATCAGCGATCAACGGCATTATTGGATATTGAGAAGCTTAGATGAGTACCGGTTACGGGTTCCTTAAAAACAGTCTCAATTTTCAGACACCTTTTTGTGACACAAATGGAAATAAAAGTCATAAGCTTGTTTATGCTGTGCGCTTGAATCAGAAAATATGAATCTGATATTGAGAAATTGGTAAACTAAAGGAAAATTTAAAAAAAAAAAAAGATAATTTTACGTAAGGAAAATCTCGATCTAGATCTAGATCTGTACCTGTAGTACTGGTCTAGTTATCGGATATCGTCACTTTTCAATTTGAAATAGTACCAACGGCAATATCTTATATCGATACTAAAACACGCGATTCCTAACCATGTTACCAACGCCGGATGTTAATAGAACTTGTCGAACTTCCTGTCTTTTCAACCGGTTTTTCAGAAGAAAGGATTGTTTGAGGTAAACCAGTCGTTGACTAAAAATTTTGGATTAGTTACCATTAAGTTAAATATTCTTGATCCATTATGGCTAAATGTTCTTAAACATAGTATATTTTAACTTGTTATAATTAATAGTGGTACGTTGATGATCGTTACAATTAGATGATATCAGATTTTGGTAGACCTTATCCAGTTCTACATCTATGATCTACTAGACAAATAAGTCAATGTGCATTATAATAATTTTAACGGTTGAAATACTAACATGGATGTGCATGGATATAGATTACTGTAGATCTAGCTGATCTAGCTCTAAGTAAAAGACTGAGTATTATAAGTTTATTTCACCACCTCCATTTATTTTTAATCAGATATCTGTAAAACAAATATGGCTGAAGATAGTGTTATTCTCGATTATGATGATGAAGAGAATGAACCGACTGTTGATGCAGCTGGTGGAGATGGACCAGTTAAAAAAGATGTAAAAGGAACATATGTGTCGATTCACAGTTCAGGTTTCAGAGATTTTCTTCTCAAGCCAGAGCTTCTTAGAGCTATCGTGGATTGTGGATTTGAACATCCATCAGAAGGTACATTTTAGATTATCTTTATTTATTATATTAATTTGCTTGGCAAACTTTGCTATTACAACTACTTTATCATCTATATTAGGATAATAAAATTTATCTACCCTGTGATGAAAACTTGGAATTACCATTTGAAACAAAACTGAAAAAAAAAATAGCGGCAATACTTTTGAGGGTAAATTTAAGTCTTAAAGTAGGCTTTTTTTTCAATTTTATTATATCTACATGAGCTTAAAAATTTTTTACTTTTCTTTCTCAGTTCAACATGAATGCATCCCTCAGGCCATATTATCTATGGATGTTTTGTGTCAGGCCAAGTCTGGCATGGGTAAAACAGCTGTCTTTGTTTTGGCAACTCTTCAACAACTAGAGCCTGTTGATGGACAAGTAAGCTTTTTTTTTTTAAAATTTAGATCTATATATCTAGATACTATATAGCTTGGCAACATGATGATAGCTATATTTAGGCTAGAGTTCTGAAAGTTTTTGATTGCATATAAATATTCTGATTGCCTCGGTCAATATTAATTTATTTTTTAAACATGTTTTATAAATATGCTAGCAGATACAATCTTGTTAGATTTTTTTAACTTTTTATTTTTAGGTTTCTGTATTGGTGCTTGCACACACAAGAGAACTTGCTTTTCAAATTAGCAAAGAGTATGAAAGATTCAGCAAATATAACAACAATGTCAAAATTGCTGTGTTTTTTGGAGGGATGAACATTAAAAAGGATGAAGAGGTTTTAAAGAAAAATTGCCCTCACATTGTTGTTGGTACACCTGGACGAATTCTGGCACTCGCCCGCTCCAAGGTTCTTTCATTAAAAAATATCAAGCATTTCATTCTTGATGAGTGTGACAAAATGTTGGCAGAATTAGGTAAGCACCAGCAGCCTTGCTTTTCTAGTTAAGTTATTTACTTAGAATATCTGCTAGTTTTAGTAGTCACCACATAAACAGTGTAGAATGAAACAATCTAGCCTTTAAATAAACACCAATTTATTACAGAAAATAAGGGCACAGGTAGATGTCACTATTTGCTTCATGCAAATCTATCCTCTGTTAATTGCTCTTACCTTTTTCCATTCAAACTTTTGCTGCGGTCATATCACTAAGGAAAAACCCAATTTTAAATCCAACCTAGTCGTCTTACTGTTAAGTCATTTCATTTTTACTGGCATAATTAAAATTTTTAAGACAACTAAAACTTTATGCTATTTATTTTTCAGATATGCGCAGAGATGTTCAAGAAATTTTTCGCATGACTCCACATGAGAAGCAAGTGATGATGTTCAGTGCCACTTTAAGCAAGGAAATACGCCCAGTTTGCAAGAAGTTCATGCAAGATGTAATTTTCTCCAATCAACATCAACTTACCTGTCACTTTGTCCTTGCTTGACATGTTTATGGAGGCTGTGGAAAATCCTTAAGTGGCTATTATCTTGAATATTGTACATTCAAGTCTAATCTCCAGTGTCGTAAATGATTAATTACACTCCAGCTGTGCAAACAAAAAACAAACACCAAAACGCTTCAATATCTAAAAATGCCTACACTCATAGGCGACCTTCTTTTAGTAATGTCCTATGAGAACAATTCTTCATTGATTGCAAAATAGGGACTGCCGTTTTTTATTACAAATTGGCAGGATGAGATTCAGAGACTGCCTGCGCTGAACGCAGGTGGCAAGCTGGGTCTTGTAATCATGTAATACACCTTACAACCACACTCAGCTTAGGCTACACTTAACACACCTGCTGGTCACAGTATTGTCTTCAAGATAGTGAGCGCTCATTACCTTGTATCCATAACAAGAACGGGAAGACGAGCTCTTTGAAGTGATGAACTGGATGACTTTTGGCTTATGCACGTCTCTGTTGGTGTTCGTACCGACTTTTTGAGCTGGCCGTCGTCAGTCATTGGGATATCAGCTTCCATAAATGGTTGAGAGTTGTTTTGTCTTAGTTAATATTGACATTTTAAGTGATATATTTTTAGAGTAAGGCATTTTTTTTTTTTTCAATTTGTATTGGTCAATCTTAAGTATTTGTAATTTTATCATTTGGTGTAAATATTAAACAAGTAACTTTATTACTATGCTGCAAATTACCCTATGATGAAAATTTGGAATTACCATTTGAAAAAAAAATGTAAAGAATCTTCGCGGCAATAATTTTCTGAGGGCTTTGCAATTATAGTAAAGTATTTTTGTCTGACAATACTTGTTTGATTTCAGCCTATGGAAGTGTATGTGGATGATGATTCTAAACTTACCTTACATGGCTTACAACAGCATTATGCCAAATTGAAGGATAATGAAAAGAATAGGAAACTTTTTGAACTCTTAGATGTCTTGGAGTTCAATCAGGTATAATTTAAGTTTCAAAGAAATATGTCATTTCCCACAACACATAATGTAATTGCTATTTGAAAAGTTATGTTTTTATGGTTTTTCTTATTTTATTACTCAGGTCATCATATTTGTGAAGAGCATCCAGCGTTGTATGGCTTTGGCACAGCTATTACAGGAACAGAACTTTCCAGCTATTGCTATTCACAGAGCAATGACTCAAGAAGAGAGGTATGGTATAAAAAGTTAACAATTGCATTAAATGCTTAATATACTTGTATCATTGATTTGTGTGTATTGTTTGTGTAGTTATCCCTATGATGAAACTTTGGAATTACCATTTGAAAAATGTATGAAAAATTCCTAGCGGCAATATATTTCTGAGAATTGTAATCATTTTAAAATTTAATCGACTTGGTTTATCCTAAATTTTAAAACATACAACTATTTATACACACAGGTTGTCTCGTTACCAATCATTTAAAGATTTCCAAAAGCGTATATTAGTGGCCACAGATCTGTTTGGCAGAGGAATGGATATTGAAAGAGTTAACATAGTGTTCAACTATGACATGCCTGAAAACTCAGACACTTACTTACACAGGGTATGTATTTCATTAATTACAAGAATAAGAATGTAGTTTACACATTATGTCAAATATATTCTTATAACACTCTTTAGTTACTTTAAAAAAAAATTTCAATAAACTGACAGACCTCTACCCTATGATGAAAACCTGGAATTACCATTTGAGTACCTGTGAAAATAATATTTGCGGCTATTATTATCTGAGGGTTGGAAGTTAAACTTTTTTATATAAGTATACTTCTTTTTAAGGGCTGCATGTGTCTATAGTTTTGATTTGTTTACAGGTGGCAAGAGCAGGACGTTTTGGAACCAAAGGCCTGGCAATTACATTTGTGTCAGATGAAAATGATGCAAAAATCTTGAATGAGGTTCAGGAAAGATTTGAAGTGAATATAACAGAATTACCTGATGAAATTGATATTTCCTCTTACAGTAAGTGTATGCCGTACTTAGAGCATTTTATGAAATATAACAGTTATAATTTAAATGCCATGGATTATTTGTGTAAGAGATTAAGATAAGATTTGCTGCACCCTGTATCTCTAGACTAAAGATGTTTTTTTATTCTAGTCGAAAGGTGTGCTAAAGTAAATGGTTTCTTGAAATTGAAGAGAGCAAAATGTTGCTTTCATTTTTCTTTTAACTGACATTTTGATATTTAGATAATTTTTATTGATCAAATCTAATGGAAATTCACTTTGATTACAATTGACAACCTCAGCATAACTACTGTACTAATAGATTACATTTTGTCAATGCTATTCTAATTGTGCTGTCTGTCAGTTATTTTAAGACATTTTTTTATTGCAGTTGAAGGTCGTTAATTATCCTGAATGATGACAGACTGACCAGTTTTTGATTTTTTTTAACTTGTAAATATTTGTCATGTTAATTATGTGTCATATTTTAATCATCTTAATTCACTCATTATTAATGTACAATACCAATAAAATATTTAAAAACATTGTTATTGTTGTTGGATCAAATGTTAAATTATGTTAAAATAAAATTCTAGTTTAAATTAAAAAAAAAAAGGGAAACAGTTTTGGGACCTAACTTCATACTTGCTTGCCATCTGTTAATGTCTGCATACTCAACTGATCTCAGTATAGAAAAATTTTGCGAAGATCAATATTAAAACATAAACAAATAAACAACTCAACGCCCTACACTTCTAGCAAAAGAAAAGCTCACTTTGCCAATTTTTGTCTCTGACCCTGTTAGTGGAAGGGACTAAGAAGACAGGAAATGGGAGAGATGGTCAATATGTGTAGGTGGGCCATTAATGAAGTTATAGTAATAAAAAAAAGCACTTAATATTCTGCCTCTGTTTCTTGTAATTAGATGGAATGTACTGTACCGGTACTGAACTCTTCGTGATTTTAAAGAGCAGTATCAGATATTTCGGCTAAATCAAGACGGCAGCGTTTCAGAGTACTGGTATTTAAGAATAACTGTAGATTCACCTAAATATTGACTTGTATCTTACAAGACCAAAGCCTATTGTAGAAAAGTATGCCAGTACCAAAACTGTTAAAGGCAGTGGAAACAAAATTGGCTCTGAAGTGGCCAGGCAGGTAAAAGATTTCAATATTTTCAGAAAGAATAGAATGAAATTCTATCAAAGACATGACAGAAGAATTGTGTGTGGTGCCTTTATTGTTCAGCAAACCAATGGATAGGTGCAAGTGAGGTAGAAATTCCAAGCCTCAAGAAAAAATTTCCAACAGATGATAATATGAAACTAGTTTTTGTCAATTTATTTTTCACTTCTTATATGCATACCCGGTACTAGATTTTTTTTCTCTTTAAAAATAATGGTGTATATATTTTTTTTTGTAAATGTAGTAGTTAGTATGACAGAACTAGTAAATAGTTGAAAAATGGTGTATTTAAAAAAAAAACACTGCTTACATAGTTGATTTAAAAAATGTTTTTTTTTCCTTTCAGAAAAAAAAACAACCGTTGCATCAGAATTTTGAATAGTTAAAATATCATGATGTTGGATTTTCAATAGCTTTTTTAGTTTAGGAGATCTAAACAGGACGGACTGACAGACAGGCCACACAAAACTAATAGGGTCTATTCCCCTTTCAGTGGCTGCTAAAAAAAAATGTACACAGCATCACTTTTAAAATGTACGACTGTATTGAACCATCATTTTGTTTTTGTATTTTTTCCGGTCTTAATTAATGGCACAGGCGCTGGTTCAAGATTGAGTTCTTGTCTGAATTCAGTAATATCTTGTTCCCAGTGCTTCTCAAAGTAGACATTCATTAAAAACTTAGAGTTGTAAGCAGATCGAATAGCCCATGGCAGATAGATGTCAAAGTATTTCTTTCTGTGCCTGAAAGAACACAAATCAATGAGTCACTATTGAAAGTAATATTTCTGTATTTCTCAGTACCTTATGACTGAATACCATATTATTCCTTTAGAACATGTAGATTTAAATATGATGAATGAAATAGAAATTCCTGTTAATCTTGTCAATAGTTGTAGAGCTTTTCAAATAGCCTACATTTAGATACTAGTAGGAGATTTAAAAAACATAAAAAATTATCTTGTAATTATTTACTATACTGGTATCTGGAACTAGTACTGGTATAACATATTAATGATAATTAGCATACAATTGCATTTAAAATTAGTTTCTTTAAATCTATTCAAATGTGTATCTCTTACTTTGGGCCAAGTCTAATGGGACCAAACAATGCAGCAGTTATACACATAGGCAGCCTTGTTTGGATAGCCTCAAACCACTTGACAGCCACTTCTCCCAGCATATTTGGTGGCATGCCGAGTAATGTGTGGACTAGGTCATGGCACTGACGATAGCGCAACATGACGTACATCAGCTCAGCATCATCTATGAAATTTACAGGTCTCCTGGCATCGGGAGAAAAGCCCTAAAAATAGAAATATATGTCGAATATTTTCAGGAGATGCTTACAAACAAAATATGTTAATTATACCCTAACTGAGCTAAAATCAAGTACCGGTATAGACAATGTTAAAGGCTAGTTGCTATTATCACTGAAAAAGTTCTAGTGTTCAAGTACCGTACGCTAATTGTCAAAATTGCTTTCTTGAAGTTATTAGAGAAACAATAGGACATAAATGTAAACTATAAATATGTACATCAACAAAACTAACTATAGTATTCCTGTTTTAAAATAAAAACTATTTTAAAAAAATTGCCCCAATGTGTAATTAAATTTGCACAATGTGTATAATCTACTACCACGAAAGCCACTCATTCTCTTATTTACTAAAGTGTAAAAGTAAAGTGTCCCCTTCAGACCTTCCGATCTATGAGGCAGATGATGTTAAGGTCATCTGTTTCTTTGGCCAACGGTTAACGAGCAGGGTGTAATGTGGCCAGCACAACGACAAACCGCTTTTACTTTCCCCAACCTTAGTCAGGTACCCATTATAGTTGGGTGGACTCGGGGGCGCCCTAAAAATTGAGCGTCTGAAAATCAGTCTTCACTGGGATTTGAACCCAGGATCTCAGGTTCGGAAGCCAAGCGCTTAACCATTTGACCACCGCGCTCCCTTTACTTTTTTAAAAATCTACTACCATGAAAGCCACTCATTCTCTTATTTACTGGCTACCAGTATTCTTTCCACATCCAGAAAAAAACACACTTATTTTAGACATGTTCTTTTTTCCTTGGAATAACCAAGTACCGGTACGGTACACAATATTTGATGTAATTCATAACTTTCCACAATGCCCATGACTTTGTGGCATTAGGTGCCCCTGGTATTTTCAAAATTAAAATCTGAAACCTGGATGCTGACAAAAAACACAGAAAATCTGATAAATACTTGGGAAAGAAAAATCTTCAGAAAAATTTATGGCGACATACATGAGGAAACCAGATGGAGGATTTGCACCATCCAAGAAACATACCAACAATACGAAGACCCCTCCATGGTGATGGAAATAAGAGTAACATTATGTTGGGCAGGTCACCTCGAGAAAATGCCAGAGAAAAGAGGAGCTAAGATTGTTCACTAGCAAAAAGGTAGGCGCCCCAAAGGCAAACTATGAGTACGGCGGCTTGATGTTTTATTCTTAAATGATCTCATTTCATTGGCTGTTACAAAGCAAAAGAATTTTTGTTGAAAGGTTTACTGGAACAGACAGGGCAAATAGTAGAAAAAGAATACTTTTAAAAGACTATACAGAGAACTGCCTGATCTGGAAACCACTGCACAATTCATCTCAGATATAAGATTACTGATGTGAACCCTCTGACATGTAAAATGAAAATGAAGAAGAAAAGATTGTCTTTTTTTTTTTAGCAAGCTGCTTTCAATGATATTGCAATGTATCATATTTTTGTGCCAGTACTTTTACTTGTATATATATACTAAAAAAAGATGTAGATTCTAGATTAGTACTGTAATTACTATAAGCTAAAAAAGAAAAATGGTGGCTGAGTGGTTAAGAACTTGGCTTCTAAACCTGGGGTCCTGGGTTTGAATCTCTGTGAAGAATGGGATTTTGTATTTCATGATTATTGGGGCGCCCCTGAATCCACCAAGCTCTAATGGGTACCTGACTTTAGTTGGGGAAGGAAAGGTGGTTTGTTGTTGTGCTGTTGACTAAAGAGAACAGATGACCTTAACGTCATCTGCCCTATAGATCGCAAGGTCTGAAAAAACAACTTTGTTGTCAGTCATAGAAGTTAAAAACAAAAGACAGTTGTATAATCAATAGTGGCTGGTAATTGTTCTTTCCAAAATTATTGGTGTGTTTGAACATATTTAGATTAGTCTGTATTTGTAGCAATGCTTTATGTTTAACTGTTAAAGTGCCTAACATGTGCACCTATATTATATTTATTATCAATGATAAATTAAATGACAAAGAGAAATACTAATGATCTGGACCAGGGTCAGTAATTGTAAATACAAAAAAAAAATAATAGAATGATACAAAAATACAGATTAGAGTGACAAGAAAGGAGATTCTTCTTGAACTAGTCAAATTAAAACCCCTCTTAATTTCATCTTAGCAGTAATTCCACTAGAACATAAGCAGAAGTGGACTTCACAGAACATTGTTGAAGTCTACTAGCATTGGAGAACAAAAATTTGTAAAAAAGATGATGTGGAGTTAAAAAGAACATTAGCAATCAACATACATTGGATACTAACAACTGGTACATAAATCACAAGAAGGTGATGATGAAGAGGCTTATGATAAAGAAAGAGAAAATTACATTTGTCTTTAAAAATGTCCAATATTCTTTTCCAAAAGTTCCATCTGGTAGACTTCCCAGCTTCTCAAGGTTGATAGTGGCAGTATTTATGACAGGCTTTTCTCTGTAATTATACATTATAACTTGCTATTTGGTGTAAACTATTTCATTATAAGCATATCTAGAAAAATTCTAAAGCAGAGAGTCCAATTCCACAGGTGGCAAGTTGAATGAATGTAAGAAAATGTTAAATAAATTGAGTTGTTCAGTAGTTTTCAAAACTTCTAGGTATCATGCAGAAGTCAGATTCATACAGAAAAGGTTTTGAAAATTGCAGTCCTGATATGGACAATATATGTTAACGGGATGAAGATATGTATTATGCTAAGCACTCATTAATATTCAATCATTTATCTTTATTATCCATAAGGAAATAAGTTTTACAAAAAAAATACATAATTAGAGCAAACATTTTGTATGATAGCACAAATAATATACATTCATACCCTAGCTTCTCTTCCTATTACTTGTAAAATTTACAAAATTAAGTGAGTTACAATTTGTTCAACGCTTTAATTGCCAAAGGAACAAAAGAGTTAGTTATTGTGTCTATTTGATTTTGTGATAGATGTCTTATATCTTCTTTGTGATGTTCAAGTCATAAAGAAGTGGGGGATTTTTTATGCTTAAAATTTGAATTGCTTTCTTAGCAATGTTTTTCTCAAATAGGTGTCCAAGTGCAGTTTTTGTTGCCTAAGATCTTACTAGCAGCATTTAGAATTGTATAAAGTTTTTTTTTAATTTTTTATGTTCAGATTGCCAAACAAGGCAGTGAGGTTGAAACTTATAAAACATTTCAGATGTGAGCATGGTAATAACACTAATGGAGGACATTTTTCTTAGTGGCCAAGGTCATGGAAGGAGGGTAATTGTATTGGATGAGTTCAATGGAGGACTTCATTTCAGAAGCACATGAACTTGACACACTAACTAGACCATACAATTTTGATGGTCATATTCAATTGGTATCTCATAATTCATTATATGTTCTACAGTGGCTCAGGTCATATCTGACTGAATGGGTTCTGCCCCTAATACTTGTTTTATGTTTAGGCGTACCATATCCACTAATAAAGTCAACATTTCAAACCTCTTCTATAGTAACACCTCAATCCTGCATGTGACAACCAATATTAGTGGAACTGTGGCAAGTCTGAAAATCTGGATGGTCAAGTATAAGACTAAAATAAAAACATTCAGATTGGCAGCTGAAACATTATTGTGTAAAGTCAAGTGTCATTAATCATTGAAAATTTCCAGGTTCCCTTTGTGTAAAGTTCAATGCCTAGGAGTTGTCTTGGATTCAACTTATTTTTTTATGTATAAATTGGTCAGCTCTGCAGATCCAACCATATTTAACCATAGAGTCACCAATGACACTTTTAATGGTATTAACTCTCCAGCCTAAAACACAGCAATGCTTTGCTATCTGGTTTATCTGATGACAAGGTTAATATAAAGATAAATCTAAACAAGCTGAGAAAAGATATAGTGCCTGCTTTACTGCCTACAAACACTAGCTTGTTGTGAATACAAAATAATACATTATTAGTAATGAAATGCCTTTACATTGGGAAATTATTATTTCATTCTGAATCTGTTTAATTATGAAATGAAATTTACAAATATAAGATTAAAAACCACTTTTGTAACAGAGCATTATTGGTTGAGAACAAGTTACTTGAACTAAGTCACACTACAGTCTCAATAGGGCTGCACTTCAAAGGGAAAGCCTACTCTTCAAAAGAGTCTTCAAAACAGAATTTGAAGTTTTTTTGCTATGAATGAAAACAAAAAGCACTTTCCTATCTGATGCTGGGCAACAAGACAAAAAACTTTCATTATAAAAATTTATGAAAACAGTGGATTTTACAGCTCTTGTATTTTTACAACAGTAGAGGTATAAATGGTGTGTACATTTTACCTTAAGCTCATTAGTTTTTGCAACAACTCAATACCTTTAGTTTGCAAGTGATGTAACTATTTTAGAAGTAGTCTGGGCATGTCAAGATTTGAATTAGTGTAAAGCCAAACACACACACACACACACAAAGACTTATAAGTGAGGCAAAGTATTTGATGAGGCTGAGAAGAAAGGAAATAGATGGCAGGTATAAAGATTGATTAGATATTGTGGATAAAGGCATAGTTTTACATCTACCTTTTTTTTTTCTATGAGAAAAACAAAGAACAGATGAAGACTGTTGGATTTTGGGTATATATTTTAACACATTAAAATACATTGCAAGAAATGCACTCTTATAGTTAACAGTCATTCCTGTTGTCTATGTTTCATTTATAGCTGTATACATTGAAATAGAGTTTAGACACTTCAAAGTAAACACTACATGACCTTACTCTAAAATTTGTCTGCCTACTGAATCTGACATCATTTTTGAATGTATGTATTTCAGAGCTGGAGGTCCTGTAGTTTCTCCAAGTGCACAGAGCATGTCTGTAAGAAATTCACATTTAATATAAAAACAAAAAAAAAGCACAGTTAATATTTATAAAAGTTAAGTTTTTAAAATAAGAATAGAAAAATTAATATTAAAAGGAGGATCAGAAATCCTCTATTTCTAAATTATCTATATACCAATGCTGAGTATTTATTAAGTTATTAAATTGTAAACAATAAGAGCAGTTACTTTTTAAAATAAATAATTTGAACAAATAATACACTATGACCCATGAGTGTATGTGTTAAAAGCACAAAGATACTTGCAGTAATCCATATTTACTTTTTATTATCATCTTGAATACCATTACTTATTACAATGGATCTTGTGTTTCAAAGCTAGGTCACATATTCAATAATTTATAATTGAAATGACATCTATGAAACAGTCCTGTAAAACTACTTGTGCTTACCATCTCTAGCAGGGTTCAATAAGCAAGCTATACCAGAACCTGCAGCTAACAGAGACTTCTGAAATAATGATGTTGAAATATGACCAGGGTAGAACATATCATATTGCTGATGGCTTGTATAATTGCTGGGAACTTCATTGTTAATATCATTGGAGATGACAGAACCTTAAGTCACAATAAAGTATAGATATTTTAACCAATTCAAAGTTGTTGTTTTTTTAATTAAAAGAGAAAATGTTCATATATATTTATTTCTCTTAAATATAATGATTTTTTTTTTTTTACAATATCTGTATATTTATTGTATTTAATTTTTAAGCTTTATTGTAATTGAATTGAATATAAGTACATTCAAAATTATTTATAGAAAAGGTTTTGATAGCAACTAATTAATAGTAATAAAGCTAAAGCTTTTGAGAGCATATTGCCAGCTTTAATGGGCATCAGAGCCAACATTTTGGGTGGAACTGGGGAAGAAATGTAAAATGTAAAGTCAGTTGTTCTTTAATGCTAGACCCAACTCTATTTAGCAATCAAACAAAGAAACATGGACATTTCCTAATATACTATACAAGGATGTATAGACTATATCTTTGATCATGTTTATTTAATAACCCAGTGTTTTGCTGGATGACAGTAGAAAACTTCAAAAGCATTGACAGTTTACAGTAAAAACTATATGAAGCAATGCCCTTACATGGTATTTTACAGGGAAGATAACGCCTGCATTTCTCTAGCTATAAATATCCATTTATTAATCCTAGTTTAAAGAATAACCAAAAATATTGTTATAAGCTAATTTTCCACTTACTGATTCTGAGAGTCCGAATTGAGTTCAAATGAGTGCTGTTTAATGTTCCTTTCATTTTTTGCAAGTTAACAAATACTTGAGTAAAAACACAGTTTCTAGACATTTTCAGGTAGTTGTGAACACCTCAGTATCGAATGATCAATTTAATATTGTTTCCACCTGGAATAAATATAGAAAACTCTCTAACTAGACTTGATGGTATAGTCTTTCAAAAAAACAATACTACTAAACAGTTGGACCAAACAGCAAGTTATGTGTGGTAACTTTGAGTGGCTGTAACAAATCAAGAAAAATAAGTTCCATGGTAATAACCCTAAATAATATTGAGATCGTGTTGGCCTCAATAACAATTTAATGATTGAAGTTTTAGAAAACATTTTTGAAATCAGCATACAATCTAATGATATTTAAAAACTGCTATGCAAATTAGGCAGTGAGGATTTTAAAAGAAAATTTTTTTTCTCCAAATTTTCAATGTTGGAGTAACTTTAAGAATGGTCAAGTAAAAAAAAAAGGTTCAAATCAAAGTATTAACATTAAACACCCAAAAAAATTGTCAGATATAAAAGCAGACTAGGACTATCATAGGACATCTCCTGCAAATGATTTCTGAAGGATAACAAAATAGGACCATGAGATTTATAACAAATAAATATTCAAATTTGATTAGATTAACATCATTAGTAGCAATGAAGAATTATAAATCATAATTGATTCATCCATTTGTAAAGAAAATTTGGAACTTTAAGTTTCCTTATAAGTTTTTTTTATCTCATCACTGGCCATGTCATCAATCCATCTTTGAATCAAACTGTCACATATTGATAATACCCTGGTACTTTAAGGAGATTGGTGGGATCTTGTTGCATAACTGAAATTGACTACTCATAAAACAGGAATTATCAATTTTAACAACATCATGTCTTTTATTTTTTTGTACAATAAGATCTGCAATATTGTAAGAGACCACTAAATCATCTTCTGCTTTGCTGTTGTTTTTTTTAATACTGTTGGAGAAGTCAAGAGTTTTTTTGTTTTTTTTTTTACTAATGAAGAGTCTTAAAACACTCTTTGGATTTGTCTATTTTGTTAGGCAGCTTGCTATTTGTTCCTGACGTTATTTCTTAGCCTCATTTGAAAATGTTTTTATCCAAAATAGATACATAGGCAAATCTTATCTTGTGGTGTTTCAATAAAATCCATGGAAAGGTAAGTAACTGCATACTGGAAAGTTTTTCCCTTGGCTGATGATGTCAATGTTTTTGTTTTTTAATAAACGTTAAATTACTCTATTTGAATGTTTAGCTTTAATATTTTAAAAAATTACAAATTAATATATTAACAAGCTTATTATCTTGTCTTTGCAATTTATGTAACCAAGTTAAAACAGATCAGTGGCAAATTTAACTGTAATGGTAGAAGAGTCATATATGCGATTGTCACAAGTCTCTCCTATTTAGTTGTGGATGATGATGTCATTAGCTTTCCTTTGATGAGCTAAACAAAGTTGCTGGCTGATAGGAGAGTAGTCTTGTGCTGCCGGGTACTATTACTTGAATAATATATAATTTGAACAAAGACGATCTAGGATTCAAATAGAGTAATGCTTCGTTGAATTAATAACACAGGAACTTTATTTAATACTTAACATAAGTACAGCTATGTACAGAATATATTTCAATAAAACAGAATGCAGAACAAGGGCTTCTTTCTTAAAATGTATAACTATTAAAAAACACATCTTCTCTCTAGAATGATTTCACATCGACTCCCTTGGCGCACTCTTTTTGCCCGCTATTTTAAAATGTCTTTATATTCAAACTAACCAATAGATTTGAATCATGATGTCTGATGACAAGCTATAAATAGGTACCGGGTAAATCCGAGGTACAGTTAAAAACCCAGATTTATATTTGCGCACATGTTCTTATTAAATATGAAATATACAGACAAACCTAGAATGGCATATGTGACAGCGATAATATGCTCAAGGTATCTAATGATCTACATTGGAAATGCAACAAGGATCTTATAATACACTACTCCAAGAACACCTTAGAGACATTTGAAATTTTGCAACTAAGCCTATATTCATTTCAATAACACACATCAAACATTTCAATAGCATTTCAATAAACTGAACATCATAGGAACCATTGATCTCCTCATCACTGCTATACAACAATGCAATGACAAAAACACCGGTCTGCAAAATAAACTTATTTACATGTCAGGCACTGTCCAACCACACAGAATTAACAACCATAACCCTTTTTATTTAAAATGAGATGGGGACTAACACTCCACCTTTTTCCCATTCATCTTTTGTGTTGTTTGTCTTTTGTTGTGTAGCTGATGAAGGCCTTGTGACCCAATTTAAATGTCTTATTTTTACTTCATCCGGTAGGGTTACATAAATGCATATGATGATATATATATATGCAGCAGTAAATCTTTGTTACCTTGTCTTTGCATCAATTTAAATTTGAATAAAATTGCATGCGTGTAAGAATTAAAAACAAAAATAGACTTACTACACTTTAAGTTAAAAAAAAAAAATACATCTGGAGCTCTGCAGCCTATAGCAGCCTAATTAAAAGCAATCTCTTAACAATGTTTTTTTTCTTAAATTAGAAAAATACTAATTAAAATGTGTCTTCATTACTTCATCGTCTTCTTCAGTAGCGATAACTTTGGAAATATTGCATTGGTAATAATAATAGAATTAATACTTAATAGAAGTTAGAAGTAACACTTAAGTTTTAACTCACTAACAGTTAGAAGTCACTAAAAGTGACTAACACTAGTTACCTAGTAGTAGTAGTAAAGTAAAAGTGGTAATACT
>JADKLZ010000166.1:17745438-17758872 GCA_021533235.1 Biomphalaria straminea | reverse complement strand
AAATAAACTCCATGAAATCCTAAATGCTGCTGGTAAAGTCATTGGCAAAAAAAAACAACATTTGGTCAGCTGTTTGAGACTTACATCCATAAAAAAGCTAAAAGGATTCTAGAAATAAAAAATCATCCTTTGGGTCAAGATTTTGTGATTTTACCATCACAAAAAAGATAAGATACAGATAGCAAAGACAAACAGACATAAACACTCAAATCATTAAAGCAATCTGATATAAACTGTTCACATGTAAATTATGTCAGGTGTGAGTGTACATTTTGTTATTATTATACAATGTCTAACTACTTTCCCATTAGGGTCAGCCTTAGGTAATTGGAGGCTCTAGAGGTAATGAATTTGGTGTCCCCAAATGAAATAGAAAAAATTTTTAAAAAGCGAAAAATCTAAAACTATTCAATGTATTAAATACCTAGTGTTTTTCAACAATACCATTGAGGACAGTTTCACTATTTCTTCTCTAAAAAAAGTTATTTTAGAGTCCTGTGCGAGGCCCCCACCAATCGGAGGCCCAAGGAGGCTGCCTATGTCTAAGGCTGGCCCTGACCCCAACTAATGTCAGGTACCATACCTATTTGAGTTGGGTGGTCTCAGGGGCATCCTAAAAATTATAAAGTTTAAAATCACAGTCTACACTAAGATTTGAACCTGATACCCCTCAATAAGAAAGCCAAGTGCTCTACCACTCAGTCAGCCACCCCACCCTTTCACAGTAAATCACCCCCCCCCCCCAAAGTTCATTAAGCTACTCAGGTAAAAAGAATATCAGTTTTTGATATTTCAAGCTTGATGAACATAATTGTGAGACAATAAGATAATGACAATAGCCCATTTCATCTTTGAAAGATCAAAACTTATTTTCTAATATAATTTGCAGTTGATTTATTTTTTCCCAGAAATATTGAAGAAATCCTGGCAGCCAAAGGAGAAAAGGTTAAGACAGTTTCAGACTTTGATATACCACCAGATTTGATGGAGCTCATTACAAAGCAAGACTAAATACTGCAGTAAATAAAGCACTGCGACAACAACCTATTTACTCCCCAACAAATGTTTAGACCCCCTTAAGAGGCACACACAAAGATGCTTTTATAGCCCTAATGCAAATTATAGCCCTACTTGCTTTTATTAGAAAAAAAACCCAACAAAAACACCTGTATGGTAATCTAAAAATGACATTTTTTTTCTTCAAATGTTTCTGTTCACCTTTACTTTCTATCATTCCGATTGTTCTCAGAAGCAACTGTTTTAATGAAACCAAAATGTAGTGATTTATAATTGTAAACATTGTAATTTGCTTTTTTATTTCTGTTGTGTAATTCAAGTATGTAGACATGACTTAAAATAGTATATATATATATATATGTAAAGTGTGTGGAATGTTCTTTAAACACCTCAGAGTTGTCAATCTTGCACAAAGGTCATCAATGTCCTTAGCACCAGGATGAACTACAAGTAACATTGAGAAATGGATGTAAGGATATGATATCCTTGGCATCTGATCACATGACCAAACCTTTCCTTAACCTTAGGCTTTATGAAACTATTTTTCTTCTTCATTGTTCTTTTCATGTATGCATATTAAAATGGTCTCCTTATTACATTGTTCAGACAGTTTACAAAACCATCTTCTAATTAGAGATGGGAAACGAACCGAACCAGAACTTTAAAAGTTGGGTTCGATTCCATCTCTACTTCTAATGTATAAACTATTGGAAATACATTTTTTGTTCCATTTGAAATCATTTTTTTTGTTTCAATTATTTATGTAGTGTAAAGAACACTGGACCTTCAACATTTATTGTGAATGTAAATTTTAGTATTCTTTTAAAGCATAATCTAATTTGATTTTAATTATCATTAAACATGGGAAACATCGAAGAGATATTTAAGTTATTCCAAGGAGAGTATCACATTAGCCTATTCATTAAAACAAGTGAAAAGTGTTCTTTTCTTCCCCATGCTTGGCTAAACAGTAGGTTCAAATGAGATAGAGAATGAAAGCATATCTCTTTGTTAGGTCACACAAAATACTCAGTGAGTGCAAGATGTAAATTTCGATAAACGAACATAAATCTATAAGAAGTCTTGAGGACAGGAATCTTTTCAATTTTTTTTTTGCATATAACGTGGGGTTGCTGGGGGCAAAGTGTGAACGAGTTTAACAGATCCTTATCCAATAAACATTTGAAAATTGGAGGTTGGGAAGATTTCCTTACGATATAGCTAGGCTTATATATGTCTATAAAACATTTGAAAAATGTTTGACCTACTGCATCCTTACCATGTTCTTGGAATAACTAAGCACTTTTCACAGTCGATCACATCCTGAAAGTGCCCGCTTACATGCAAGTTTCACAAATCTTTTATTTGTAAAGGTCATCTGATGCTGTGGCCAACGGTTAACGAGGGTGTCATGTGGCCAGCACAACGACCAACCGCCTTTACTTTTCCCCAACTAATGTCAGGTACCCATTAGAGCTGGGTGGACTCAGAGGCGCCCAGGAATCCCGAAATAAAAATCCCAGTCTTCACCACGATTCGAACCCAGGACCCCCGGTTCAGAAATCAAGCGCTTTACCGCTCAACCACCACGCCTTAGGAGCCTTTGTGTAGCCTATTAAATTGTGAAAGGAATACTTAGTACTTAGCTAATACATTGGAGAAGTTTCAGACTTTATTTTTTTTTTCAAATCTGCTGCAGGGATGAACAATTATAGAAACATACAAATATTAGAAACCTTATAAGGTTCAAGTATGTTTGGAGATCTACATCAGCCTTAAATAATGATGGTGAAAAAAGTTTATAGATATATCTGTCCTTGCATGGGCGCCCGCAAGGGGGTGCATAGGGGTGCATTTACACTTCCCTGGATTCTGAGTAGTCAAATTCTAGCCATTTTTTCGCACCATCAAATCAATAAACTTCAATGTAGCAACTGAACTAGTGCTTCCTCTAGTTAATGTAGTAGATGGAATTGATGACCAACAATGTATGTGCACGCCTCTGAATTCTTAGTAATAGTAGCCACATTTTAGCCAATTTTCTATTTTTTATAATGAAATACATCTTTTACAACTGTTTTGTTTTTATTACGTAGATGTAGATTTTGTCAGAATCCAGGGGGGGGTGCAAGTGCACCAACATGTACCCCACTGCGGATGCCTGCATGCATTATTGATTCAAGAGTTTAATATATTCATGTTCAAGAAAATTTTGCTCATTGTCTTCTAAATGTAAATCTAAAGACCTATCATTGAAATATTATAAAGTGTAGTAACTTAACAAGTAGTGCTTCCACTGAAGTACAGTTGTACATGTTAAGATATGTTATTATTGTAACAAGAATAGGCAAATTTGTAGTTCATGTAAAACCAAGTAGGATTTATTATAAGCTTGCAATTCTTTGCACTATAAAGGGTGTCAAATATTCTATAGCATGTTAGTCATGATGATTTGTTTATATTAGCACATAGCTATAGTTATTATGAATGCCACAAGGTCGACTTTCACAAGACATTCTGTATGGTGATTTAACAGAAGGCAGGAGATCTGCTGGTAGTCCACTGCTAAGACTTCAGTATGCGACATAAATCTCTTCAAAATCGACACTAATAGCTGGGAAAAAGTGGCACAGGATAGATCCACATGAAGAGCGAGCATTAAAGAAAAGGTTAAGGATTGCAAATACCCTACACAGCAATTGTAGAAAGTAGGGTGAAAGTACAAAGGATTGGCCTCTTTAGTCACACAAGAAGTTCCAAAGGGAAAATATCGTCTCGATACGTAAAATGCCACAATTACTTTTTATAATATTTTAATGAAGTCTAGAATACTTGTATTTGCACTTTATATCGATTGGGTATGAGGGCCCAAATAGGGGGCATTTCTTTTTTTTTTTGTTTTAAATATTATAACAGTTTGAATGAGCAGTCTCAAATAAGCGTGGGAAGCGTGGTCGAGAGGCTAAGTGCGGCTTGAGCTTGGCTTGCTTGGCTACCTAGAAGGGGGCTCGAGGTTCGACACCCGACTCGGGCAGAGTTGTGTTTACTGAGCGCCCAAAGGCAGCACGGGAAACCAACTCCTAGATACCCCCTCCCCCCCACTGGTCCACAAATGAGATTGGACCAAAGCGCTCTGAGCATGCTATAAGCATGAAAGTAGCGCTATATAAAAGCTATAAAAAAAAAAAAAATAGACAGGGCTTGTTTTTCATTTAACGTAGACTTATGCACCGTTTATTTTTGTTAATGCAGGAACCCAAAACACACGGAAAATTAGAAAATTAATAGACCTGCATATATATATATAGGGGGCAAATAGCAATCCGCCTGTTTCAGATCTTAAATTTTCATCTGTGCTTGTCAATTTCTTAAGAGTAACTATATCCCTTACCATCTTAACGGCATCTCCCATGGCGATCAAGAAGGTTTCAATTAGCGTCTCAGCGATGTTTTTTTTTTATTAAGCTGAAGAAAAGGTATGTAAACAGTCCAGTTTAACAAAAAATGTTCCTGATTTGACTTCAGATTAAGCAGATCGAATTCCGCCCAAATCAGAGAAATGTTGAAGCAAGCAATGGTTTGTGCTTTAAGATTGGCTTCTAGAATACGCTTTTGGACACTGTAGTGCTGACAATTCATCACCGCAGCATTATCATAGTCCAGACCTATGCAGTCCATTAAATCTAAACCATGCAAACGTAGTTTCTCTAATCATCACAGCGGCTCCAGTGGCATGCTTTCCCTGGTGTCAATGAATTCAATGAAAGGAAGTTTGATCCAACTTTCAGATGTTAATAATTGTTTAAAGTAATTTCACTCTTTTAGCTTTCTATCACTTGTAAGGACCAGTTGGGAAAAGGGTTAAGGGAGGGGAGAAAAGAAAGGCTATCTGAGTGAGGATTACTGTGATAACTTTTTATATGTTTTGTATACAAAGAATAATAAAGTTGTACGACTTTGAATTCGAGGTTCAAGCCTCCCAAGCCAAAACACTTCCCACTGTACAAGAGAAGTGCTTTTGAAATCAGAAAGTATCATAGCCAGTGGCGTAGCATCCATGGCGCGAAGGGGTTCAATGAACCCGGGCCCACGGCTAATAGGGGGCCCACAGCTGTGGCGTAGCAACCATGTCGCTATGGAGTTCATTAAGCTTGGGTCCATGACTCAGTTGGGGCCTACGTTAGAACTTATAGGTAGAACATTAGTTTTTTTCATTTGAAACTTTTTTAAGTCGTTTAACTCTGTTAAGAAGTTGTAAGAACGTTGACTTTTAAGACACTGCTACTTATATGCAGTTCTAACTGAATCAAACGTTATGACTAAATTACTTATCTAAAAAAAAAAGGTAAGATCTTTACATTGGAATGTTTTTACATTTAGATTACTCATTTTTGTCAAATACGATGCCAATGCCCACACATTCTCGTCGTATGACCTCTAAACCATCCATTCGGTGTTTGTTTGTTTGTTTTTTTTTTTAGCGGTGGTTGATTTTGAAACCAATGCGATGCCAATGCCCACACATTCTCGTCGTATGACCTCAAAACCATCCATTCGATGTTTTTTTTTGTTTGAATAATTATATGAATTAATGTATCCGACTTCGGATACAAATTGTATTTGAAATTGATATAGAACTAGCTGGCGTTCAACACCAACATTGAAAATAATTAAAAGAACTAAGTTGTTGTTTATTAATATATCAAATTAGCCTACGATTCATACGACAGTAGGGATAATTTGTAAAAAAAAAAGTAATAATAATATTTTTAAGTGTTCTCTTTCTTTACATTGGAATGTCTTTACATTTAGATTTCTCATTTTTCGTCACACAAAATGTGTCTTATTGGCTGGAGGGGGTCTACCAAGATGTTCTTGAACCCGGGCCCACGGATACCATGCTACGCTACTGATCATAGCTATATATTTTTAGTTTTAGGCCTAAACTTTAAAAGACGACCCAATTCTCTGCACAAATTATAAAGGGGTCTAATTCAACGTATACTACCACTTTTGTCAAGTATGATTTCTTTCCACTTGTTTGATGCCAAGCAAAATAATTATTTATCAATAATTAACTAATTAGTCAAATTTGAAATTGATTATTGTTTTGTCAGGTACGTGAAATAATTGTGCGAAATTTCAAATAGACAGAATGAGTTGATAAAAGCTTTGTAAAAAGCGATGACTGAATGTGAACTCTGTGCATGTTTCATGTTTTTCAACTATCAACGCTAACATCCATCATTCATCGAAACCATCGTTGGATTTAAATACAGCTTATTGTACTTGATTTTGTTGAGAAAAGTATATAGAGGAAGCCAAAAAAGGATTATTATTATTATTTTTTTTTTTGCGTGTAACATGGCATCTATTTTTTCACAACTTTCTCGCAGTTCGGCATTTGCCGGAAGAACCAAGCATTTGAAGCCTTTCTAGCCTTTCTTTTTGCTGATTTTTTGTCTACATTCCAGTATTACAACTTTGACTCACGGTACCCCCGCTGCGGGGAAGAAGAGGAAACCGTGCCTCATATTTTGTTTGACTGCCCCAGACTTGCTGATCTCTGTCTCGACAGGTCTGGGAAATCAAAACTTCTCGACCTTTAAGGTGACACCTACGCACTACAGCAGGGTTTCTGTCCAGGGCTTTTGCAAGAGAGGATTTAAGACTCTCAAGCCCTCACTCAAATGGAGTTTGATGATGATGAGTATTGCAATTAACTTATTAGTATTAGCAATTAAAAAAATAACACCACCATAATATTGAACTGAACAATGAAGTAACAACATAGACATATGTTTCAGAATAAAGCATAAAAGTGTGTTGGCTTTACTGCCCAGAATATACGTACAATATGACGTTTTTACAGAGATAGATTGTCTCAGTTTGATGGCCCCGTGCCGCTCCCACCACCCGCATATTGTTAGCTACGCCCATAGACATCAATAAATAGAGACTGGAAGAGATTAAACAAAATTTTTAGACATAAAATAAAGTACACACAATTGCAATTCACACATTTTCGCGTCATAAAACTCTCTTATTGGCCAGTCTGTATAATATTTATCTATGTCTATGGCTACGCCTCTGAACTCCAATCATCTTCTTTTTTGAAGTAACGTCTGTATTATAGATCTATAAGATAAGATAAGAAGACAACTCAATCGTTACTTGCCTACATAGTACAGCAGTTAGCAAGAGTTGCTTTCTCTTGTCAAGGGAAGTAATTAAGCAAGTTTTTTGTTTACATCTGTCATAACTTCGTTAGCTCACAACAAAAATGGTTGAAATTTGACCGAAATTTGATTAAAATTTAGACTATAGTTAAAAGAACAAATGAAGTAGACTAGATTATACATCTCAATCTTTTAAACTGTTGAATTTCACCGATAAATTGATACAAAGTTACAAAGGGTATACTATAAATAAAAAAATATTGAAATTTGAATGTTTATAAAATTTACTTTACTTTATTTAGCTAGTCCTAAAAAAGTAGACCAAGTTCAAAGTCTTACTCAAGTTACTGCCTCTTACTTCTAATCTAAGTACTCTAAGACAGTCAGAGTCTATAGTCACCATAGACTATAGACAGTTTAGATAATATAATGACAATAATGATAATAAAATAATAGACTAGTATTATTAGTTAATATTAGTAATTAGTCTCTTTAGCTTAGTGACTACCTTAGACTAAGGCCGGGCTTAGAAGGTAGACTTAGACATTAAATTTCATTAATATTATAATAATTATAATTAGTGACAGTTTTGAGTTAGTCTTAGTTTAGTCACAGACTAAGATTCCAGTAGTCTGAGTAGTTTCAGACTCAGTAGAATCGCAATCGATAATTATCATTCATTTACTTCATTTAGATCTAACTAAGTCTTATGATTATCTGACTTATTCTGACATTAGATAAAATTAAATAGACATTACACTACCATTACTTACTGAACTTTATTTGTTGAAGTACGTCAATCAGACTCAATCTAGAATCTAGACAGACTCTGTGGCATTATACGTCTCGAGAGATGATCTTTTCCCTTGCACGCTCTTGTGTGATTAAAGAGGCCGATCCTTGATACACAGCTGCGATCGCAGGTTGGGCATATGTAGTCACCAGGCGCCGTTGCATTTTCACCCTTCTTTCTGCTTCTGTTGTGTATGGCATCTGCAATTAAAGACCCCTCCTTTATGCTCTCTCCATGTGGATCTATCCAGTGCCACCTTTTCAGGAAGTAACTTAATGTACTGTGTAATGTTAAATGAAGCTTAGTGAGTGTTTTATTAATACTTTTGGAAATGTTCTTGAATAGGTATTAGGCATTCTGTTACTATATTTACTATTATCTGATTTCTAGGTGTTTGAAAGATGAGTTTGATTTTCTTTTCTATAATAGATTTTCAAGTCACAAGAATTCCACATTTGATCTCAAAACTACAGCTCAGGAATTATCGAGGAAAAAATTTTTTTTTTCATTGAATCTAAAGCACAGAAGGATTCATTGACCTTGAGTCCTACAGATCACAATGGAAAAGAAATCATATAATTTTAGAGAGGTACTTTTATTTTTTGTTTTGACATGTTTTAGTAAATAGTTAAAAGTTAAGAAAACACTGAAGTAGATCTTTAAGTAGCTTTTGTTTATTATTACAATGCTGATTTTGTTATGCAATTTTTTGGGGTGGGGGTGGGGGAAGGTATTAAATATGTATTCAGTAACTTTTGTGAGAGCTCTCCAGCTGTCTCTTTCAGGGGTTATTTTCTACCAACTGCTTTCCTCTATGCCAAGGGTAAAATGGCACATGATTTGATCTTTTTAGTGCTTCTGAGGGCACCTCTTTTATGCCTTTCTCCTTTAAGATCGCCAAAAAGGTCAACTTTGACATGCATTCATATCCTCCTTACTGAACAGGTGTCTTACCCAGAGCAGCTGTTGAATGGTAAGTAGTGCTTCTCTACTGTCCACATACGCCTTGAGAAAAACATGGTGATTTGTAAGGTAGTCTTGCCAGCCTATATCAATTATGGAATGAAGGTACTTTGTAGAGCCCTATGTGCCTCCTAACACCCAGGTCTCAAAGCCTTACAAAAATGTGATAAGAATCATTGCTCTATAGACTTTTTTTTTGGTTTATTAAAGCTCCATCATACTCACATCTTGAGGTGTAATGTGCTTTTAGCCTTTGCTAGATAATTGTTGGACATTGTGCTGCCCAGGTACATGAAGTGGTTGATAACATAAGAAGTTGTCTGTGGTAATAGACTCCCCAAAGGAGATAGCAGCCTTGGAAAATTTATTGAAAGCAAGTTTAAGTGTGCACAATAAAGGTGAAATCATCTGCATAAAGAAGATCTGTAACAATTGTCTCTTAAATTTTAGTTAAATACACTTTTCTTTGTGTGGAAGTTGATGCAGATGTCTCATTTATTCAGCATTACTCCAAAGAGTACTGTTAAAAGTGTTGGAGCAAGCACAAACCCCTGCTTTACACTATTCTCACAAATGAGCTGATAGGTCACCATTTTTTACCCTCATCCAGTTGCTTGAGAATAGAGCTAGAATGCATCAGAGTCAAGATAAAATCCTCAACAAAATGCATCAGAGTCAAGATAAAATCCTCAACAAGCAATCATTATTCACTGTGTCAAAAGCTTTGGTAAGATTGCTAAAGGCAGCCTACAAGTCCAGATTCTGTTCCATGCATTTTTCCTGCTTTTAGAACATAACTATGATTTTGGCAGGTGGAATAAAAAAAATTTAGGGACGTCTGTTAACCTTTCTTTGAGAGAAGACCACCCATTAAAAAACTTTTGATGGGAGAGCATCTAAGCCAGGTGCTTAATGTCTTTGGAGTTTGACCAGTGCTTTTTTTGTAGGTTTGCACTGGTACGGTTTACTGTTATCTTTTTCAATGTATGGAAAAAATTATTACTTTTCTTGCATTTTAACAACGTTTATTAAGACTAAGACTGCTTTATTGATCCTTATGGAAATTTGTTGTGATTACAAGGGCTCTTTTCTCATATACAGACAACACAACAGAAACATACACATAAATGGAACAGACACAACATGAAGAACTCATTCAGCGACTACACACATTATTATACACATTATTATTAATTTATTAGTAGTTAAAAGTTAGGTAATCCATCACTGAGTACCAGCGCCTATTTTTCTTTACAAAAAAAAAGCACTGTATATATATTTCAATCATATATATAATATATATAACAAGAATGCATCAGGGATTAAATGACTTGGGATTCAGACATCATTTATTTAATGTGTGTGTAAATCTTTGAGACTCTTTCTGCAAATAATAGCCTTTATTTAATTGAAAATCTTTGTAATATGACTTTTGTTTGTTTCACAGAACAAAGGAAAAATACAAGTTCCAAGTAATGTAACAAGTACAAAAAGAAAACTGAACAGCTCACCTCCTCAAACACTTGACCAGAAGAAAATGAAAGTTCCAAATGTGGGAAGTGTACCATTTAGTTCACAACTAGCGCAAAAACTTTCTCCAAACTCATCAAATGCCAGCTTAACAGTGTCACAGATGAAAGAGATGACGTCTAGTGTGACAGCCAATGCAGCCAAATGTGTGTCAGACAAACAACTAGCATCTAATATCAATGCTGACATAGGCAAAAGAAAGAAGAAGCATGCAAAAAGAAGTCTTCCTGCAGGAAAAGCTATGGAAAACATTTCTACTCAAAAGCCACTTGAAACAAAAGATAATAATAAAGGATGTGGTTCCAATGGCCAGGTAGCCACAGTTTCTTCCCTAAATACTTCACATGGAAAACAGATCACTAAATATGCAGAGAAGAAAACAGCATCTAGTAATGTCACACTTCCTCCTGTTCAAGATACATTAAAGTCTGGTGTTCAAACAGTTAAAAGTCAAGCAAAACCTAACTGTGCAAACCCTAATACACCTTATAACTCAAAAATAGACAATAAAGGAGCTTGTTTTAAAAAAAAAAACTCTGTTGCTAAGCCTTTGTGTGAAGCCAAAGAAGTGCAGCCTCAGTCTTTCAGAACAGAAGCAGCTTATGCTGAATCAGACCTGACAAAGAACATTAAAAATGCTAGGAAACAAGATAGGAGCCATCCCTACCTGTCAAATGTTAAAAAAACCCACATACCTTCAGTGCCTTCTGTCAACATTCATGATGCAAGTAACTCCAACATTTTAAGACATCGAAATAATAAATCTTCAGGGCCTGCTGAATCAACAGGACCACTATCAGCCAGCAGCAAGCAGTCTGACACACAGAATAGCAGGGTGGCTGTCAACTTTAGAAATTATCCTGCTGACAAAACCAACAAGCAAAAGTTGACACAGGCTTCAAATCAAAATGGCCAGCAGAGTAAATCAAATAACAGCAGAAAAACATCTGAAGGTAATACTAGCTTTTAATAATTAGCCATCCAGTCCTGGATGTAGGTAATAGTAGCTTTTAATAATTAGACATACAATTGTGGATGAAGGTAATAATAGCTTTTAATAATTAGACGTACATTTGTTTGAAGTTTACGATCCTACCATCTATCTACTATATATCTGAAATCATTTGATGAAAGTCAAGGCAAGTTTGTCCTATTGCTTGGTTATGCCCATACATTATTTGCTACACATCACCTATGAACTCTTAATCAGCATAAAGTAAAATAATGGTTCATAATTTTTTCATTTCCAACTGTAGCTATTGTGGTTGAGCCTGACATCATTGAAATTATGGATGTTGATGAAGAAGTCATTCTTCTTTCAAGTGTGAGTAAACTCATCTTGCTTAAATACTCACTAGGAGTAGAATGCTTTAAATTGTATAATATGAAAAGTACTAGAAAATGTTTAACTAACTATGAATGTTGGCTTACATTTTGAAACAGATTTTTTTGTTGTTTCTTCACAATAGCTTCAGGAGTTGAGAAATCAAACATCTCATATGTTAAATCAGGTAAACAGATTATACATTTGTATGTATGTGTGTGTTATATCTTTATCTTTCAAGTTTGTATGTATGTGTGTGTGTTTCAAGTTTGCTTTTTCAATAGCATAAAGATAATTATCTTTGTGGAGACAGCTGCCCAATGCGCTGAATGGCGCGGGAGGATCTAATTCTAAGTAAGTGTGTTATATGTTATCTGTAACCATGTGTGGGAGAAAGTAATTAATAAATATCATTTCTCTAAAGTGATGTGATGGTTGGGTTTAATAAGATTTAATTCAGGGTTTTAAGATTCTATACTTTTAACATTGTATCTGTTCCATATGCTTGGGAATATAAAGGCAATTGGTTGTCGTGCTCTTGTAGAATTCTAGATACAGAAATGGCTGTATACTATTTGATCTTATATTCCAACTAAATATTTGTGGGGTTTAATTTTCTATGTTTCTTTATTTATCATCAGTTAGGACAGAGTATACAAGAAGCTCCCAGAAAAGTTAATTCTCCACACATTGATACTAAAGTTGCTGATAACAAAGATGCTGAAGTCAATGGCAATGTGCTTCAAAAGTCAAAAGTAACATCGCTATTATTAATGTTTTTAATTAGTCATTCAAGTTATTTATTTACTTAATGGATGTATAATTAAGTATATTGAGCAGTTGTAAAGTAAAGTAAATTTCAGTGGAACATTAACTTAGTAATTTAATGGCAATGTTATTGATGGCCCATACCTAAATCAGGAAAGTATTTTGTTCCTTTGCTCTACATTGGGAAGTCTACCCACTAGCATGCCATTTAGCTCAACATATTGTCTGAAAGCAACTTTGATTATTTCTTAAGTTCTTCAATGGTTACATCAGGAGATACTAATATCAAAGTCAAACTTGCTTGTAGACTTTTGTAAAAAAAGAAAGAAATGAACTCTTCTTAGTTTTTCATTTTTTATTATTTCAGTCTGCCTTCGTAGTTGTGGATACAAATGTGCTTATAACCAATCTGTCACTGCTGAAGCAGCTTTTAAACAAACACATACCAGGTACTGTAAACTGCTACACAGTCTCACAGAATCAGCTAACAATCAATTAGAAATGTCAACATTTAAAAATTTAATCTTTTATTTAATTTTCTTTTTGTATATATATTGATCAAAAGGTCTCTTGAACTGTGGTATGTATCCACATCAAAGTTTTTAGACAGATTTTGCAACCTGACAACTGCTATTCGTGAAAAAAAAATGCAAGCTCTATCAAACCTTTTTATTTTATTTTCTTTATTTCCTCAAAAGGCTGCTAATTAGAAAGCAGTAAAAAAAATATAATGAAAAAAGGACTTATTGTACATTAGTTCTTTTCCCTAATGTGAACTTTTTAAACTTTCCTTACATCATTTCCACTTCCACTAATAAAAAAACAAAACCAATCCCCATAGCATTTAATAAGATTGAACT
>JADKLZ010000166.1:17732347-17745428 GCA_021533235.1 Biomphalaria straminea | reverse complement strand
CATTCAAAAGGGTGAGATAAAATAAACTATTACAATAAAAAAACAAACAAATATATATATATATATATTTATGTAGAGAACATAATACCAAGACAAATGTAGAAAGGGGAATGAAAATGTGTACAAAGGAGGGGAGGGGAGAGAAGTAAAAGTGTTACTAAAATTATGAGAGCATGTATGAAGCAGGTCTTTCCAAATCAAGTCTATGATGGAGAAATTATGATGCGCAGACAAAACAAAATGTTGGTTCTAGAGAGCAAAAAAAGAGAGTCAGAGAGAAGGAAAGAGTGCAGGACATGAAATTTCATTGTAAAAGATACACTAATTCATGGACTAAAAATGTGTTTAACAAAAAAGGTGGTTGTTCCGTCATAATAAACAATTCTTCTTCTTCTTATTTGTTTTCATTGTTATGTTGGAGGGTTCAGATCACTACACCAATATCTGGGATGAACTGTGCAGTGGTTTCCAAGTCAGGGAGCTCTCCATATAGTTTTCTTTCTATTGGGGTGTTTTGGGGCCAGTGTCTTAGACGGGCCTCTTGTTAAAGAGCGCAGTCTTGGAGGATGTGGTCGGCATTCTCTGGTGACACTCCACATGGGCAGATATCACTGGTTCCAATTTTGAGCTTCCGGTACATGTGTTGTCGCATTCTGTTGTGTCCGGTCCTAAGTCGAAAGATTACACGTTGATCTTGTCGGGATAGCTTATAGTAAGCATCATCTTTCTTGTGATTTGGATGTGAGCTTGTACATTTCTAATTTATTTTATTTATAATTAATTTCTTTATTTTTTCCGGGTAGAGTGCAGAGTTTATTTGTGAGTTAGATAATAAACAATAAAAAGCCTGGGAACAAATCAACAGGCTTAGTCAGTGCGTACTGCTAGGAAGATTATATTATAAACCTTAAAACTTCCAAACATGATTATGTTTAATATTTTTCTCTATTTATTACATTTTATAAATATTTCTCAATACTTTATCTAACTTAATTGTTCTCAGGATTCGGCAAGCCAATTATTCTTCTGCCATGGGCTGTAATGCAAGAGTTAGATTATCTCAAAAAAAGGAAAGGATTCAGTGTGAATTCATCAGAGAATTCGGTAATGATATTTAATAACTAAATTTTTGAAAATCATTAACTTTATGCAAGTCTTTTATAGAACTTATTATCTCAACTGCACATAAGGCCATGAGTTGGACTTGTTGCCCGAGGCTTTGTGAGACACTTGTATTGGAAGCAACCTATAAGTACAGGTGCACTTGAAACCATTACCACTTCTAGCAATAACAACATTGTGGAGCCATTAGCCCAATCTAGAGCTCAAGTATATCTTGAAAAATTGATGTTTTTCTTTTTAGAATCAAGTTTATATATTTCAGTTCCTATGCATGCATTTAGACCTGAGATTTATAGACTGGAGTTTTGAAGTGTTTTGTCATATGTTCAGGACAGTGAATAGTTAAATAATAGCTTCACTATTTTGTTCCCCCAACTTCCATGTCAATAAGGTTTAAAGATTTTGTATGTTAACATATGCATAAGAAAACCTTGGTTTGTGCTGACATATTGTTGGGACATATAAAATGAGTGTTTGTATGATTGTCTCTCAGAATACTTCAACATCTGTTAGAGCAATTGATGCTGTCAAATTTATTCACAATCACTTAATGGCCAAGAATCCACAACTTATTGGGCAAACAGCTTTCCAGGTAATTTTTCTGTCTACTTACAAAGATCTTTTTATCTTTTTTTTTCCTAATATGTAAAAAAAATTTTTTTTTTATTTTGCTCAGCACACTTTCTTAGCAACTGTTTATATTAAATATTTAAAAATATTTCTTAGACTTTCTCAGCAACTGTTTATATTAAATATTTAAAAAGTATTTCTTAGACTTTTTTAGTAACTGTTTAAATAATACTAGTTGACCGGTGGTGTAGTATACCCCGCTATTTGCAGGCCGGCCTTAGGCCACTGCAACCTATGCGACCGCAGTGGGCCCCACACTTTCATAGGACCCACACTTTCATAGCACCCATGCTAATTCTAGGTGTATAAATTATTAAATTAAACCATTTATAACTTATAACAGATTTCCCGCTGTCTCCTGTCGATTTACCAGGAGTTCTCGGAAATCTCCTGAAATTGCAAAATATATGAAAAAGTCCTGGAAATATCAGGAAATTATTAAAATCTTAAAACTCATAGAAATCTCCTGAAGTATATAGATGAAAATTGTCATTTTGGGGTGTCATTCAGTATGGAAAACGGCAATCCTACGCGTGATAAAAAAAATGGCATTATGCAATACCCGTAATTGTGGAATCTAGTGACAGAAGCTTCTCGCACCTCAAACTAATGAAGAATTACTTGAGGTCAACAATTCTCATAGAGAGATTGAAACATTAGGTAATTCTTTTCTATTAAGCATGATCTTTGTAGGGAACAGAATTCTTATGATATACTTTATGACTTTGCTACACGCAAGGCTCGTAAAGTAATTCTGTACATAGTTAAGTATGAATAAATGAAAAGACAAATATATTTTCTAATACAAACTCTTAATATTCACTTATTATTTGTATCCCTACCCAAATTGGGCCCAGTGAAATCAATTTTGCATTGGGCCCACAATGGTTAAGTCTGGCCCTGCTATTATGTGGGGTAACTCTAGACTTGCAGAAATAAAAGAGAGTGATCTTTCTATTACTTGGTGTCCAAACTCTTGAACCATGAAGAGAATAATATAGATAGATATTTAAAAAGTATTTCTCAGACTTTCTTAGCAACTGTTTATATTAAACATTTGAAAAGTATTTCTCAAACTTTATTCTTTATAGAAGTCATTGTCTAAAATATATTCATCCCTCTTCTTTATCTAGTAAGACTATCAGATGATTATGCTTTATGTAATAACATTAATACTATTCACTAATTTTAAAACTAAAGAATTTATTTTAGAATTTTTATTATAACAGTGGTTTCTACTAGTATTTTTAAGGGATAACCAAATATATTCTAACCAACTAGTTCAAATAATATTTTAGTACATATTCTTAACCAGATCTATCAAGTGTAAGCGATAGATTTTACAGTATGTCATTGCTGTGTTACAAGTTTTAATAGTACATGTTGGATAGCTGCCTGGTTTTATGGTACACACTACAGACTGTCATCTTGATGGTTCTCTGTTCAAATCCTGCCTGCCGCTATCACCCACCATTCTCCAAAGGTTTTGGCTAGGATGTAATAATCTTCAATTCTGAAGGAACATCCCAAACATATAAAACAAAAACCAAACAAATGAGTTAGGCTGTGAGCTTCATAATGTCCATGTGTTCCGAGAGAAACGTTAAAAAAAAAAAAGAAACTTCAAAAGCATGATTATGGATCTGTGTATGTGTGCAAATGAGAAGTAAGGAAATTAATGTTTGTGCTTATGTAAGTATGTTACAAAAAAAAAAGGTTGTCAATATTAAACCTTGCATTGTGGTCAAGTATATTTAATAAAGTCAATTTTAGTAAAAGTTAAAGTACAAGTAAGAGAACAAAAAACAACACAATTACAATAGGATTATCCTATATTTTAGATTTCACTGTAATATTGTAAAAAGTGATTCTTAAACTTTAACATTTTACTACACTTAACAAGGCTGTACAAGTGTCTATGTAATATGGTTAAAAATAATTTGTGCTCTGCTCAGATCACAGAGACTTTTAGCATTCAAATCAAGCCAGAAATGTGTCCACCTACTTTACATCCTTTATTGTACACTGCAACATATGTACATGATCTCTTTTACATACATCTTTTGAAAACTAGAAAATCAAACAAACAATATTTTTTAAAAAAGCCTACAGAATGTTGTATAACTAAGGAAATCTTCTCTAAAAAAAGAAGTCTCTAATTTTTCAGGCCTATGAACCAACAGACTTCCAAGTGGAGTCCAATGATGATAGAATATTGCAATGCTATTTACAAGTTCAGAAAAAAGGTAGGTTTATGTACTTGTGCATACATTGTGACCCTGAAGTACTGCAGATTATCAATAGTGTTGGAGTGTGTCAGTAGGTCTGTATGTAGGGTAAAACGTTTGTACACATTATTTCTCCCACATGCAATCTCGGATTAAGCTGAAATTTTGCACAATTATTTCTTGTACCTGTCAACACAAGAATAGATTTTTTTAATTAACCAATTAACTATTGGTAATTAATTATTTTGTTTGGTATCTTCAGCAAGGTAAAGAAATTGTACTTGACAGATGTGGTGGTATAAGTTGAATTATTCCCCTTGAGGACTCTAGTCCTGAGTGAACATTTTTTTATCCATTTAAAAAACAATCATGTAAAATTCACCAAGTTCTTCTTCCCTCCCCCATTCACAACTGGTCCAGACAAGTGATAGGATCATAGCACATTGAGAAAGTTTAAGAAAAACAATGGACCTCATTCACCAATTGTAAATAAACACATTTAGCCATGTCATAATATTGATAAAGCAATGAAAAATATATATCATGTGACAGCCATGATGGATGAAATACTTTGTATAGAAGATATAGAGAATCACATGGCTAAATGTTGTTTGTTTATGATTGGTAAATGAGGTCATTGGTAAAAATATTTCTAATCGTACAGATTTTGTATGTCTAGGTCACTAATGCATGACTGATCCAAACAAATTGATACAATTACACTTAATATAAGCTTTCTTTTTTGCAAAAGAATTTTTCTATGTTTTTCTTGTTATTTGTTTAAACTGAAAGGTGTAGTCTTTTTATCCTAATAACATGGCTTATGTTCTATACAACGAATTTTAGTAATAATTTTTTGGATTACCAATTTATTTTAAAAAATTCTTCTAATTGAATTATGGTCAAAAGTTATTAAAACATATTACATCATGCCTGGCCTTGTTGATCTGATTTGTAACATCCTCCCTCTTTCTTTAGGATGCGTCCTAGACAAAGTTGTCAGTTTCTATTTAGTTTTCTCCTTGACCTTCTTGTATTACCAATTAGGGTCAAACTTGTGCCCATTTATGACCCCTTGACTGACAATAAGGACAAGTACACTCACTTCTGGCCTGTGAATTCTAACATAACTTCTCTCCCCCACATTAAAATGGCCATTACTCAAATCCTTGTCTTCAGGCATTCCATCTCTCACAAAACATTCAATACTTGTCCACTGAAAAAGACTTGAAAACAGCATCAGAGAAGTTCAGCTGCTTCCATTAACTCACTGGCTGATCCCTCAACATCTTATCTTGTGCATCTTTTTGTTCATTGCGTCTTATGAAGGAAAAATACTGTAGTTAATATTTTATAATATACAGACATTCCATGATAAAAAAGATTGTCTTTTGCGCAGGCATTATTTAGTCATCAGCAATACTGGAGATTTGAACAGTGCCTAGTCATTAGCTATCCTGGCTCTGCCAGACAATGTGTTTCATGATTGAATAGTTCTTGGGAAGGTTATAGTTTAGAATGTTGTTTCACAAGATTCCTATAATGTCCAAAGCAAACTTTATTTTTTAGAGACAGAAAGTCATGTGGTATTGGTGACTAGAGACATAAACCTCATGAACAAAGCTGTCATAATGGGCATCACTGTATCAGATACTCAGGTGAGGATGGCTTCAAAGTCTGTTCATACAAAACATTTGACAACCTGCTTAAATATCCATTAAGTTTGGTTTAGGAATAGTATTTCTCAAACGTTTAATGTTCCCCAATTATCTTTTCCAATTCATCACTCCCATCTTTTTTTAACCCATTGCTAAAATGTATCCTTTGTAAGAGAATTGTTTGCCTCCTTTATTGAAACATCCTAAACCTATATGTACAGCAGAAGAGAACAATGCTGCTCTCTTATAGGTGTCAAGCAACCCAAATAACATGTAGAGGTGTTAATGCATTTCTCTTGCATTCAAGTTTTATTATTGGAATAGTCTTCAAAGAATTTTTACTTTGCATCTCACCCTTTATCCTTGGAATAATTGGGTTTGAAATGAAAAAACATTTTTTTTACACACTTTTACTAACTTTACCATTGAAATGTTTCATGTTCCACTATTGCAGTCTCTGTGCTCACATTTGGATGCATTATCAGTTCCAAACAATGACAACCAAACTTTGACTCAAGGTATCTACTATTCTAACTGTTGATTTATACAAAGCTTATATCAACTCTTTCAGTCTGGTCAAAAGTTGGTACACATTATTGTTCCCACACCAAATCTCAGATCAATTAGAAATTTTGCACAATTATTTCTTTTATCTAACACAAGAACCAATACAAAAAAATAACCAATTAGTTAATTAACTATTGATAATTAATTATATTGTTAGGTATCTCAAACAAGGTACAGATATTGTACTTGACTGATGTGGTGGTACAAGCTGAATAAGTCCCCTTTATCATAGTCTGAAGCTTAGTGAACACAGACATGAAATAGAAACAATAAATAGCATTACAATCTTCCATGTTCATATCCTCTAGCAGAGTGGTTACCATATTGGCTTGAGAAGGGGGAGAGGGATTTTGCCCACAAGTTTGAATTCAGGTCTTTCAACTTTTTAATATATTTCTTTACTAAATACATTTTAAAATAATCACCACGATACCCCGTTCTTTCTCCCCCCATTCCCTTTCCTACTGGTTCAGACAAGTGATAGGATCATAGCATATTGAGATAGCTAAAAGCAGGATATTGGGCTAAACAAAAACAGTTGGTAAAAATATTTCTAATCACACAGATTTATTATTGTTAGTCTAGATCTATTACACATTTAATTACATAACTGATCCAAACTAAAACACTTAAATATAAACTTTGTTTTTTTTTTGTATTTTGCTTGTTTATTATTGTTTTGACTTACATAACTAGCAAAATTCAAGAGGCGTTTGCTTAGCAACACTTTTGTACAACTTTGAAGTGTGATATTTAATAAACATATTCATTGAAAGAAATCAAAGTTTACATGTCTTCAAAATAGCTTTCTCTGATATATGTTTATTTTCTGATATTTGTTTATTCTCTGATATTTGTTTATTCTCTTATATTTGTACACTATTAAATCAACTTATTAAGGTACTGGTACATTTTCAGTTTTAAATTATTCTAGTTTGTTATACCCTTAGAAGTTTTGTGTTCATTTGATGGACACACCAATTCTGTACTCTTTGCTATATTGTTATAAACAGGTGATAGACGGTCAACTGTAGTAGGAACAGCTCAGAAATCTACCACAGTTTGTAGTCAGGTAATACATTGATAGATTTTATAAAGTTTTAGTTTACTGATGTAGTAGGAACAGCTCAGAAATATACCACAGTTTGTAGTTAGGTAATACATTGATAGATTTGAAAGTTTTAGTTTAATGATTTGTGATAAAGAAGTTCTTAAGAGAAGTATATTTAAAAAGATTTTACTTTTTTTTCCATTTAGATATCAACACCACGTAGAAATGTTTCTGCTGACCAAGCCAGACAAGATCAGAGTTCATCTACAGAGAAAAACATAAGCTCAAAGACAAATGCTTTGACTCATCAGCCAAATTCAAAATCATCACCAGAAAACATTTTCAGTCTTGGCATTTTTACACCGCCAAATGCAACGCCTACTTTTCAAAACAGTTTCAGTTTTTCCATATTCCCACAATGTGCAATAACAGACAGGGAAAATATTTTTAAAACTAGCCAATTTACACATCAGAGCACAACACCAACTAGAGAAGACACTTCTAAGCCAAGCATGTTCACACATAAAAATACACCCGCTACAGAAACTACTTTTAAACGTAGCATATTCACACTGCAAAAAACACCTTCTGCAGACACCACAACTAAACCTAGCATATTCACACAACAAAGTACACCAACTGCAGACACTGCTTTTAAATCTAGCATATTCACACAACAAAATACACCAACTGCAGACACTGCTTTTAAATCTAGCATATTCACACAGCTAAGTACACCAACTGTAAACACCCCATTCAAACCAAGCATGTTTACACAGCAAAATGTACCAGCTACAAATACCATGTTTAAGCCTGGCATATTTGAACATCAGGACTTTAGTCCACAAACAGATAATAATGGTAATAGGTGTGGTATCCCACAATTCCCAAGTTCTACACCAGACAACCATTTTACAGCTGATATGTTCTCACAGTGCCAAAATGTGACTTCTTCAGTCAGGCCCATCATTTCACAGCATTATTGCACATCATCAAGAGAAACAAGCATCAAGCCTCAAATCTCTGCACATCAAACTGTTCCTTCATCAGCAGCAAGAGTTGAACCAAACCAGCAGCCAAAGTCAAATTTGAACTTGTCCCTTCATTCAGAAAAGGTTATTAGTTTTTTTTAAAAGCCCTTAGCAAACTAAAGTTTTTAAAGTATTGAAATCTAAAAAAGATACCTGTTACCTATCCCTTAGTCTGGTAGACCGTTGGGGCACCAAGCAAGACTTGTGGACCATCTTTCTCCATTCCTCTCTATCCTTTGCCCTGTTTAAAACCTCCTTCAATGGTAGGCCTGTCCATTCTTTGATGTTGTCTTCCCACCACTTTCTCTGTCTGCCTCTTTTTCTTTTTCCTGGTACTGTTCCCTGGAGAAAGGTCTTTGCGAGTCCCGAAGATCTTGTTACATGGCCATACATTTTGAGCTTTCGTTTCTTCACAGTATTTAGCAGGTCATCATGGGGACAAATCGCTGCAGTAACCCTGTCTCTAATCTCTTGATTTGTGATGCGGTCTTTAAATGTGATGCCTAGGATCCTTCTGTAGCATCTCATTTCCATTGCTAGGATCCTCCTCTCTATCTCTGCAGTCAGCATCCAAGATTCACAAGCATATAGAAATGTGGCCATGACCAGGGAGCGCATCAGTTTGATTTTGGTGCCGAGGGCTAAGCCTTTGTCTTTCCATATCAACTTAAGTTTAGAAAGGGCCGCTGTGGACTGTGCTATTCGGACCATTAGTTCGGGCTTTGTTCCCTCATCCGAGACAATAGCTCTGAGGTATTTAAAGCTGCTAACGCTAGTTAGCTTTTCGCCTCCAATACTGATGGCCTTTGTAAAGCCCTGTTGACTATTGGTCATAATTTGTTTTTTTTCTGCATTTATTTGCATGCCATAAGCTGCTGAAGTCTTGTCAATGCGCATCACTAGGTCGGCTAGTTCGTCTTCTGTCCCTGCTAGGCCATCAATGTCATCTGCGAATCACAAGTTTGTAACTTTTCATCCTCCAATGCTTACAGTACCTTCAAATCCTTCGAGAGCATCTTCCATTATTCTTTCAATGTTGGTGAAAGGAGGCAGCCTTGTCTTACTCCAACTGTGGTTTTGAACAATTCACCAATATTGTTGTTGAAGTACACCGCACTGGTGGCATCCTTGTATAGGTTCTGGATAACTTTGGTTATGTTTGTGTTAATGTTATATTTTTCCATTGTCGCCCAGAGTGTATAACTTCGAAATCTCAGGAGATACAGAGATACTAAATGTCCTGGCAGTTTCCAACATGGACGACTATCCGCTTCTTCGCTCGAAAGTAGCAGCAGCAGTAAAAGCCCTGAAAAAGGGAAAATCAGCAGGAGTTGACAACATTCCTGGTGAACTTCTACAAGCGGGAGGAGAAACCATGATAAACACACTCTATACAATTTGCAACAAGCTCTGGCAATCAGGAGAATGGCCCAAACCCTGGACCCAGTCACTCATCATCACTCTTCCAAAGAAAGGCAATTTACAACTATGTCAAAACTATCGCACCATCAGCCTCATAAGCCATCCCAGTAAAGTGCTGTTAAAAATTATATTAAATTGACTAAAACCGATAGCAGACAATAGGCGGGTTTTAGACATGGTTGCAGCACAACAGAGCAAATCCTAAACCTCAGAATACTCTGTGAAAAATATCTCCAACACCAAGAGAATCTTTTCCATGTCTTTATTGATTTCAAGAAAGCTTTCGATCGAATATGGCACGGGGCACTCTGGGCGACAAAAAAGATACACAATTCTTAAACTTGGGAAGCTCATTTGAATACATGCTGGAAAGGGTTCCTGCAAACTTGGGTCATTCTTATTCTTTTTTCTCATTAGTACCATTGGAAAAGTCAAATAAGAAACCTTTTATCTGAGATACATCGTGCTGAGATTTCCAAAATATGCATTTCTCCAAATAGTTTGTCTGTAAGTCAAGTATTCTAGAAAACATGCAGAAATCAAAATGCTAATGTGATTTTAAAATCTATTACTTTTAGTAATTTTCTAAACATGAGAGAACTCAAGTTTCTGTTATTGTGGGTGTATAGATTATACACTATTATTTGACCATTAGAGTCAACAGTCTACTCTAGTTCTGATGTCTGAATGTAATCTAGGCAAATTAAAGCTTTATAAAATTCAAGATTGATCTGTGATACACTGTTTTAGAGTATATTTATTTAACCCTTTTTGTTCTAGCCATATGTAAAATTTAATGGTATTGAAAACTTATCAGTATTAAAAATGTGAGACCTACAGGCTTAACCTTTAAAGTACTGAACTGTTTTACAATGAGTGCATACAAAATGGAATTACAATTCTGATGTTTAGAGGCTAATCTATCAGACACGTTTTAAAGGTTAATTAATAAACAATTGAATATTATTTCTATTATAGAGAGTGTACTTCAACTATTTCTAATGCTGTAGAAATCCACCATTAGATGTATGTGTTTGTTTCAGAATGTGGCACAAGGAGATGTTGATGTAGTGTTAGCCAAGTTTGAATCTGTCTGGAAAGCCATCTTTAATGTTCTGTAAGGATATTTGATTTAGACACAATTCAATGTGTGATTTCAAAACTCTGTAGAGCAGATGATGTATTGGCCATCTTATTCTAGTTAATGAGGGTGTCATGTGGCAAGTACTACAACCAACCACCTTTAATTTCCCCATCTATTGTTAGGTATCTATTAGAGTTGGGTGGACTCAGGCACCCAAAAAAATCCCTAAAGATTGCAAGATCTGAAAGGACCACAGGGTACTTCATACATTTTTTTAAAAGTTTAAAACCCTTTATGTTCTCTCTTGGTGAAACAATAACTTAGTTTGTATGCTTTGAAATGTTGTATGGTAATATCACAGTTGGATGTATTTTTGAGTAGAGAATTATATTAAGCCAGCTGTCACCAAAGCTAAGTTTACTTTAAACTCAATTATTTTACTTAGCCTATATTTAGTGTTTTAAAGACTTTGACATTTTATCGACTCAAACCAAGTTTTAAAAAATAAACATTCTGTATAAATGAAATCTTGGCTCTATTTATTACAGAGTACAATGTGTGTGATGGCTAAGTGCTTGGCTGTCAGATCTGGGGTCCTGGGTTCGAATCTCAGTGAAGACTGGGATTTTCAATTTCGGGATTTGAACATCACCCCTGAGTAAACCCATCTCTAATGGATACCTGACTTTAGATGGGAAAAGTAAAGGCTTGTCATTGTGCTGTCCACGTGACACCCTGCTCATTAACCATTGGCCAATGAAACAGATGACCTTAACATCATCTGCCCTATAGATTGCAAGCACTGAAAGAATGTCTTTATAAAGCTCAGTTTAGTTGAATTCACTTTTGTATTGCTTAAATGTCTAAAACCTTCCATCATCCAGAATGAGGAAAGTATTTATCTGTTTTCATTTTGTATGAACTGAACAAAAAAAAAAATTTTAAAATGGGAAACTTCTTTGGTAAATATTGATTTGATTGTAGCAGTGCACTTAAAATGAAAGACATTGTAGCAATTGATTAATTCAATTTCGCAAAATTAATCCCATTAATAAGCTTATTTCAAAATCTGACCGTTTCATCTTACTATCTAAAAATAATGTCTTTTTTAAAAGTTTGATAAGTCTTAAAGTTTTGGAATATATTCTTAAATTTCTGAAAGAGTGACAGGCTTTATCATACCAGTTCACAAATACCATCATTTGAAGTTCAAAATGTTGACCAAGGTAATCCATTGTCTTCAATCTTCTATACGAAAAATGAATTCCTTCATGGATGAAATTATGAAATGAGCTATATCTGCATTTTTTAAGTAAGTTCTCAACACAGAGAGTACAGAGGGCATAAAATATTCCTCCTTCTTTCCTGGTGAGGGTCAATGGATTAATTTAGAAGACCTACTTAGATGAGGTTTGAGTTGAGCTAGCTTGAATGGAATAAACACTTGAGTGTGTTATAAGTTTAGTTTATGTTGGAATGCTAATGTTTCTATTTCTTTTCCTAGAGCTCAAGTCAGCTCTATCCTATCACAAGGTCCTTCACATAGAGACTTTACTGCAGCTTGTGAAATGTGTGGTAGACTTGGAGCTGTTCTACCTGTACTGAAGGAGCATTTTGACAGGTTAATAATTTTTTTGTAATGTATATAATTATCTTGGAATATACTACTTTTAAAGAAGATACATCAGTTAAGCTGTAATGAATGGGTATCAATTAAGCAATCAATGTACGTTAATCTAGCTATATTTTTTATCTTAATATTTGTATAATAAAGAGAGGTCATTGAAGATACTTTTTTCTTTTTCAATAAAGGCATAAATAATGGTTTCTTATTTTTATTTTCAGGATAAATTTGTGTTTAATTCTTTGCAGGACCAATGAGCTAATTTTTTTTTTTTAATAACATACAATTGTCTGGGAACATTTGGAAGACCTAAATTTGACCATATCTAAAAACTCCCAGTATTGTCACATCTATAGAATGAATAGAAGCACACATGCTTAGAATATTTGCTTAATGTTTCATTTCTTTTCTATTGCCAGATGTCTTTCATTTTCACCAGTCATCGTTGGGGATCACATTCTAGAGTTCAGGAGCTTTAGTGAAATTTTGAATTCCTTCTACCATGATGCTAAGCTGTCTTGTGAAGACCCTTGTGAGCCAGTAACATTCCAGCAGCTAATGCAGCATTTCAAGTTGGGCAAAAACAGGTTAGTGTGGCAACCATCTAGTATATCTAGTCACATCAGTGTCCTCATGGAATAGACAGAAGGCTTTCATTTTGTAT
>JADKLZ010000166.1:17687606-17699310 GCA_021533235.1 Biomphalaria straminea | reverse complement strand
TGACACATATATTATGATTGTTTTATTTTTCAAGTTAAAAAATGACTAAGTAAATATTAAAATTATAATGAGAATGTATATCATCTCATTCTATATTCTAGAGAGAACTATGTATTGAGTACTGTACATGATGAGATGAGTGGATGATTTCTTTAATGGCAGCCTTGGAGTCAGACTTGAGAGGACAGGATATGATCACAAAGCCAACAAAGTCCAAATCTTTCTCCACAGCATCTCTTGTAATGTCACGCACCTGTAGCAACAAAAGTACCTTTTCTTTAGCTATGGGACACTACCTAGATGGATTGTACATTCTACACATACCTATTTCTAGTAAAAGATATGTTAACATCGTTAGCAATGGTTTTAAAGAGAGGCTGAACACCATTTTTATTTATCACACACTGTTTATACAAACAATATTTTCTGCCCAATGAGATTTAATTATTTTTAGTCACATTCTTTGTAAATAGAATATCCAATTACTTAATTTCTAATAGAATCCATTTGCAATTATTGATTCTATAACATATATATGCTGAGTTTGAGGACCCACAAGAGAAACACCCATATTGAAAAGGAGGAAATCTTGGTCCTCTTAGAAACATGCACATGCTAACAATTAAAGAACATATTTTTATTTGCAGAACATAAGAGTGCCAGTGGGGAACATATTAGATTATTTGGTGATTTTGTGATTCTGTTGAATGCAGAGCTTTTGGCATGTTTTTTAAAGCAACTAATGAAAATTATTTGATCAATTTTCACTGAATAGAATTTTAATGTTCAGCCTATATTGTGTAAGTTGTTTCCATAAGTTTACATATACAGTACATTTACTTACTTGTTGATGAGACATGTTGCCAAGTTTTCTGTAGCCAAGAGCCAATACTCTGGCTCCTCTTCTAGCCATCTTAAGATAAACTTCATCATAATTTGAGGGCAAATGTGAGAACTGGAGCACACAAAAGTATTGCATATTCAAAACTGATCAGTATTATTGCTAATTATCTTATTATTTTAGTAGATGATACCATCCAGATGAAATGTAAATAAGTCAAATTAAAGAATAAAAATAACAATGTGACAGCTACCATTGATTTAAGTGTTTCAGGAGCTCCTTTGACAGCTACACTATACTGTACTTCTGTACTTCCTGCAGGGGTGTGGCCTAAGATGACTGACATTCTCTTTAGTACACTCTGAAAATGAAACCTATGGTAGATCTTCAGGCCATGAGTTTTCTTTTTTTGTGGCACAACTGTCTCACCTACATAAAGGAAACATCATCCAGACCAAATAAGTACAAAAGCATAGGTGAAAATACAAATATTTAAAATATGACTAGAGTGGTAAAACATTGCATAGCTAAACTGAGGCTCTAGAATTACATTCTACATGAGAGGAGGGATGGGATGTACTTATGAAACAGCTTCATTATAATCATTTCAATAGTGTTATTTTGTTTTGTCCTTTATTTCTGATTTGGATGCCTGTTTAGCAATATAAGCATTTCTATGTACAAATAGGATTGTCAAACACTCTATACTGACAATTTGTAGTTCATTACATTAATATTTACAAAACAAACTATAGAAACCAGGAACAGTGGTCTAGGTTATTTTGTGTTTATTGCACAAAAGAACCCATATATGTCCTAAATTTAAAACTTAACAAAGAATGTAGTAAACATTCTAAAAACATTTGTATTCCATGACCTAAAGAAAACTTTTACTCTGTTTCTCCTTCACTTAATCCTTGTGATTCTGTTTTCAATGATTACTTATACACAAATGATAACTTGAATTTATTGATAATGTACCTTTAGTCAGTGTCCACTCAACTGCCTTTAACGTTGCCTTCTCCAGTGGATCTCCCACCAATTCATCATCTAACTGAACCAATGAGTGACATGTTGCCAACACTTGAAGTGTTTCCAGCGGAGCCTCACTGGCAGCTATAACTTCTGAACCACTGATCACAAACAGTACAAAATGAATAAGAAATTTAACTTTGAACAATTGCCAATCTTTTAATATCAAAAAGTGCCTAGTTTATGGTTCTTAGTACCATTGAAAAAAAAATAACTTACTTCAATCCAGTAACTCCTTCTACCACTAAATCATCACTAGTTAATGTCCCAGTCTTGTCAAAACAACAAATATCAATCTTGCCAGCAAATGGAATTCTGAAGGGTTCTGTGCAGTATACATCTGTGGGAACATAGAACTGATTAACACACTGCACTAATATTTTGTTGGTTAAATCCATTCTCTGTAAAACCACAGTTACTGCATCTAATATGTGCCAATGTATTCTACCTCTCCAGGTTTCAAACAAACTTATGTACATTACTCTAATACATTAAAATGACTTTGATATATTCAAAAATTTTGTTTTCACCACAATACAAGAGATTGAAACAACTCACACAGCTTTGTGAGGGCAAGTAGTGATGTGTTGACAGCCAGAGATAATTCTATTGGAAGCTCAGGGGGAACAACTGATGTTAGTATAAGTGTGCACTCCAGGAAGAGTTTATATCTGTTTCTGCTGGGATCCTCAGTACCTGTCATTCAAAAAGTAACAACATTTATTTCAATCTGATATACTAGTAAAAAAAATCTTTACATTTATAGAAGAGTAAACCCTACCAAGTGAAATGTTCTTGTATTTAATATGCCCTAGCACAGTGATTCATAGAAGTAACAAGTACAACTCTTCTGAAGATGAACTGATGAACACATGTTCAATGCTTGTGTCTTACCTTTAATCCAAACATAAGAAGCAGCAATGATGGCAAACACCAACAGAAACATAATGAAGAAGAAAGTTTCCAAATTGTTAGCAGTGACTCGTTTGACACCAAACAAAATAGTGCGAAGCAGCTTTCCCTGGGAGGTGTTGAAGCTATGCCTTAGGACATAAGCAATACAACCATTGTCACTTGCTGGAATACAAAAATATGGGAGTAAATTTATACTTTTTAAATGTATGACAGATAAAGATATTTTTGATTTTTTTTAACAGATTGCATTATCAAGAGAAAAACAACTCTTGGAACATTATACTGGATTAAAAAAAGTGAAATGTATGTAACTTCTTAAGTTAGAAATTATGAAACAATTGGATTCATGTATACAAATTAAGATGTTAAAGACAACAATGTCTACCTTTAGAGACGGGGCCAAATTTACTAGGTGGAGTATTTTGAACAACTTTAGTCCCACCAAAAAGCACATGAAGTTTACCATCCTGCTCCAAGTTCATGACATGGTTCATTTCCAGCAGTTCCACAGGTTCCTGTAGATAGATGACAATCAGAAACAATCTAAAGATTAGTATAGAAGAAAACAAAACAACTATGAACAGTTTGTTTTCTGTAAAAATAAATATTAATACATATCCTCCTATTAGAGGATTAGATTTACACATAAAATTAAATGTTTCCAAATTCTTAATTTGACCCAAATTTCACTTTTTCCTTAAAAAAAAATGTAGATAATGTTATTCCACTTTTTTTTCAGTAAAATTTAATTTGAAAAAGAAACAACAAACAAAACCAACAACAACAACAAAACAAAACAAAAAAAAATCTTATGATCTTGTAAAAAAAATTCAAAGATTACAAATTAAACATTAAATCTTACTTTCATAACAGGCACAGACTCTCCAGTCAACATAGACTCATCAACAATACAGGATCCCCTCAATAGTAACATGTCACAAGGTACAATCTTCTCTTCTTGAGACCTGACTGGTAATTGAAAAAAAAAAAAAAAAAAAAAAAAAAACACAGAAATTTCACATATACCACAACAAATGAAACAGGAAGAAAAGAATTAATCTATTCTCATAGTATAGATAACAAAATGGTTTGCTTTCAGTGATATTTTGTATGAGTTCAAAATAATAACCAACTAACTAAACCGATGAAGTACTCTGCCATCACTAAAACACTGTTTGCAATAAGTGGTGCTTATGCAATAAAGTTACAATGTGTTTTGAACATATCATGTATGCAATGACGTTTTTAATGCTGTTTTACAATTATGAGGCTTCAAAATGTTTATAGTATAGTTTTTGATGCTTACATGCTAATAACAACAATTAAAATATTTGATTTAATTTTATAAGTGGTTAAAAATATATGTAACTGCATATAAAATTCCTGTCTAAAATAAAAATGATATAAATGAAAGGAAATTAAGGGGGCAACATTTCTTACCTATTGATACAATATCCCCTGGGAGTAATTCATCCGTCATTATTTTAATCCACTTTCTATTTCTGTAGACCTGGAATGTTCAATTAAGTTGTCATTGAATATTTTAAATGACGTATTGCTTAAAAAGACTTATGTTAAATGTTGTTATATTAAAGTGATATTAGAACATACATCGTAAAATATAGTTCAAAGAGTATTCAATAGACTCTTATTTGCAATATTAGAAATCCTAATAGATAAGACCAGCTAAAAGATAACATGCTTCCATATCTCAACATTTTTCTCCAACTCAAAGACACTAAGATTTTACTTGAATAAGGTAAGGCTTGTTGCCCATCTTTCTGATTTCAGCCATGTTACGAAGTTGCTGTTGTACCAGTGTTGCCTCAAAAGCAATCAGCATAAATAAAGTAAAGACTGAGTAATACCAATACTCATCTAGACACCACAGGCCAACGCAAAACACCTGAAACATGCCATTTCATTTGTACAATATATTTTTTAACAATAAGTAAAACAGTAATAACCCCAATAACCTATCAATTTTTTTTAGATCATTCAGCACTATAAGATTTTAAATTAATATTACACATAATTATTGAATCTTGAAAGTTGGTACCAAAAACCCAAATTTCATACAATTTTATATATTAAATACTATTCAGTGTCTTACAGTTAGTCCAAAAAAAACATTGTTACATGAAAATATCTGTCTTCAGAGTAGAACTTTTAGTTTAGGAAAGATACTAATTATCTACTATTTAGACAGGTTGGAGAGGGGAAAAGTGCAGAATCTAATAGAAATTATGTCAAGAAATAAAATTTAATTAAAAGAAAGTATATATATACTTTTCATTGTTAGGTCAACTACTTTTCAGATCACCATTGTAGCATTGGAATTGGTGTTCAAAGTAAAAAATAAAAAAATGTGGAAAATTCAAGAAGAATCAAAATTAATGTTTGATTGAAATGATATTTGTGAACAGACTGATACAGCCTTATTTATCTAGTTTACTAATTAATAAAAATAATCTGAGTGTTATGTTCAATGGTAATTTTTAACATTACAGCATATATTAGCGTAATCCACATGTTCTTTTCAAATCATTTAATCATTTGCCACTGAGAAGTGTATCAGGTTATTTACCTGGAAAACAAAGAAAGGTGCAGTAGCTCTTTCTTTAAATAACTCCAGAAACTTGGGAATATCCATAACCATTCTACAACAGAGAAGTTTACATTTGAACTTAATTTCTGAATATAAATCAATATACACTTTCTACTGCTTAAAATTATTGTAGAATTTTAGAATAAAAATCTATAGTACATTATATCTGAAATACCGGTACTTACGAATTTTTTCCAAATTTATTTTCTGCTGCTGAAACTTCCTCTTCTTCTTGGTAGCCTTTACTGTCCATGTAGTAAGCAATAGAATAGTCAATAGGAAAAATAAGGGGAAGGAACTGTTTCTTTTCGGCAGCATCATAGGTATACTTTGTTTTTTGAAACATAAACCAAAGTGACTCTCCCTCCTCTGACTAAAAAAAAAAATTAAAAAATTAACATTTCAATTAAAAAATACAAACAATAACAAAATCAATTATTTTAAGTTAGGTGGATATTTTTATTTTAAAGGGCAATACATAATATTAATATTGCATATTTATAAAAAATGTTAAGTAAATTTTTCTTCAACAATATATTGACCTGTTATTGTGAATAACAATTTATGCAATAGAAATGCACTCAAGAAACCAATTGCTAAGAAGTTCTTATCTTTGTAGAGTTTAGAAAAAGATCCAGGAGAAAACCTTTCAAAGGTGTTTTCTCCCAGTAAATTGGAATCAGACATTGGCCCCACTAACACATTTGTCTGAAGTGACCCCACCATCAAAATGATAATTTATTTGTTCTGTACTAGATATGAAGAACTTCTCTTAATTCCAAAGTTTAAAAAAAAAAAAAGCTGGTAACCTCCAATCACATAGATAACCTTATACATAGCTTTCTGTTGCATTAAGAGTTATGTATTAATAATATCCAACTCACATTTCTGCTTTTGTCCATTTAATTGACATAAATTTAGTATTAGTAGATTCTTTAACCCTTTGGACCTTTAGTATCCTGTCCATAAGCCCCTATTCCTCTGATGGCTGTCTAATCGTGCTGTTTACGTACTGGACTATCATTCAGACTTATTGATAGTCTCTGGTTCAAACCCTGCCCGCTCCCATCCCCAGTCATCCTGCAGGAGGTTTGGACTGGAAAGTAAATTATCTTCAACACTGAAGTAACATCCATCACAAGTTAAACATTTTACAAACAAACAAGTTCCTATGGACTGCAAGTCTAAGGTAAGGTGTAGGAGACCGGCATATTAGGTTGGGATGGGCATGGCTTTTGTGCAAACAGTAAATCAGGCTGATTGGTTTAAAAAGTTTTATATCTTAAAAAAAATAAAAAAGCATACTTTTTTATGATGCAGCCTGACGAGCTCTGTTGATCCATTGTTAGGTGTTGGAATAACTTTCACCCACTGTGCCTTAAATGGATCTGCAGCCTAAAAAATACAAATGCAAAAATTGAACACTTTTTCTTAATTATCAAATAAAAATAGTTTAATATTATCCTTCCTAAATGGAAACTTTGATAAATATTTATAATGAATGTCTCATAATGAATGATAATGAATAATAAGAGTAAATAGAGAGATTATCTAGTCTCATTAAAAGTTGTACATTTAAAATCTAGTTTCTAGGTCAATCTAGGACTACTCACTACTGCTAGATCTAGTCTAGATTGTCAACTAGTACTTAGTTTAAGTAATTTCCTTAAGGAAATTTATCTTACAATTTGTGCATTATTGTAAGTGATTCTTGAAATCTCTATTGCCTAGCCTAGAGTTAGACTGTTAGACTGACTTAGATCTAGTCTAGATTCTCAAAGTCTAAACTATATAAAAATATTTTTAGATCTAGATCTAGTCATAGTCTAGTCACTCTACTAGTAACGGTTACTAGATACTATCTATGTCACTTATAGGTCACTAGAGTCTAGACTCTAGAGCTACACTACATCTACAGTTGACTACAGTACAGGTTAGACTTAAGATTTAGAGTTTAGACTGTCTTTAGACTAGTCTCTAGAGTAGTCTAGAGACTACTCTATTCTAGTCTAGAATCTAGAAGCAGTGCATGTAATCATAATGTCTAGTCTAATCTAAACAGTTAGATTAGTTAAATGACTAATCATTACGATTATCATTAAAATTATCATAATAAAATGATGCATTGATTTTGATGAGTAGCAGATGACTGATCTACTTCAAAATTCATCCTTCAGTACTTCGACTATACTGTCACTCAACTCATAATCATTAATGATTAAATCATGAAAAAAGTGTCACTGTCACTGTGTCAAATAACTTGAGTAACTGTCTGAGTAAGTCACACTGTGTGTCAGTCAAGTCAGACTCAGTGAAGTCAGTGTGACTGTGACAATATGACTGTCACTGTCAGTGTGTGTCTAGATTAAAAAGATTAGAATTATATTTAAAAAAAACATATAGATCTAGTGATGTGACATAATGATAATCATGTCGATGTCTTACATTAACTTATTGTCTATTAGTTACTATAAAGTCAACTAGATCTAGTCTAGATCTAATTCTTACTTTGGAACAGGTTAAAGCACATCTGACGTGGACCGACCATAAACAAAACAACGATGTTAAAATTTGCAATAAGCCGATGCCTGCTAGAGCAATTAAGCCACCTTCATAATAATCATTAATTCCATAAACATAGGCCCACACATATGCCCATGCTGCGTACACAAAAAGAAAGGGAAATACATATCCGTGTAATAATAATGGTCTAATATTATAATAAGATAGACGTTGTATTTCCTCAGTCAAGGGGGCAGCCATATTAACAGTCAGAATGATTCAAAATTCAGTCTAATTAAAGAAAAGTTGCAAATTTACCAAAGTAGCATTTGGGGCTGTTTGAACTATATATTTCCATTTTAAACTTTAAAACAAAAATATATTGCATAGGCTATGACATAATAATACTCTAGTCGTCTGTGAGGTACTTTTTTTGTTATCAATCACGAATAAAGTTGTGTACAGCGCAACGATATTATTAATCTTACTTAGATCTAGATCTGATTTTCTGTTTTCATTAACATAACAGACATTAAGACAGTACACATTGCAATTACAATCTAGATCTAGATTGACTAGATCTTCCCTAGTGAGCCTCAGAGTAGTAGGTAGGGTGGGGGAGAATTTGAAAATCCCCCGGGCCTCACTTGAGGGGGTCACAAATGAGTGTTTTTTTTTACATTAAATATTATAGCCTATATTACGCAAAATGCAGGGCCCTCCAAAGAGGTCAAGCCCCAAGGCCCCAAAATGATGGTAAAATAGCTGCGCCTCTGGTCACTAGCGGATCCAGAACTTTGGAGTGGGGGGCGATTTTCCAAACCCTAGCCCAACGGAATTAATAATCTAAAAATTGGTTGAAATGTAAATAATTAGTAAATATTATTAATAAATTCGTATACAAACTGTGTGATTTCTTTACTAAAATTCCCCTTCCCCTATACCGTCCCCTGAATCTGCCATTCCCATTGGCGTGAGGGGCGGTGAGCCTATATAATAGTGCTATTAGTTTCTGGAATGTGTTGCCTAAGTCAGCCATGAAAACCAATGACTTGGCAGAATTGAAGTCATGATTAATATGCATAACTATACATTGACCTAAGGACACGTGTATGACTTAATCATCTTTCTTGAAGTAACGTCGATCTGTATTTTAATTTTTATAAGATAAGAATTAAGATAAGATAATCCTATGCCTTTGTTGAAAAAAAAAAAAAGAAAAAAAAAGAATATCTATAGCTTCAGACTGAGTTTGAACCTTACCTACTATCTTCCCCCAGATCGAGGTTCGGACAAAGATGTAGATCTAGTAACCTTTAATTCTGAAGGGATGCCCAAAACTTATAAAATGAACTCTGTGGCATTTTGTGGCATTTTACATCTCGAGAGACGATCTTTTCCCCTTGCAAGCTCTTGTGTGACTGAAGAGGCCGATCCTTGATACACAGCTGCGATCGCAGGTTGGGCATATGTAGTCACCAGGCGCCGTTGCACTATCACCCTTCTTTCTGCTTCTGTTGTGTATGGCATCTGCAATCAAAGACCCCTCCTTTATGCTCTCTCTCCATGTGGATCTATCTAGTCACTAGTGCCACCTCTTCCCAGTTGCTGGTGTCGATCTTAAAGAGCTTCATGTCCCGTTTGCATACATCTGTATAACGTAAGAGTGGGCGACCAGCAGCTCTTCTGCCTTCTATTAGATTGCCATAAAATGAACTAAACACTTAGAATCTATTAAGTACGCCATTCTGTTCATTTTGATGTAAATGTAACTTACTGTTTTTAGTACAACAAAACAGCATCACTGAACCATATATTCTTTCAAATCAAAGCAATCACGATTCGCAAGCAGTTTTGATAGAAAAAAAAATATGGCGTCCGCCTCAGTATTGTCGGAATACAAAGCTCCCGTCTCTGCTCATTTTAGTCCTTATGATTTTAATGGAGGGTAATTTTTTAAAATAATTTGTATGTGATCTGTTGACTAATTCTATTTGATTGTAGATATTTAATACCGATATCTAAATATAGATCTAGTTATATTTCGTCTCTAGTCAGACTAGTCTAGTTAAGTTCTTAGAAGTTAGACTGAATCAGTGAATGATCGAATCTAAGACTCCTCACTTTGTCGACTTTGACAAAAAATTCAAAATAAATATATAACAACAGAAACTATCTAATCTAGTTATGTAGAGCTTGCTGAGAGGATTACAATGATACCAAATTTATCTTTCTATGTTATATAGGAGCAAAGTTATATGCTGTCTTATGTGTTGAAAAATTTACTACTATCATTTACTATGTCGTCTATGACGCTATGTACATAAATCATAATACATACTTGATACTAGATGTCTATAGACTATAGACTATAGTGTAACTGTAACTATAGCGTAGTTAATAATACTTGTAATAATATAGTAGGTAGTTCGATATCCGCGTATAAACACCGGAAGTAGTATTACATTTTTTTTCATAACTTTATAACCGTAATAGATAGAAGCTTGAAATTTGGAACACATCTCTACCCCATTATAATGATTATATTATATGTTTTTTTTTAATTTTATTATTTCACCTCACATGCAGCTAACAATAACATTGATTCACTGATAATTCAGTTGTTTGAAAATTGACTTCGATCCTTTTTCTAGAATGCAGTTTGGTAGAAACTTTCCCAGCTTCATAATATTTTTAAATATAATGTAAAATAACACCTTGATAGCATTCTCTCCACTAGGTTGATCAAACTAATCAAAGATAAGCTGTTAAACAATACATTTATAAATCATTTATACTTCATATTATCAATGAGAATTACTAATGTCTGGCACCACACGTCGCTGCATCATTGAGTGACTTCATTAAACATCGTCAGGATAGGCCCAATTTTACCTTAATAATCTGATTTCCTTTTTTATTTTGTGTACCTAATTATAGAAAAAAAAAATTTCTAACACTACTCTTTAATACAGGGTTCGTAGCGCTCCTAAAAACTCCTAAAATCTCCTAAAAAATGAAAAGTCTCCTAAAATCCTAAAATTCTCCTAAAAATTGCCAGAATCCTCCTAAAATTTCGTCTTTTCTCCTAAAATTTTTACCCAATATTTTTTTAAACATAAATTTGCTTATTTCTTGCTAAAAATGTGGGGAAAACAACAGCGTAACTAGATCTAGGCATTCTGATCGCATGACGTTACGGGCTGGCTGTGTTAATGAGCTGACCAGTGACTCGTCTACACCGCCTTTCACCCACTTGTGAAGCGCGAACTCGTGATTGAAGATGGCCTTGGGCGCCTTGGCTCAAGCAAGAATTTCACCTTGCACCTTGATCTAGTCTGTATATATAGTGACTATTGTCTATAATTAGAGCCTAACCAGCCTTATTTGTAGGCTACACCTCTCCGGGCCCTCCCTCACCAAAATCTAATGTAATAGTTCGCGTGGAAAGTCCGTAAATCATCTAGACTCTAGATCTAGATCAAGTAGGCTTATCTAGATTTAGATCTAAGTTAGCCTTGAATTTTAGTCAATTTATTGATCTCGATACATCTAATCTAGCCTAATGTCTAGATTACTCTAAAAAAGACACGATAGTTTCTAGATTTAGGCCTACGCTAAATCACTATTATAGAATATAGATCTACTCTAGAATCTGGTGAAGATAATTTGCATTCGGCAAAGTCCGCGAAATAGTGACTTTAGATATAGTCTAGATTTACGCTAGATTCAGTAAAGATAATTCGCTCTCGGCCGCGCAAACTCCGCGAAATTTAGTGACTTAGATCTAGAGTCTAGATTTACGC